>CM040395.1:124040974-124443474 GCA_022702515.1 Ilyophis sp. 1 JC-2022 | reverse complement strand
GTGTGTGCATGTTTGTCTGCGTTTCACGTGTGTGTGAGAGTGAGTGTGTGTGCATGTGTGTGTCTCCATGCATGTGTGTGTGTCTGTGTGCATGTGTCTGTGTGTCCATGTGTGCGTGTGTGTGTGTGCAAGTGTGTGTGTGTGTTTGTGCATGTGTGAGTGTGTGCATGCATATGTCTGTGTGCACGTGTGTGTGTGTGTGTGTGAGTGTGTGCATGTGTGAGTGTGCAAGCAGACACTGTATGTCTGTGTGCATGTGTGTGTGTGTGCATATATGTGTGTGCGCATATGCGTGTGTGTGTGTATATGCGTGTGTGTGCATATGCGTGTGTGCATGTGTGTGTGTGTGTGTGTGCATATGCGTGTGTGTGTGTGCATATGCGTGTGTGTGTGTGTGTGCATATGCGTGTGTGCATGTGTGTGTGTGTGTGTGTGCATATGCGTGTGTGTGCATATGCGTGTGTGTTTGTGTGTGCATATGCGTGTGTGCATGTGTGTGTGTGTGTGTGTGTGTGTGCATATGCGTGTGTGCATGTGTGTGTGTGTGTGTGTGCATATGCGTGTGTGCATGTGTGTGTGTGTGCATGAGTAAGCACATACAGGTGTCCGGCTCCCCCACCTGCTGCACGGTGGCCAGGCTCTGCTGCTGCTGCAGGGCTGCGGTCTGGAGCAGGAGGTGCTGCCGCTGCGCTGCGTACATCTGCTGCAGGTACTGCGCCGCCATGCTCTGCGGCCGCTGGATGGCCTGCTGGATCACCTGGGGGAGCGACAGGGACAGGTCCGCTACAGCACAGCAGCCGCCGACACGCCCGCCAACCTCCGCAAAAACAGGGAACCAGGAATGGTGAAGGTCCGAAGAAAGCTAGGATGGCTATTTACCTGCACTATTGAGTAGTGTTCGCTACAGGCTAAAAAAGCATGCCCCTGGGCCGGTACTGGATCTACAACAGTGTGGAAGCAGTGGACTAGATTCCATCGATGCTAGCACAAATTGTACGTCACCCCCCCCAACCGGCATACACGGGAATGCCAGCCACAGTCAGCAGTGGATTGGTCTGGATTCCGAGGCTCATTGGCACACTGAAACAGTGCCTTAGCAGCATGAGCAACCCATCAGCCCCAAAGCCAGTCATCTTGACAACAAAGGTGTGAAACTAGCTCCTGCTTGGCAATCGTGTAGTACATATTTTTTATTCAGCTTGCAACCGCATGGTAGGTGTCATACGCTCACCTACCATGCTTGCAGTTCCTGAGCATGTGATCTGGGAAACATTTAACCGACGGGCTTATTAGACAGTCAGAACACGTTCTGTTACATTTTGAACATTCCGTCTTTGAAAGTTCCTTCTGAATGATCGACTACATTTTGCGATATACTTCGCATAAGATGTTTCATGGCAGTGCCACATGGGTGGGAATGTTGGCTACACAACGCTAGTGGTGGGGTAAGGTATGGCAACTAGTTAAAGTGGACAACTGGCCACAGCATAAAGGCCGCACACAATCCCCTCTCGGTGGGAATATCCATAACGTTCTGCAGCCACGCGTTTGGTTCACTGCCACTTCAGTTTTAAAATGTTCCCTCAACATTATAGTGTTCTTGAATGTGCCTTATATACTACTCAAAAAAAGTTAAGGGTCAAAAATATTTGTGCATATAAATATAAGCTAACAAGCTAAAATGGTGACGACTAATGACAAAATAATTATTTGATGGCTCAAGAACAAAAAACACAAAACAAAAAACTTTTGATTAGACACTAGTTTATTACCCTAATGAAAAAAGGTCATGCACCCCCCAAAATGATGATGTGATGATGAATGAAAAATGCTCAGCCATTTTATTGCTAAAATTGGCATTCATGGAATGACACTCATGCAAAACATGTGCAAATGGTGCATCAGGTGTCACAATGGGTGTTTCAGGTGTCACAATGGGTGTTTCAGGTGTCACAATGGGTGTTTCAGGTGTCACAATGGGTGTTTGTCAGTTTAGTCTGACTAAGTTTGTGCTTCAAATCCATGAAATGGAAATCTGGGTTAACTTAAAAAGTTTCTAAAGATAAGTGTAATGAATGCATGTCCCATAATAACGTGATGTCCAAATGACAACCCAAAGGGGGTTATTCTAACCCTATCTGGCTTAAAAAGACATACTTAAAAAATAATGGGCGTGTCAGTCCTAATTTTAGGACTCCTACATTTTTGGTCTAAGAGTATTTCACAAAGCGTTTTAGCGCTAAAACCAGCTCCTAAATCTGTGAAAAGTTTGGGGTAGTCAAGAGGACTCCTAAATCACTAAGACCAAATCACAAACAATGCAAAAATGGCTGCTGCCGGCAATCCGCCTCGTAATCGCGTCAACATTTTAGAAGCATTTAATGATACTGAGCTTTTAAAAAGGTATCGCCTTAATCGCGAGAGTATTATGATAATAGTAGAGCTAGTCAGGGATGCAGCCACTTTACCAACAAACAGAAACAACCCAATAACACCGGAGATCAAGGTTCTGACAACTCTACGCTACTTGGCCACAGAGAAAATGCAGCTATGCAGCGCAGACGAACTAGTTATATCTCAGTCATCTGTCAGTAGAATATTACATCAAACAATAAATGCCCTCTCCAGACCCCACATCATCCGACAATTTATACGGTTTCCTCTTGATGTTCACCAACTTCAAAAAAACAAAGCCCACTTCATGGCCATAGCTGGACTACCCGGTGAAGGTGGTGCTATAGATGGGACACATGTCCAAATTATTGCACCATCACAAGATGAACACGCATTTGTCAACAGAAAAAAAAATCATAGCATCAACACACAGGTGGTTTTTGATGCCAACTACAATATTCTTGACATTTTCGCTAAGTGGCCAGGCGCAACACATGACTCCCAGATCCTACAGGAGAGTGGCCTGAGGCTGCTGTTTGAGAGGCATCATGTCCCAGCTGGATGTCACTTGGTGGGGTACAGTCGCTATCCCTGCAGGACGTGGCTCCTCACGCCTTACATCCACCCACAACCGGGACCTCAGCTCACAAAATGTTTGCTTTCCTTTTTAAATTATATTGGTCACACAAACACCTTAATTGTGAATAACCACGTAGGATAAAAAATCTTTATTTGAATATGGCAACATGATACCTTTTTCTATAGTATTTCTATTATGAAATCACTGACAGAGACCCATCCCCTATCAGCCAATTACTGTGGGCATAGTAAGTAAGCTTGTTCATAAAACATGACATCATCCATAGCAACAAGGTCAACCCCGCCCTTTCTCTTAGCTTAAGATTTCTCCCCATTCCTTCGTAAAAGTTGGTCTCAGCAGCTTTGTGAATAGGTTTTAAGAGGAAACTCTTGGCTAGAAACTGTGATTTGGGAGACCTCTTAGTGGTAAGATAAAATATTTTGTGAATACGGGCCCAGAACTACAGGTTAAAAAAGTCAGAAAAAACTCATGGCCCTATTTATAGGCCGTGTCCGAATCAGCGTACTATTGAGTATGCCAGTTGAGTATACTTCTTTTTTTTAAAAAGCTGTTAAGTACAGGACGATTCTTAAAATTGAGTGTTTCTAATATCCCTGGATGATATATTAATTTCAGAGTTTTCACTGATAATAGTATGGAGGATATTTTTGGCATTACTGCAGGTCACTAAATATTATGCAGGAAGCAGTATATGGTATGCTCATACACAGGACGCAATAGATAGGGCTTTGATTCGGACACAGCCATAGTCTTTTGTTTTGCTAGTCTGCGGAATGGTTGACGGGCAGGACTAGTGGTTCTGTGCTCTGATCGCTGTTACCTGGACAGCCTGTCTGTCAGAGGGGGTGCTGTAGAGAGAGGTAGGGGGCGCCTGGGTGCGTGTGGGGGTTGAGGTGGAGATGATGGTCGTGGTGGTGGCAGCCAGGGCAGTGGTGGCGGTGGAAGTTGTGGTGGTCGCGCTCATCTCACCGTCCATCTCTCCCGGACTCTTCGCGTCCGTCTCTTCTGGGTCCGTGGAGTCACGAAGCTGGCTGGACAGAAATAGCATGTGACTATTATCACGGTGACCAATGTAATGCACGGTGTCCCTGGTGACTTTTCCCAGGAACACCAGCTTGCTGCCATAACCTTCCAAAAGCTCAGAATATGTAGTGTTAGCTGAATTAATTGTTTTTCCTCGCAATATGTGAGAAGCTAAATCTTTAATTATATTTTAGCGTTAAGCATTTTCTTATTCTGTTACCACCTTTGTGTTTCTGTGTACACCAGTACCCTTTGTGTATGTGTGAATGTGTACAGTTAAAGTGATATCCCTAGAGTGGCAACACTAAGCTGTCACCAATTCAGGGGGTTGGAAACACCAAGCTCAAAAAACCTTCTCAGCTGTTTGAAAAATATCATTGGGGTTTTGAAACGCCAATCAAATTGGGCCCTGTCAGAGAAGATAAATGGTCAATTGTATCTTGATTTGCATTTTTCTTTGGCTTCATGGGACACTTATATAATAGTATACTGCCCAGCATGCAAAGTTATTAAAATGACCAATATGAAATACTGGGTGTTCTGTTCTTCCAGGCATTTGAACACTACTTTAGCAAATTGTCATCTAATTTCTCGCAGGTGTGTCCACACCACGCAAATGGTATGGTCTGGATCCTCTGTAGCAGCTTCAGAAAGCAATCAATTTTTAAGAGTTAATTTTAACCTATGCATGTGCAAAACTGGATAAACCTGTCAGTTTAAAAATGTTAAAAGGCAGGCATCAGTTTTAAAACAGGTTGGTTGTTCCATAGTAATGTATGCTGTATCATGCACGTTCCTTTTGGAAGCTACAACTTTGGCTCCATACAATAAAACTGATGTATCATGCAATATTTCAGAGAACCAAAAATTTTGTAAAACACACATTAGTCATTACACAAAAAATCCCAAATTTTTTTTTTTACTGCATGTATTTGTGTGTAGGACTGCAATGAAACAGGCCCAAGTCCTCTAGTCAGCAAAAGGAAACCGGCATTCACTTGACAGCATAGGTGCAGTGAGTGGTGAGGGAGAAAGCCATTGGATGCCAGCCCATCCCACTGACCCCTCCCAGTCAGTGGCACTCCTACAGATAACAAATACTGTAATGTCAAAATACTGTATTTGTGACATTATGAACAGCAGAGTTCTGTTAATTACTATAGGTTTCTTTTTAAATTCACCCTTCACATTTTATGAATGTTATAAGCCTACAGCATATAAATAGATACTCTAGTATATCCAAATTGTTGAATGTCTTGCTATTTATTTTTGCTAAACAATTTTAGGGCATGGGCTTATTATTCATTTATATTTCAAAGTGTCCACGATTGTACAAAAAAAGTTAAATGGTCCTGCGAATTGTACTGTAGCATGACAATGATTAAAGTGTAAACACACATTTTTGGAGATGAGGAACAGGGTGTGGCTGTCAAGCAAAGATCAACAATTTCACCATTCCAATACTCTGGTAGGCTACCGAAGGTCTATCCATGATGTCATTAAAAAACTTCTATGACGTGTACTACTGAAGGCTTGTTGAAAAAATACGCATAAAACATGGGCTATGTTAAAGGCTAACCAAAATACTGGCTGAGAATGGGCATGACGGCCAGAATACAGTGATACAAACTAATGCTTCAGAATGTAAGTAGGCCTGTATGTCCAGTCTACGTACAAAAAATCTAAAAATCGTCAGACGTATGTTGTAGAAGGCTTACCATTCTCAGCCAGGAATGGGAAACGCTTTAATTTTGGGTGGAATAACATTAGGGGGCGTGGCACCAAAGCCTATTTGCGGTTGTTTATTCTTTGATAATTTTGATAAGTATCTTCAATTTCTATTTGCCCGCATTGTTTTGTTTTTTTCTTCAAAAATGACACGGAAAATTCTCTTTTTCGGTCATATTGGGCGTAGCCGAAGGACACACGGTCCTAAAACTTTCCATTCGCGAGTTCAGGCCAAGCCCGATATATGTCAAGTGAAATAGATTAGGCTACAAGTAGGCCATGACTAAAAAAAAGCGAAATAAGAAAAAAACTGGCAAAAAACACTAAAACCTTTTGGTAATAACAACAGGCTCTACTCATTAAACACATCAGAGCACAAATATTGCCTGCTCAGCCAATTTGTATAGGCTATTTCATGACGCCACTGATTTATAGTTCCCTTTCTCTTCATGTGCAAAGAACTGCTGAAGCAACTTCACCAACCCTTTTCAATCTAAACTAAGAGCCGTTTATAATTCTTATAATAACATTATTCTGGTCTGTTAGGTTATTAAACCTCTGAATTTCAGAAACATCAATAATTTCAAGGAATAAAATATTTGTGTAGGCTATAGGCTACGTCTATAATGATGCGTTAGCAACGCCATGAAACACTTATGCTTAAGTGGCTTTAGCATGCATAACTCTTAACTGACAGATTTGTGTTCGTAATGCCGCAAACATAGATAAAAGAATTGATGCCAAGGCCCGTTGCAATAGAGAAAATGCATTACTGACTAGAAGAAGAGACGGTCAATCTTGACAGGCGGAAATAAATCTTCAATTCTTAGACAACGATGACCGGATTTATTACGGCTGAATGCGTTTGTGTGCGGCGCGTGTGTGAGCACGTGCATGCGCGCTCACTTGCGTGTGTGTATGTGATCAATCACATTTTCACACTTTAAATGTCAGAAGCTTGATATTCACAACCCAGGCACTAAGATATGTAGCCTGTACTAATGATTTGGCAAAATTACGAGTTTTAGGCCTTTCCATTAACTGTATATTCTCTACAAATGGCTGTTAGTTTTCTAAGTTATTTCTTACATTAAAGGGTTGCCTATAATTGGCTATGTTTGTGTGATAATTTATGACAGTAGGCTATTCAGCAAACATTGAGCTGTAACACAAAATTTAAATGATTATATTATTATTTTGTAATAGCAATTTTTAATAAAAATATACAGGTAAAGATTGTGCCCCATGAGTCTGTCCAACCATATATTTCAGAAGAAAAAAATGCATTAGCCTATGATACAAAAAGAAAATAAAGTTAAACCGTTGCATATTTTGTCCAGTAGCCTATACTCACTTTTTTTTGAAATAGACAGCACATTTTCTATTCAACTATTGATATTTTTTATATAAATAAAACGGGTGGGCCTAGTATATAGCCTAGGCTATAGTTTCGGATGCTTGCGATTATGTATTGACCAGTGTTAGCGCTTTAAATGAATTAAAAGCAGAAGATCAAAAAATAAAGAAGAGGCTATCCCAGGTGCCTCCGTAGCCCAAGTAACACTTTTTTAACATTTATTAAATCTACTGAGTAGGCTAGGCCTACATAGGGCTCAGACAGTGAAACAGGCCAGTGGACGGTTAAAGGTGCCCTCAAATTTAATGGAAAACCTTAATTATTTCCTCATAGGTCAATCATTCAAAAACTTAATTCGTAACCTACCCAATATTTTTATTAAATCTCAGATGACAAATGGATGTGGAGATGTTAGTTGGCTATAACGTAAATTAAAGTTGCTTTATGTTCTCTGTTTAATTCAAGCCTGAACTATCATGGTCTATATATTTTTCTGAAAATTAGGAACTTTACAATATACAAGTGTTTGGTCGCTTATCAATGAAACTTATTCGAATAATTAAACTGAATTTCATGCGTAACACAACTTTGCCCTCGACGACTATAGCCTACTGTTTTGCATATTCGGCTACTAGATGAGTGTAGGCTACATGCTTACAATCAAAGAAAGACATTTTGTGTTTAAAGATGAAGCAACTTTAAAAGCGAGATAGAATAGCTACAATAATCAAATGAGAATTATCTATACAAACGTCTCCGCAATTAAATTAGCATAAATCAAAATTTAAATAAAATTTTATATTTACAGGATTGACGGACAAACATAAAATTTCGTTCTATCCTCATATGTCGAGCGTGTCATAAAATTAGAAGTGAATTGTGCCTAAAATTAATTCATACAGTAGGCTATGTTTGCGCCTAGGGATCCCGAAGTATTTCTAAGTAAATAGACGACTGAATTATTTTATCGTCTGGCAGCATTGTCTACTCAACTGAATAAATGTTGGACTCGTTTACAAAGGCACCTGGTGCATTGCATTTCAATTCAATAGGCTACATAGGCTAATTTGAAACAATGGCATCAAAAATATTAGTATCAACAAGATTTTTTTAAAGAATACAATGAAACAAAAAAATGTCGCCACTGATTGTAGGCTATCCCCATGAAAATATTGTTTTCATTGTTTAACCTAGCCATCTATTGAATGTTAAAAATGTTGGATACCAGTGGCCAGATGTATATAGCCTAACGGCACTGTCTCCTCAAACATGACTCCCTTGGATATTGATTACCGACTATTTTGTCAACATGCTGCTGTAGTCTTTGGGAGAATCCTACTGACAATAAGATAAGGTGTCGCGTAAATGCAACCACGAGGTCTTAGAAATTCGTGGAATGGGATTCTTCAGTTGCCATATGTTCTAGTAGCCTATGGAACACGTATTTCAGTATTCGAATCACTGTAAAAAAAAAAAAAACATTTTTTGATTTTTCTCGTCTACCCAATAATGGTATAGCATTAATGTAAACGATATTCTACAAAAAGCAATAGCAGGCGTAGCCTACCATTCACAACCCGTATAATAATTAACAGACTGTTTCTGTATTTAAGATTTCTGTCTTGAAGATCCCAAATTTCTAATTGTAGCTACAGGAATGGTTTTCAACAGAATTCACCAATGAAAAGGTATTCACAAAGGGGCTTTGGTTCAGCACATCCCCAAATAAACATTCGACCGTCCATAGGCAGGGGGTTTCACAAAAATAAATAGAAAGATAAATGAAAATAATGTTAATTGTACGTCATAATAAAGTTGGACACGAATGTACACATTGCTCTCGACCTTTTTCATTTGACAATTGTCAATTAATTTACTTTAATTTTACTATGCAGGGGCGTTTAAGTCAAGTGCATCGCTGGTTTTGCATGCATTCCACCTAGCTCTTCTCTTCGCCCATCTGCTCGAGGTGCAGCCACGGAAGCTGTATCAAAGAAACGCCCAGGTATAGTGAAAATATTGTATTCTACCTCACCGTACGGTTAATCTATAAAAGTCATACGCATAAATTATAGTAACGTATTTCGGAACATCGGCTCTTTTTAAAAAACGAATTATGTAGGCTATACCGTAACAGCGCAATGCATGCACACGCATTAAGTTGTCCTATAATTCTCGTTACCTGCCTGGAATTAATATTAGACATGACCCATCTCGGAGTGACCGTGCCACTGGTTCAGGCTGTCATCGTCCCAATCATGTTCTAATGCGTCAATGCTTTCTAAAATGGAGATAAAAACAAAACGCTACGTACGGTCAAGAATGAAAAAACACACACAGCACCACTCGCAGTTTTGGAGGACCTCTCACAAGCAGTTAGATTTTTAAATATAGTTGGGTAAAAACGATATCAATTAATCGTGCTATCTGCAAAATCGATGAGAATTTGTAGAAACTAAACGCCTTGTTTTATTTTCCTCGCACCATAGTATTGAACACCATTGTAATGCAGACATTTCTCTTATTTATCATTTTTAATTGAAAGAAGAAAAAAGAGCAAAGCTCGATGCACAGACAGCTGTTATTAAGAATTTGATAGAAGCTGTAGCCTAGGCTATATATATATATATATATTAAAAATATAAAAATATCGTAGGCTACATAAGGGGACCTTCCAAATATATTTATAGACCTAGTTAAAAATAAAAAACTTTTTCACATTTATGAAAATTTTGACATTTTGGTTTAGGGCTGACATTATTCGTGAAGATTTTTTGAAACGCTTGGTGTAAGCGTTGGGCACGTATCCTTTCAACTGGTTTCCATATGTTACATTTTATTTCTATTTCCTTTGGCAAAGGTGCCTGTATTAAAGTATGGGGAGCAAGGAAACAGATAATTTGATCGTTTTTATAACACTGAGTCTCTTTTAGGCCAGTAGACTATAAGATTATAGGCCTATATATATTTCTAAAGCGTGTCCTGTGAACGCGTGACATCTCTTTGTAAAAGTAGGCTAAACAAAGGTAACGCATTCCCATTAATGTTTTGGCCTAAGCAGGCTACAAACACCCTTTAGACTTGTGTGGTGTGAATGTTGGCTACGTTTTAAATAAATTGTCTTATGGTGCATTACATAGGCTACATATGGGAAATATGGCTTAAAGTGTCCTGCTACACTTACGGATAACAGCAAAAGGTCGGTGTCATTCGTAGTGAAAAGATACTGAACCAAATACAATGGGGGAAATAAGTATTGGACACGTCAACAATTTTATTATCAAACATATTTCCAATGTAGCTATTCACATGAGATTTTGACCAGACATTGGTATTAACTCAATAAAACTACACAGCTAAAGAAATTGTAACGTTCCAATTCTTTAAAAAAGTTATGTGCAATAAAGTGAAATGACACAGGAAAAAAGTATTGAACACGCTAAATTAAATGTATTTAATACTTGGTAGAAAAGCCATATTTTTTATATTTGGTTGTATACTTTGCATGCCATGACTTTATGATGTCTGTGACCCAACAACATCAAAAGGCTCTTGATATCTTATTTGCTGGTACTCTTACAAACGATACTATAACAGCTCTGCATTTGAATGGATCTCTATGGGAATTGGGGCTGAGACAAGATTTAGCTGTAAATTACACTGGAACAGTATGGATGGAACACATGGTTGGCTAAGTGGCTCTAAGTCATCAAGGGTCTGATGTATTAAACAAGCCATTAACCATCACTCTGCTGCCAGAAATACAGTAGATATGGATGGATAACTTGAAGGGTTTCTTCTCCTGACTTATTTTTCCATAGAGTTCAAAAGGAAAATCTGTCAGGAGAAACAACCCTTAAAGTGATCCTTCCATATCTACTGTATTTCTGGCAGCAGAGTGATGGTTAAAGGCTTGTTTAATACATCAGACCCTTGATGACTTAGAGCCACTTAGCCAACCATGTGTTCCATCCATACTGTTCCAGTGTAATTTACAGCTAAATCTTGTCTCACCCCCCAATTCCCATAGAGATCCATTCAAATGCAGAGCTGTTATAGTATCACTTGTAAGAGTACCAGCAAATAATATATCAAGAGCCTTTTGATGTTGTTGGGTCACAGACATCATAAAGTCATGGCATGCAAAAGATATGCAACCAAATATAAAAAATATGGCTTTTCTACCAAGTATTAAATACATTTAATTTAGCGTGTTCAATACTTTTTTCATGTGTCATTTCACTTTATTGCACATAACTTTTTTTAAGAATTGGAACGTTACAATTTCTTTAGCTGTGTAGTTTTATTGAGTTAATACCAATGTCTGGTCAAAATCTCATGTGAATAGCTACATTGGAAATATGTTTGATAATAAAATTGTTGACGTGTCCAATACTTATTTCCCCCATTGTATTAGGCTAGCGAAGAAGAAAAATGCATCAAATTGTAACCATAGCAACAGCTGCCTTCTAACAGCGATAGGACCTAACCTGAACAAAAAGCTAGTTATGACATTCTAGGCTATCAAAAGCTTAACCTGCTATTGGGTCAGGAGGGAAGAAACAAAGTAACCTACAATAGCCTACTGTAACCCTTCAAGATGTAAGATCACAAATGTTACAATGTTCTTAACTGAACATGCTAATGCTGATGTAACAATCACTACTGGTAGGCTAATTGAAAGCAATTGAGTTCTATAACACTGACTTCGAATTTAGAAGAAAAAAAAAGCATTCCAAAAAACTTACTTCAAGGGGTTAAAGGCCGTTAAACATTGACGTGTGTGTGTGTGTTGGCTATACAATTATAGGCCTACAAATAGCCAACATGAACATATTTATGATGAAATATAGGCATAGGCCAATTATGTCCCTGGAAATGGAATCTTATACTTCAGATTTGTCAAAATAACATTCGGTATGTTCCTTCATTTTAAGGATTCCTTAATTTTCCAGACACACGTTTCAATGTAAATTAGAGAATGCAGCCACTGCTGTATAAACAGCGCGTGATAAGGTCTGATAGATTTTCTCAATTTTTCACGCATAAACAAGCCATTATGCTTGTTCTAAATCCGCCGGATAATAACGTCAAAAGTCGTACAGACCTCTTGGTTCTGGTTTTAAATTAACTCGTTTTTAATCGATTTCAAATAAAGAATCGTTTAATTAAAGTAGCTTACTGGCAATGTTGTTAATATTTGATCAAAAGGAAATAGCCTAGCCTATATATCTTTCACTCTGACAAGTGATAGGCTAGGTACACAGTATTGGATCACAATGTAGCCTAATTACAATGAAAGGAAAATTATAATTAATTTGGTATTATCGAATATTTCCACAAGGGGGCAGATTGATCTTGATGAAGCTGTAGTTGTCCTTTTTAGTCCTTTGTCGTAGGCAGCCATATCATGGGTGTCAACCTGAATTCCTGGTCGGCCACTAAGAAAGGTCAGTTTCCAGCTATAATTACATTTAAAAGAGGGTGAATCATTGGGATATGGAATAATAAGCAAATGGTCTCCAGCCACAAACATAATCTTTCAGCAAGTTTGACCGATGTGGACATTGTATTGGAAGTCAAGTTATGCACAGCTTTAAAATGTTGTAATGTGCTTAATTAATTTGGAATACAAGAGCAAGTCGCATTAGAATATTAACTAATATCGTCCATGTACAGTAAGTATGGGGCCATTCTTATCACTGTGCATTTAATTTTGTCCTAGATAGTGAACTAAAGAACATTGAAACACTCTTCTGGACATTTGTTCATCAAAATGTATTGTGAACCTATCACGTCTACAAGCCAGAGGGCAACACTTTAAACCAGAATGGTAATCCATTGGGTGCAGGCCTACACAACACCCTCTGGAGTTTTCAAAGCAAACCTAACATTTAAAATCTTCTTTATCAATTCACAAAAAGGCTTCTAGTTCTGTGTTTAAAAATAGTCAGCTATCCTGTTATTTGGCACACACACAGATACATGGGCATGCACACACAGACAATGGTGATCACATGACCCCCCAACTGACAGGTGAACAATGGCCCCAACTAACAGGTGAACGATGGCCCCATAGTTACTGTAGCCTACATGAAACATTGCTATCAATATCCTCATCTGTTCTCCCAATTTACTTTCACACATGGCTACAGTTAATTACATTGCACGTCACTTGAAGTTTTACTGTATTTAAATATTGTGCAGCTGTAAACTAATTTTGTAATATATGCCATTAAGTAGGCTTGGTAAATCATTGTTTTGGTCATTTAGTTTTTTTTCCAGTCAAAAGTCTTGCACCTGATTGGAGATAATAGTGCTAACTTTAGCTATCCATCTACTCTGTCTACAGTGTAGCGTTACAGTAAACTTACTGTACATGCATATGTAATAGAATGGTGTCCTGAAACGGAAATTCGCAGATCGAATTTCGCAGTTATCAATGCTGCACAAATTGGGGTCAGCGCTGAAAACAGCAAAAATAGACTGCAGCAATAGGCCTACATGTTCAATATATCAGATGATAACATTGGCCTAAAATGATCTCTTATGTGTATTATTTTCAACACAAACCGATAAAGAACAACATGGGAACATAAGAATAATGACGAGAACAGACCACTCAGTCCATCTTGGTTTACCTACAGCGACAGTGCATATCCAGCACTGCGTCAAGCCTGGACTTGAACACACCGATAATCTGGTTTTACTAACCTAAATTTACACGACCTGGCAAGCTTTTCCACGCATTATATTTTATATCCCTATCTGAACCAATTGAAAACTTTTGTTTAAAACATTCCGTCAAACCTGCCATTCAATGAAGGCTAACCATTTAAGAAGCTTCACAGACATTATAACCTAAAAAGCAAAACATGCCTTGAATTATACATTTGATCACAACATAAACATATGTCAAATAGCTACGCATAATCAACAGCGTCAAGCATTTTCAAATAACAACGTATTTTTTTTCAATGAAGACGTCTATCGTCTAAATAAAGTTGCACTTAACTTGGTAGCTATAATCGGAATGCTGTTGAGCTCATCCATATCGCCAGCGCAGGGTGTCTCAAAATATTCAATAATTTGCTGCTTTCTCTAAGACTCATCGAAACTGACAGCTGTAACTACGGTCATTGTTAGTGTTTGTTAATTGACCGTTAGTTATATGTTGTGTTTCAATAGTTATTTTTTTGTAATTAGCGAATGATTATCTCCCCCCAACCACATTCCTCGATTGGATCGGTCGGTTGCGAGGCCTCTACACGGTCAGTAAGGGAGTGTTTTGGTGTGTAGGACCACCGAAGTTACTTCTTCTTTGGGGGGGGTTTTGTTAATCCGAAATATTATCTGGTCAGTTAATCTGCTGTCACATAACTGCAAGAGAAAGCCGGCTGGACGTTTTGACGGTGTGTTTGTCACTGTACAGAAGAGGGGGGTTTCTTCTGTTAGCTTACTCTAGGCACTGTAAGGAAAGCTCGGAAATCGAGAGCTTATGATGCCTACGTTGCGGGACAGCACCGTGTCCCACCCCGGTGAGAATCCCCATCAAGTCCGGGTAAAAGCCTACTATAAAGGGTAAGTGGTTTGCATTTAGGTAGCTAGTTCTGTGTGGTCACTAAAGGCGTTATGGTTATTCTTACTCGCTTGCTATTTTGGAATTGGAAGTCAGACAATGCTGAAGTTACCATCTTAGTAAACTAAGGTAATAACTTACGCGTTAGGCAGGTGAAGAAGCTAACGTTAGCTAGCAAGCAAATGCTAACTCCGCTAACGTTAACCTTAACGTTTGAATTCGACTCACAAAAGCTCAATATTATCTAGGAAACGACGATAATATAGCTTAGCCGACTAGCCGACGTTAAGTAGGTTGCTAGCTAATGTTATCTGCATAACGTTGTCAACTCTTGAGAATTTGAATTAGAAGTTAACGTAGCTAGTAACGTTAATTGTAAGCTAACGCGTGCTAGCTACCGTTGTCTAACTTATGGGAATGTATTGTATGTTCGGCAAGCTAAATGTAATGTCGAATATCAACTTTTAATGTTAGCTCACGTTAGTGGAATACAATTTTACATTGTGTTAGCTAGCCAGGTTGCTAACGTTATAGGCAGTTAACGTTGGCTCAGCTTAGTTAGCTACACACAATGGTAACGTTAGCTAAGGACTAACCCATCGCAATATATGTAATTTCTCTGTCTTTTTGAGAAGCAATAAGCTAGTTTTGTGTACCAATTGCCAAGTTAACTGAGAAATTTGCCTCACTTAGACAAATGCGGTCACCTCATAAACATAGACTATCTTAATGTTAGGTTAGTTGGCTGACACCTGATTCAAAATAGCAAGCAGTAACCTGTGAGGTTTCAAAGTAACGTATTGTTCATTTATATCTATCGGTCAACCTAACTTTATTACCCTACCTCGTCGCTCTTTAAAGTGTAACTTACCCTAATTTACCCAAATACAGTGCATCGGACAAGTTACTAACCATAACTTACGCCAACCTATGATCCACCTAATTTACTCGAGTGTTTGCGCGTAATTATATAGAACATTTAACAGTTATTCTATTCTGAAATGAAGGTAATTTTTATGTGAAACGTAGCCATTTGGCAACTTGGGCTAGATGGTCTGGGCTATGATTAGATACCCAGTACTGCTACTTGAAAAACTTGTCATACTAGGAACTTCTGCCAGACTTGTAGTCACGCTGTCTCACCTCTCCCTTTCTCACCAGCTCGGAAGCATTGCCCTCAAAACAAGGCATGCGAACTATTTATGAAATAACTGCTGAAGAATCTGAGCTACGTCTTAAAAGGATTAACTTAGGAAAGTTAGGAAAACTTTATCTGCCAGTAAGTCAGGTCTAATACCGGGAAACTGGTCGAATTGCTTTTTATTTTTTCATAAATGTAAAAAAAAATGTCATTATTTTTTTATGCTGAACAGATGTATGTTTTGGGTCAAAGTGCAAGCAGTTCTGTCACTAGTTCACCTGAGGGGATGTAGACCTGAACTTCTGGCATCAGCCAGGTTGTGTCATACCCACTGAACCATATAGTACCTGACGTCGTAGCCATAAGGGTGACTTACGCATGGCCGCCTGTGTTAATTTATCTAAATACTTGATCCAGTTGTAGAAATAATGAAAGATTGAACAAAAAAGCAGAAACATCCGAGACGAGCCTGATTTAACCTGTGCCAATGGCAGAACAGGCCTACTCGTTATCAGACTTCATTATCTGTAGCTCATGTTGTTTGCTTACCATGCTAAATGCACTTTTGTAAGTCCCTTGGCTAAAATCTTGTGCAAAATGACAAAATTTTAAACTTCAGGACATGCATGCTCATGGTTTGACACTGTGGTCAGCTGTTTTACTATGTCTGCAACCTGCAGACTGGTTTTAACCCTTTAACGTGCAAGATCACTGTGTTAACTGAACATTCTAATGCTGATGTGATGTAACAATGAATGGAGTTCTAGAACACTGACTTAGAATTTTGAAAAACATTCCACGAAACTACTCTTCAAAGGGTTAAGCTTGTACTCTGTTTAGCGGCGTTGCTTACTTGGAAGACATATTGCCAGGCCCACCAGTATTTGATGATCTGATAGACCGTTTGCACCTGAGGTGAAGCTCAAGTTCTCTGCCGGGATGAGCCCCACAGTCTGCAATCAAATCTTGACTGTGCCAATGCTAAATATGACTGATTCCAGGGCAATTTGGCCTTTGCATTGTATGGGGAGGGATGGTTTCAGTCGGCTTGGCATTCCCTCTCAACATCATGTTGTCCCGACTCCTCGGGTTAGTTGTGCACCTGCGGCCTGGCCAGCTGTGTCTGACCGCACAAAGACTGCACAGATCAACAGTTGAACTGCAGAGGGAAAAGAAGCTGCAGATTCTGGATGCTATTTGGTGGAAGAGCGCGTCTATGAAATACAAATTGAAAAAATACTAGGAACGAAGCCATCAATTAATTTATAGATTGCTCATTGCCATTGTATCTTGAAACAACACTACAGTATATTGGCAGAATGAAGGATCTGTACAGTGAACGGTCTGCGGTGCGCAATACTCTGACAACCATTCCAAGTCGATAAAAATGTACCCACAAAACATTCTTACAATTATGTTCAGAAAAGGGAACCCATTTATTTGTAACGGACGCACTGTTTCAAGTAATTTCTCCAAAGCAATCAGCAGCACTTGTTCATTGACACTCTTGAGAAAATATTGCATATCTTCAATTTACAAATGATACAATATCTTCAATTTACAAATGATCACTATTATAATTCAAGTTGATTGTTTTTTAAATAAATATATTAAATCAATTAGTCAAAATTCTACAATATAAATGTATATGCAGGCAGTAGTGTGGTATAGTGGTTCAGGAGCTGTGGTACCTTTGATCGAGGTACGTAACCTGAATTGATTCAGTAAGTGCAATTGTGTAATTGCTGGAAGAGCAATTAATTTCCCACGTGGCTCAGGAGGACTCAAGGGATCAAACCCCCCCCCCCCTTCAATTTAGCCAGTCTATGCAGATGGCTGTGCCTGGAGTGAGGCAGGTTTTAGTTGAGTGGGGAGAGTGGTGTTGCTTTTCAGCAGCCTGAAAAGTTTCAAGTTGGCTTTGGGCAGGGTGTGATATTAACACCCGCCACCGGCCAAATGCTGGTACAATTTCGATTGCGGCTGGTAAGAGTTTCTACTCTGGCAGCCACTTTGGCAGTTAACCAGACAGTTTTTTTGTGTTGTAATGTGGCTGGTAAGATGTTGAAAATGGCTGGTGATTTTTAGAATCCACAAGCCACTTTGGCCAGTGGGTGAAAAAGTACATTTCCTGCCCTGGCTCCAGGCAGGTGTCTGACCTTGACTCAGAGCCCCCCCTGGCCTGGCAGGTATGGTGGCAGTACAACATATAGGAAATAGGGCATGCCTCAGCCAGTGATGACCAGAGACATCTCCATGCACGTGGGAATGCTCACCATTCACTTGCGCACACTTTACAGTACTTTATCCACTTCTTCTCTACCTTCAGAAGGACAGAATTAGCGTAGCCTGTATTGTAGTTTTTGTCTGTCGTTTTTAATCACTTGCATGATGACATACGAGGAGTCCGATCTGACTGCTGAAGGCAGGGAAAACCTTCTTTTCCACACTTGCAGACGCGCATTGGAATTCAATTCATAGATGCCTGCACTGTGTCTATAATTATATTTGGCAGAAACAGCGGGTGTGGACTTGGTTTGAAACCAACAATTTAGCCCAGCGTGTTGGTCGACATTTCTTTTGAGCCGTTTATAAATGCACTGTGGCAGGCCCCAAACTTACACTGCAGCCGACTTTAGCAGGCAGCCGGCTGCACACCAGCATCTTTCCTTACGGAGGGTCTTTAAAACAAGACGAGCCAGACAGCGGCGTACCTCCTGAGGTTTGTGGTCTTCGCCAACACCCTTCCCTCCGCCCACCTAAAGTCATTAATCTTCTCCAAAAAACAACAGCGTTATGGAAAAGGAAAGAAAGAGAAAACAAATCGCTCATTCAAAATAACTGAAATAAGGAAGGAAAGCTAAGGAAGGGGGAGGAGGGCGGCTTCTTTTTAAGGAAAAGGCACCCGCTTTCGAGAAGGCGCCGGAATCTGAAGCGCATGTCCCTTTCTCCAGCCCTTCTGAACTCTTCTTCCTCCAGCCGTTTGCCCGTTTCTGGACGTGCTTTTGTACCCTTTTGTCAGCCCTGAGGATCAGAGTGAAGGCAGAGCTTCCTTCCCTCCTGTCATCGTATCCTCCTCTGACAAGGCCCCAGGGCTCACAGAGTCCACGAATTGGTCCCGTCCCGTCCCCCCCTCCCCCAAACGTTAATTCTAAGTATTTTATCTTTTTTCCACCACATGGATTCAGGTTGTGTAAAACGGCATTGCCATTTTGTGGTGCGCTCTTTGGCGGTTGAAGGGCAATAGCCTATTTAAAGTACATTTGACTTTGATGAACTTATTATCTTATCCCTCATCCCTTCTGTTCTTGACGGCCTGCCTTTGCTGGACGTAAGTACGGTTGATAATGTGTCAGTGTGAATGTTAGGCTGGGAAGGACACTGCAGGGGGAGCTCGGCTGACTGTACCCCCTCTTTCTGTTGTTTTCCATATTCAGGTGGCACTGTGGTGGCCAGGTGAGAGCCTGATCCTCTGGCAGTACTGTGCCAAACTGTCACATTGATCTCTGTGGGCTATCGCCTGGGACTGTTAAACACCTCCCACCCCCCCATGTGCTTGCAGATGATGAGTGACCTTCTGTTCAGCAGATGGGGCTAGGAAGGGGGGCTTTTTGTGTATGGTTGGGGGGGGGGGGGGGGTAAATGAACCGCTTTGCCTCTCTGGCTTAAATGTTTCTGGGATGAGCTTAGCTGTCTGTCAGCCAGAAACCTCGTCATGGCAATGGCAACAAGGTCGGTTTGTGATGTCACAATGTGGGAGGTCAGGTTGGCTGCCAAACACTTTTTTTTTGTGTGTGTGTGTACAGTGCTCACTTTCACATTCACAGCACGGTGGATGCGATGATAATGGCATTTTAATTCAATTACTCATCAGCCAATGTCTTGCCTCGTTTACTCACCGAAGAAAATTCCCACCTGTTTAACAGAAAGGGCCCTGCTGTGGACCATCCAACAGCTTAACACTGCCACCCTTTACTCACTTAAGCTCAGCACCCTGTCAGAAATGCAGTTTTTGGAGACCAGAAGGCTTAGCGTTCATTGTCCGTAGAATTATTTCCGTCTCGGAGAAGGCGGCTTGCTTTTAATCACGTGACAGACTTTCCCACACGTGTACAGGACGTTCCAGTCGAAGGGCTCCCCTTTTGTTTGAACAGTGTGTAAACATTAACATTTCCTCAGAGTGACTGGATGGCCGGTTTAGTTGTGTGAAGTGATTCGGCTGCCTGAGTGAACAGGTTAATGAGCTGAAATGTACTGGTACACTATCCTGGCAGTAAAGAGTATATGGGGTCTGATGGTACGCCTGTCAGTTTGACAGAGTTCCTCATGGTACATCGGGAATGAGGGGGTAAAACGGATGAAGTGGAGAACTCATAACCCTCATGCAGCCACATGCACATATTATTGATTGATTTTATGATATTAATGTATTATTTGGTCTTATTTATGACATGGTACTCACCTAATATTAATTTATTGTTTTTGGGCCTTAGATTGGTTTGGGTTCTTCTTTTATCTCTCCTTTAGTTAAATCAGGTCAAGCGTGTCCAGGAGTGTTCTCCTGAAAAAAGCAACGCAAATTCATTCATATTAATCCATGAATGTCAAGTGATTTAAAAAGAGCCTCACTTTATACTCGCTCTCCAGTTTGGTCAGAGTTTATCGAGTCTTTGCTGGTGGGAGACTATATTTCGACACATGGAAACGGGGATAGGATGTGGGTGCTGACCATATCAGATCATTACTTGCATGGCACAAACTGCCAGGTGTCCAAAGCCGGCCGTCTCATCGGCTACGTCCATGTGGACGTGCAGAGGCCTCGAATGCCCCTCGCATGGCTGGTCTATTGGTGCTTTGAGCATCCAACCAAAAGGTAGGCATCTGCCTGCAGGCTACAGGAGGGCGGGGCTTGATGTCAAACCCCACCCTCAGACATCCTACCCCCCTAGTCCAATCCAGAGCTTTGAAAGGCGTAATTGTTTTTAACCAACTGCATGCGTCGATGGTTGGGGTCGGATGTCAAAGCCCAGCCATCGACATCCAAGCCTGCCCCTCCCGCGCCCTGCAGTTACGTGTACTTGGACCGAAAACTGCTCCAGGGTTTCTTTTTCCGAGAATCGAAAGTATCCGTGTTAGCGCGGCGCTTTCTCTAGAAGCCCTGAGTAATTGGTGCGGAAAGGGTAGACAAGGCAACGCGATGGAGTTCACAGATAAGGTTCCGGCGAGGAAACTGAGCCCCGGGTGCCGGCGTGGATAACCCGCCGTATCTCCGCACCTGCGCGGACGGCGTCAATGATTTACGACCGAGTGAATTGTGGAGTGGGAAATCCGGGCTGGTCCCGCGCCAGCCATTGTCGGGCGCTCTGACCCAGAGGGCCGCGCCAAAACGCCCTCGCACCTGTCTCCCGCCCGCCGCCAGGGGCCTGTATCGTGAAGCAGGGTTACTGAGTTAGCTGGATAACTGCACTGAGTAAAACCCTGAACAGCTCTTTTTATTTCAGTCCATGTTCCAGATTTGGGAGGGTTCCGGGTTTTACTCTGTGCAGTTATCCATCTAGTTCAGTAATCCTGCTTCGAGATGCACGCCGATCGAGGTAGAGGGAGTCAGAGCGAGCTAGTGCACAAAAGCAATTTGCAGGGAAGATTAACGAAGCCCTGCGCTCGTACGTCAGCACGGCGGGGTTTTTATTTTGCGTCCCTGTGGGGGTTTTTACTGGTGTACCGAGCCCCGCTCCCTACGCCGCGTGTTATTTTTTCAGTAACGGCTAAATTAATTCCTGTGGGTGTAATGTTTGGACTCTTAACGAATGCGATATAATGAGTGTGTGGGAGGTGTGGCGTTCACGTCGTCATCTGCACGCCTCCTGCTGAGCGTTCGCTTTTTCATCGGCTGACCCCAGCCTCCAGGGTGTGAAATAAACACCCGCCAAACGCTGGTAAAATTTTGGTAGGATTTTCTACTCTAGCAGCCCCTTGGCAGGTAACCAACCAGGTTGTGTTATATTGTAAAAGGTAATGTGGCTGGTAAAATGTTGAAAATGTCTGATGTTTTTTTAAGAATCCACAAGTTAATTTCATGCCCTTGCTAGCCTCCCAACGACAATAATGTCCAGACGTGTGAAAAGCTGTGAAACGCATGCCCGAAAAACACGCATACACGTGCTGTAAAGAAAAAGTGGTTAAAGGCCTCTGACTCTCAACACTAATTGTCTCATATTTTGTGGATGTTTGTTAGACTCAAATTCAAGGTTGTGAACTCGAAACACCAGATATTTGCAGGAAGAGCAGCCAGTCTCACAGCTTAGACCTCTCACTTTGTGTTCCTCTCTCTCCCTCCCTTTCTCTCTCTCTTTCTTTTTCTCCTCTCCTCGCCTCTCTGCCTCTACCTCTACACTTCCTGGTTGCATCCATATGATTTCACCTCACCTGAGTCTTGACCCAGAACGTTCCATGTAAAACCGGACCTCTGCCAAGCAAAACAGTTGACAGGAGGGCACAAATCGTCGTCACAGTTACTGTGTCTGTGTTGTGGGTTGTTTGGTTTTAATCATCTGCTCTAACCCATCTCGTGGGCATTGACACTGTGAACCTGTAGCCCAGGTTCTCTGTTTTCTCCAAAGAGTAGAGTAGGCCAGGTTCGTTTCGTAATGCACGTTAACGTGAATCGTGCCTGCAGAGGTCTCAGGGAAAGTGAGTGGAGATCCCCGTTACCTCAGACTGGCTGCTTATCTTCTGCCTGTGTCAGCGGAGAGTGAGCCAGTGTGAGAGAGGGAGAGAGAGGTCGTGGAGGGGGGAGAGGGAGAGAGCGCAGGAAGGGAGGGATCATGTGATGTAGAGCATTGGACCTTGGAGCCTCGACCCCTTCCTGTGGCTTCCAGTCTGCTCTCTGCGGGGCCCCCCCCCCCCCACCCTGCCATTATGTTGGCTGTTTGGCACAGCATGGGGGGGTGGTGGTCAGATATAGCCTGCATACACTGTCCCTTCCTCCCACACTCACTGCTGCCTGCAAAGGGGCCTTATAGCGCAAACAAGAGCTAAGCTCATCGCGTAGCTCAAACATGCTATGCTAATTGCCCTTCATAACCTACACAGGATTCTCCCCAAAGTGTGTGACAGAGGCACAGCGCCACTCTTTTCTGTTTTGCGCCACTGTGTAACTCCCAGTAGTAGCCTGTGGCACCCGTGTCTTGTCGTTCCACGCTCAGTCAGGGGATTGATGCTCTGCAAAGCCGGGGAAGAGAATCGCCGCTTATTTTGTCAAGGCTGAAAAAAAAAGTCCTCTTTTCTTCAGCACAGGACTTTCCGTTTGCAGTAAATTTTTCTAAATACCTTTATAAAAAAATATACAGTGAGCACAATAATTCATTGGACAGTGACGCATTTTTGTTATTTTGGTTCTGTACTCTATAGCACATTGAGTTTGAAACGATACAATGAGGTTGAAGTGCAGACTTTCAGCTTTAATTTGAGGGTATTTTCATCGGTATCAGATATCCGTATCATCCGTTTAGAAATTATAGAATTATATATGGATCATTTCAAGGGTTGTTTCTGCTGACAGATTTTCCTATTGAAAAATAAGTCAGGAGAAGAAACCCTTCAAGTTATCCATCCATATCTACTGCATATCTGGCAGCAGAGTGATGGTTTAATATGAGGGGCCGTTTAGGCCATAATTCATACTCACTCTCACATACATATATACTCTCTCTCACATACATACGTACTCTCTCACACATACATATATACTCTCTCTCACATACATATATACTCTCTCTCACATACATACATACTCTCTCACATACATATATACTCACTCTCATATACATATATACTCTCTCTCACATACATACATACTCTCTCACACATACATACATACTCTCTCACACATACATATATACTCTCTCTCACATACATATATACTCTCTCACATACATACATACTCGCTCACACATACATATATACTCTCTCTTACATACATATATACTCTCTCACACATACATATATACTCTCTCTCACATACATATATACTCACTCTCATATACATATATATACTCTCTCACATACATACATACTCTCTCACACATACATATATACTCTCTCTCACATACATACATACTCTCTCACACATACATACATACTCTCTCACACATACATACATACTCTCTTACACATACATACATACTCTCACACATACATATTCTCACTCCCACATACATATATTACCACTTCCACATAAAAATATTTATGTATGTATGAAATAAAAGGTATAGTGGAAACGGAAGGCACTTACATGAAATGGAAAGATTGTGATTGGCTCAGAAGCTGGCTGGTACCATAGATATAAACAACTACTAGATTCATAATTCGCCCTGTTAAGTTACGTCTGCACTGCTACCATAATATGCCATACAGACTCTTGTCCAGTTCCCACGCACCATGGAGAGGGAAGACCAGAGACATGTATTACAACAGGAAATTGGAGTAGTGCATAATATACTATCGCTGCCTAAAACATGCAGTGTATTGTCCTCATCTCTTGAGGCCAGGTCAGTGCTGTATCATTCTGCGCTTTCTCACAGCGCGATGAGAGCGCTAGCATTAACTCTAGTGTAGCTACCTGAAGAATCCCCAGCAGGCCAGCTTGGACTTGCTCGGAGACAGTCTGCAGTCCTGCACGATGTAACACTCCACAACACTTTGGCAACTGACTCTCGGTCGAGGAAAAGGTATCAACTAACGTTAGGTTGCTACCAAGTTTAATCGCTGTGCAAACAGACCAATGAACCGTTATCATTTCGTAATCACGTAGTAATGCTAAAAGATAACCACACCACTTGCTAACGTTAGCTAACTAACCAACAAAAGCAAAACGGCCTTGGCTACTTAGATTTGCATTAAACAAGCTAACGTTAGAAAGTGATGTGATTATTGTTTTAGCATTAGCTAGTACATGATTACCAAATTATAACGGTTCACTTGTCTGTTTGCGCAGTGAATGAACTTAGTAGCAAGCTAACGTTAGTTGTTACCTTTTCCTCTGCCGAGAGTCCCCTGTAGCTTAGCTCAGTAGGCTAAGCTACAGGGCTGATGCTGGCCTCTCAAGAAGCACTGACTGTTTCAGGTGACGATATAATATTTATGGATTACTCCGATTGCCGGTTGGAGGCTAATAACTTTACTGGTCGGCCCCCTCCATGGTGCTCGGACGCTGGACAACAGCCTACCAGCCGTGGATATAAAAACGTAGATCTATGGCATCAGCCGCTGTGTAACGTTTCGGCGATACTAATATTGAAGAACTATGTAGGCTATGTAAAAAGAAACAATCATTCATTACTTTTTTTTAGTTGTGTGAAAGTGTCCACATTCTGGAATGAGTGGCCTGGCCACCGTCGGGCGGTCAAGATTCACGTAAACAAATGGTAGTGTATTGACGGATGCAGACTTCCTCCGATAAAATTGACTGTAACTCGCTTAATTCGCAACTAATTTGAAACATGATAAATGTCTGCATAACACATGTTAACCTGAATTCCAAATTTCTCACAACATATACTTATTTGTAAAACGCCCTTTGAACTATTATGCTAAAGTTGTCAAAATGTTGTCAGAGCTAAGGATGATTTTATTGTTTAAAGCAGTAGAGGGTGGTTCTTAATTATTAGCTTGGTAGCTCTGATTATTATAACTGTATTAGGCCAGCTGCAAATCTTGGATGTAGTTTGAATCGCAAATGGAGAGCGATTTTCCAGCTTGG
The DNA here is from genome assembly GCA_022702515.1 of Ilyophis sp. 1 JC-2022. Classification (NCBI taxonomy): domain Eukaryota; kingdom Metazoa; phylum Chordata; class Actinopteri; order Anguilliformes; family Synaphobranchidae; genus Ilyophis; species Ilyophis sp. 1 JC-2022. Next base: position 124,417,894 of record CM040395.1, on the reverse strand, counting down.
AAGCAAAGTGGTGGAAGTCAGATCGCCGAGCTAACAAGGCGTCGTATGACATGGGTATCGGCTGGAAGACGTGCAAAATATTACATTTCCACGAAGGTGTGCTCACCGCATATACATAATATGACAATGAGCATAGTAGATTCTAATGTAAAACCACAAGTGTGCCTAGAGTGTAATGCTGTGTAAAATGCAATAAACGATGTACAATTAATACAATTCTGAATGTCTTTATTTAGCAAAAAATAAATTACTTGCATGAAATGTACAAATGGATAATATAATTTGTTTTGGGAAGTAGTACAATGAAGTTCACAGTGCAACTGGTAGTAGCCCAGATAGCAAGGAAACATTGAATCAATGTTGAATTGATTAAGAGCTGAAAACGCCCCAAAACAAATAAGTGCTTCAATAGGCACAACATAGAACATACGTGGTCAGTCTTTCTTTAAGGCTTCACTGTCGGTTACAGTTCTGTTCCACTGTTGTTTGCATTTGTGACAAAACCAGCGGCCATTTGCAGCAGGTGCATGAGTCCAACACAACCAAGGTGGTTACACTTTAACATAACATAACATAACATAAGGTATCACCTTAACATAACAGCTAACGTTACCGTTAATGTTTATAGTTTGCTTCTGCAAAAATGGCAGATAATACCCACAACACAAGGCTGTTTATACGCAGATCGCGGCCGTGCAGATTTGCATAGGGCAACTGAGGATCTGTTTGTAATACAATTATCCATGGTACCGGCCAGCTTCTGAGCCAATCACAATCTTTCCATTTCATGTAAGTGACTTCCTTTTCATGTAAGTGCCTTCCGTTTCCACTATACTTTTTATTTCATACATACATAAATATTTTTATGTGGAAGTGGTAATATATGTATGTGAGAGTGAGAATATGTATGTGTGAGAGTATATATGTATGTGTAAGAGAGTATGTATGTATGTGTGAGAGAGTATGTATGTATGTGAGAGAGAGTATATATGTATATGAGAGTGAGTATATATGTATGTGAGAGAGAGTATATATGTATGTGTGAGAGAGTATATATGTATGTAAGAGAGAGTATATATGTATGTGTGAGAGAGTATGTATGTATGTGAGAGAGAGTATATATGTATGTATGAGAGAGTATGTATATATGTATGTATGAGAGAGTATGTATGTATGTGTGAGAGAGTATGTATGTATGTGAGAGAGAGTATATATGTATGTGAGAGAGAGTATATATGTATGTGTGAGAGAGTATGTATGTATGTGTGAGAGAGTATGTATGTATGTGAGAGAGAGTATATGTATGTGAGAGAGTATATATGTATGTGAGAGAGAGTATATATGTATGTAAGAGAGAGTATATATGTATGTGAGAGAGAGTATATATGTATGTATGAGAGAGTATGTATATATGTATGTATGAGAGAGTATGTATGTATGTGTGAGAGAGTATGTATGTATGTGAGAGAGAGTATATATGTATGTGAGAGAGAGTATATATGTATGTGTGAGAGAGTATGTATGTATGTGTGAGAGAGTATGTATGTATGTGAGAGAGAGTATATATGTATGTGAGAGAGAGTATATATGTATGTGAGAGTGAGTATGAATTATGGCCTAAACGGCCCCTCATAGTTTAAGGCTTGTTTGATACGTCAGACCCTTGATGACTTAGAGCCATTTAGCCAACCGTGCGTTCCATGCTGTTCCAGTGTAATTTATAGCTAAATCTAGTCTCCCCACTCCCCAATTCCCATATAGATCCATTCAAATGCAGGGAGGTTATAGTATCGCTTGTAGGAGTACCAGAAAATAAGATATCAAGAGTTTTTTGATATTGTTGGGTCACAGACATCAGGAAGTCCTGACATGCAAAAGATATGCGACCAAATATTAAAAATGATTACTTTATTCTACATTATGTTAAACTGTCCAATATTTTTTGATGCCTGAAAATGGGGTGGGGGGACTATGTACAAAAAGTCCACCCAATCCCATTTTTCATGTGGTTGCATGGTTGCAAGTGTGTGTGTGTGTGTGTGTGTGTGTGTTGGCTTGAAAATCTATCATTGTTCTATGAGCAGCAAAGGGATGGTGGGCTGGTTCTTTTTGTATCACTGCTTTCAGACCATGACCCGCTGAGGAAGTGAATGCATTTTTTGTGACCTCCCCTGTGTGTCGAAATGTGCAAATATACCACTGCTTTAGATTGGCCCCCTTACCCACATCCTCTCTCTCTAATCCCCGTGCAGAGACATCATGATCACCCACTTTGAGCCGTCCATCTCCTTCGAGGGGCTGCACACCGATGTGCGGGAGATGTGCTGCATGAACAACGACCAGCTCTTCACCATGAAGTGGATCGACGAGGAAGGTGCCGCATCTTCCTCATCCTCTCCCTCACCCCCTACCCCCGCCCCCTACTTCGGAGCTCTTAAATTTTATTTGCGGCCGTCCCCGTAGCTGAAAAAACGGTGTCGCATGTAATGTAATGGTCAATACGCTTTAACAAATAGGCTGCAAGTGAAACTGTACAAGGCCTTCCTGAGACTGGGCACATGCGGGTACGTGGGGGAAGGGTACTCTTGGGTAATTAACTGAACGATTAGTGCTACTGATTGGCCAGACTGTCTTCACACCTGACTAAAGGGAGGGGGGAAAACCGGCAGTTCTCGGACCTTAAGGATGGTGATTTGAATACCAGGGGTTTCGGGAAAATTTAGGATTTTAACAGCGTATTACCTTCCTTTTCTGCGGTTCCCCCATTATTTTGACACCTGTAACGGAACAATACAAGCACCGCTCTACCTTCATCTCGCACAATTAAACCTGAAAATAAGATGCAAGTAGTCAATTTTCAGAAAATAACTGATAAAATTAGACCGTTTGTTCCCGACCTGCAGTATTGCTCCCTGCTGTTATAACTGGTTTTGCCTGTATTTCGGATAAGGCGAGCATGAGGGCGCATTGACAGAGTATGAGGGCAGGGCGCCCTCGCTTCCTGGTTTAGCACAACCCCTGTGTGTATTTTTGTCAGTAATGGGTGGCTTGAGAGGACGTTATCAGGCAACTCCAATAAAAATCTCAAGCCGCCCCATTAAGTTGGTGTAATATCGCAGTTGGTTTACTGACTCAGGTATAAAAAATAAAAAAACACCCGCGCTGCTGATAAATAGCTTAGCTCTCGCCCTCACCCAAGGTGACTTTTATGACTTGATATTTATTTTATGGTTGGTTTTTTTCACCGCTGAATATTTAATGAAGCGGTACAGTAAAACAATTCAGTCTTAATAAATATGACATGAATATGGAGATTCAGTCTTACGCTGAGTGTAATAGATTTTTTAAATTAATTTAATTTAAAAAAATAAAAAAAAAAAAAAAAATCATTAAAAAAATTCATTTTTGCATCATTTATATCCATTTATATATATTTTTTTTTTTTTTTTTTTTTTTAACTCCAAATAACATTAACTCCAATCAAATAATAAATGTGTTAAAAAAAAAAAAAAAAAAAAATAATAATTTTTTTTTTTTTTTTTTTTTAGTTTTTTTTTTTAAATTAAGGAAAACATTACACATTCAATTCCAAATCAAAGTAATTTATTTTTTTTTTTTATCAAGTCTATTCTTTTACAGGAAGCAGGAGGGAATATTCATGGTCAAAAAAAAAAGCAGTGTCGTCATTTTTTTTTCTTCAACTCAAAACACTTACTGTATAAACTGAAGACATTTTTCAAGATTTAACTTCACTTTAAATTACTGAACTAATATTTAGTTGCATAGCCATTGTTTTTGATAACTGCTGCGCATCTGCGTTGCATCGAGTCAACCAACTTCTGGCACCTAGAAACGGGTATTTCAGCCCAGGATGAACAAACCACATTCCACAGTTCCTGTGAATTTTTGGGTTTTGCTTCAGAAACTGCATTTTTTATGTCACCCCACAAGTTTTCAATGGGGTTGAGGTCGGGGGATTGAGCTGGCCACTCCATTACCTCAATCTTTTTTGTCTGGAACAAAGATGTTGCTCGCTTACTCGTGTGTTTGGGGTCGTTGTCTTGTTGAAACACCCATTTCAGGGGCATTTCCTCTTCAGCATACGGCAACATAATCTCTTCAAATATTTTGATGTATTAAAACTGATCCATGATCCCTGGTATACGATAAATAGGCCCAACACCATAGTGTCCCCATACCATGATTTTTGCGCCACCATGCTTCACTGTCTTCACAGTGTACCGTGGCTTGAATTCAGTACCCGGGGGTCGTCTGACGTACTGTCGACAGCCACTAGACCCGAAAAGAACAATTTTAGTCCACAGAATGTTACGCCATTTCTCTTTGGGCCAATCGATGTGTTCCTTGGCAAATTCGAACTGATTCTGCACATGCTGTTTTTTCAACAATGGTGCTTTACGGGGGCTTCTTGCTGATAGCTTAGCTTCGATCTTCTGACTGTAACAGCACTTACAGGTAATTTTAGATCATCTTTGATGTTTCTGGAGGTGATGATTGGCTGAATCTTTGCCATTCTGACTATTCTTCGATCCGTTTTAACAGTAGTTGCTAGTTTTCTTCCGCGTGTTTCAGGTTTTTGTTGCCATTTTAAAGCATTTGAGATCTTTTTAGCTGAGCATCCTATAATTTGCTGCACTTTATACGTTTTCCCCTCTCCAATCAAATTTTTAATCAAATTACGTTGTTCCTCCGAACAACGTTTGGAACGGCCCATTTTACTTAGCAATTCAGAAGGAAATATATTTTATAATAATGTAAACATTTGCTTCCCTTCTTCCTTAATAAAGGACAATTAATGACACCTGTTTTTTCACAGAATTAATTAATTCTCTAATTAAACTCCACACTGCTATTATTTTGAACATGCCACTTTCAATGAATGAGTCAATTACTCAGAACAAGCAGCGTGCATGTCGTGAGAGTTGGGTCTGTTGTTTTTCTATTACACTACTACATCTGCAAGTAAATTATTTGCCATGCAGAAATATCACTACTACTAATAACAGTGGTTCATCAGGTTACTGATGTTGTACTGCTATTTTTTTTAACACAACTGTCTATATATCTTTCCAAACGAGAGAGAGAGAAAGAGAGAGAGAGGTCCCCTCAAAGAAGACTCAGACAAGGCTGTAAAACCGAAAGAGAGACTCATAAACACGTATAGTCACAGGCGGTATGCATTTAACGAGAGCACCTGCCGTGACGTGATGACTTGGCCGAGGCCCAGCTAGCTGGGAACAGGAAGTCCGTGCTAATCTATAATGAGTCACGTGCCCAGCGCTCGCAGGAGTTTATCCTCCAAACAGACGGCTTAAATGCATTTACCGGACTTTATTTTTCTAGCCGCAGAGCAGAATCCGCGCTTTGGAGGCAGGCTGACACCTGCCTCATGCCCGACGTCTGGGTTTTTGCTGATTGTAGTCTGCATCGTTATGTACAGACTGACAGGTGAGAGGCTTAGGGGAGTCTTGGAAGGGCAGAAACAGCACACAAAAATAGAAAGCCTCTCCAGAACGCAGTGCACCACCGCGTCGGCTCGCATACATTCAGTGGGCCGTTGGTCAGAGCTACATGCTGCCAGCGGTAAGAAACACTCTTTTGTCCGTCGCGACATAATCCGGTGGGCACAACCTCCCGCGGCTCGCAGACCCGATAGACTTCCTCAGACACCTGCAGGGGCCTATGAGTCAGACCGGACGTACTGGCCTGCTCACAACACGCAGCGATGTCTCACACCGTCACCACACGGTGCCCCGCCAACGGCGACACAACACAGCCCCTTCTGTTCCAACAGCACGGGGCCAGGCTCCAATTCACTCGGTTATACCTGGTCTCATTGTGGATTCGACCGGTCTTCAGGCCCTCTAGCTGTGTGGCGTGGTACTGCAGGTGTTTGCTGCATTTAAATCAGTTGTGACGTTACAGGCTAACACCAGCAATTTGAGACTTTAGAAGCGAACCTGCTCTTCCCTTGCGATTTTCAGATGTCTTCTTTTCCAGGTTATGAACCCTCACATACATGTCTGCACACACTGCTTGTTTTTATTTTGCTGTGGTGAAATACCGATAGTAACTATTTTTGTTTTTCGGTATACATGCACACCTGCAGTATACATGCTGTGTTTTTTTGTTTTGGCTTCTATGAAGTTAATGTTTTTGCTTGTCATTGGACATTTACAAACGTACACACTTGCTTTTTAGGTGACTGCTATAATTAAAGATTGTTTTGATCTGTACACACACTCAAAGTATGTTCTGGCTGCTATCATTAAAGACTGGTTTTAGATATTTTGTTTGTTGTTCAGTCTACATACATATGTGCACATATAGCAGCTGTAATGATCTTATTGTAATTACCAAACTGATTTGAAAGTATTTGTATTTTAGCACACGCACACGTACACACGCACGCACACACACTGTATGTTGTTTGCTTTAATCGGTTGTGCCGGTTGTTTCCCAGGGGATCCCTGCACTGTGTCCTCCCAGCTGGAGCTGGAGGAGGCGCTGCGTCTCTACGACCTCAACAAAGACTCCGAGCTCATCATCCACGGTAAGCCGGGGGCGACGTGACCCCCCTCCCTCTCCCTCCGCTCAGTGTGGCATTGTGGGCGCCCGTTACCACGTGAACATCGCTGTATTAAAACCGGTCTGCAACTGACAAGTTTGCCAGTGAATTATTTTTAGAAAGTTGTTGTGACCAGGTCTAGTCTGCCCACGGGAGGTTGTAGATACAACAACGGGCGGCAGTGTAGTATAATGGTTAAGGAACTGGCCATGTAACCGAAAGGTTGCAGGTTCGATTTCCAGGTAGGACACTGCAGTTGTAACCTTGAGCAAGGTACTTGGCCTGAATCACTTCAGTATATATCCAGCTGTATAAATGGATAATATGAAAAATAAATACATTTAAAAATGCTAAAAAATTGTTGTGTAAGTCGCTCTGGATAAGAGTGTCTGCTAAATGCCTGTAATGTAATGTAGAATCTTAGCCTTGTATCGGTCCAGCGGGCAGTCCTCTTTTTTTGGAGGTACGTACATATCCCACAATGCCCCTGTGCATGTTCTGGTGTGTGTACTTCAACCCTTTTGCCACCAGTGTAATTCCTGATGTCTGATATTAAGACACCACTGACAATACCATGTGCTCAGGTGTGCTGGCCCGCTCCGCTTTACGTCTCCCATCAGACTCCATCTCCCAGCAGCCTGTACTGTGTGTTCTTGGAACATCATTTATGTCCTGACCAACCCATCAGTGCGCAGTTTTATCTCAAAGGTTGTGCCGTGACAGGCTCATGTAGACCTCCATCTGGGCTCTTATTTGGGGGAGGAAAAGCTGCAGATCTCTAGCAAGCCGCCATTGACACTGCTCAAATCGACCCTCCCCATATACGGCATTCAGAGATCTGATTGGCTCATGTTGGTGGTGGCTGGGCCCCTGAGATGTTAATCAGGGCTGGAGTATACAGAGCGTGGAGGAGGTCACAGAAGTTCAAGACCAAGGTGGGCCCATTGAAAGGAAGGAGGGGCCTGAGAGCTAATGAGAGGGAATACGCACACACACACACAACTCCCAGCACAACAGAGCACAGACACACATGGAGCGGCAGTGTAGTATAATGGGTAGGGAACTAGGCTTGTAACTCAAAGGTTGCAGGTTCGATTCAAAGGTTGAGGTAGGACTGACACTGCTGTTGTACCCTTGAGCAAAGTACTTAAGTATATATCCAGCTTCAGTATATATCCAGCTATATTAATGGATACTATGTAAAAAAAAAAAAAAAAAATAAATAAATGCTAAAATGCTAAAAGAAAAATTGTGTAAGTCGCCAGTGCATCTGCTAAATGCCAGTAATGTAATGCTCGCACGCACGCACGCACACACATCTCCCAGCACAAACACGCATGCACACACATCTCCCAGCAAAGGCTCACATGCATATACACACACACACAACTCCCAGCACAGACACACACACGTGCACAAACATACATTCACTCAAGCATTCACATCTACTCTGACAGGCCTACACGCACGAACACACACAGAATAATGCTATGTATATATTTTTAAAGCGCCATGGTGCAGAGGAAGGGAATGTAAATGCTGTCTCTCTCTCTTTCTTCTTATGTATCTCCTCAGTGTTCCCCTGCGTCCCTGAGAAGCCCGGCTTGCCCTGCCCCGGAGAAGACAGTGAGTGCTCATCCCTCTTTCTTTCTCCCTCCTCTCAATGTCCATCCATCTGCTTTCCCCCTCCAGACCTCAGAGCGTCTGCTTCGTTCTCTCACCCTCCCCGTCCCGCTCTCCCTCCTCCTACCTTCTCTCCTTTTCTCACTTGTGTCTCTCTCCCTCTCCCTGTCTGTTTATCCCTCGCGTTCTCGCTCTTGTAAATTTTTCCCTTTTTATATGCACTGCAATGAATGTACATTTGAATGCTGTCTAATTACAACTGCAGGCTTGTAAAGCATTGAGCACTGTGGGGCACGTCTGTGTTATTTCTTTCTCGCACCCTTCCTGGCTTCCGAAAGCGTTGTAGTTCATTTAATTTCCCCGCTTGTCTTTAAATTAGCACAATTTAATTAAACACCCTCCAGCGGAACTCAGGCTGGTTTTGAATAAAATGGGGCCTGGCGCGCTGTGCCAGGCTCACAAAGCGTGTGTGTGCGTGTGTGCATGCGTGTGCTTCTCAGCGCGTATGCTCTTGTGTGTGCAGTACGTATGGTGCTGATGGTTTGCTGTTGCCTACAGAGAAATTGTGTATTTTTTTGTGTGAGGGCGACACCATTAGGGGTTTTGGTTTTTTGGTTATAAGGGTATGGCCTTTATCTCATCTGCTTAGAGTCCATATACCGGAGGGGTGCCCGGCGATGGAGGAAGCTTTACTACGCCAATGGACACGGCTTCCAGGCCAAGAGATTCAACAGGGTGATTTACATTGAGCCACATTTCAGCCTGTCCAGACAGGAAAACTCAGTTCTGTATGTAAAAGCAAGCAAACCGGCCTACCTTTCAGCCGCAAACCTGCCGGTCTGCTCCATGTCAGTTCTGTGTATCGCCCCCAGGGGGGGCTTTTGCTTTGCATCTCATCTCGTAAAAGCCGTACACAGCTGCCTGACAGAAATAGCTGGAACAGTTACAATCTGTGAGAGATTTTAGAGATTAAATGACGATCACGATTTTGAAGTGCGCAGGATACAGCAAGGCAGAGCAAAACACTAAGAAAATGTTAGAAAATGTGAACTTGTGACTTTGCACTTTCCCACAGTTAAACTAATCACTCTGGTAACAGAATAAAAGTGACTTCTATGATGTTAAAGCATTGATCGCACGACCGTCAGGTAGCAGAAGGTCTGCACAGATGGAAGCAATGAGACACCAATGAGTAAACGAGACATTTTCTTTAAGCCCGGTTCAGTCGAAAAGAGCATTTAAGGACACCCAACAAACCACACAGCCAATATCCCTCACAGTCCAAAGAACTTTTTGCACCCACCGCTCAACCATTTCGGCTGCCAAGTAACAGGAATTATTGGAGAAGCAATAGGAGCAAATGAATTGATTTATGTGTGCGGTTTGATGTCCTCTCCAGCGAGCGCACTGCGCCATCTGCACGGACAGGATATGGGGTCTGGGGAGACAGGGCTACAAGTGCATCAACTGCAAGCTGCTGGTGCACAAGAAGTGCCACAAGCTGGTGACGTTGGAGTGCGGCCGACAGGTGATACAGGTGAGCCCTATCGGTGAAGCCTTCCAGGCGTCTTGCCGCACTCTAGGGGGGGAAAACTCAGAAAGTGCTTCGTTGGACACATTAAACATTCTGAAAATGGCCTCCAGTGTATTCCTGGCATAGAGCAATCGATGTTTGTCCGTACTGATAAATGGTTTCTCCTGGAGTACTTGTTTTTTAATATTACGCATACTTACGAGTAAGTCCATTGACAGTGAACATTAAGCATTAATTAAACGTGTATAAAAAAAAAATAGTTTGGTTCAGCCCAGGCTACACGTGTGCTGCCTCTGAAAGGTTCTTCCCTTCCAGGAACCATACATGGGTCCGATGGGTCAACCGTCCACTCCGACCGATCTCCTAGAACCAGGTACGCTCTTTTTCACAGCCAGGGTTTACCAGTTTCATCAGCTCTCATGGCAGCAACCCACATGTATGATTACAGAGTTTCTTTTTTAGGAAACAGATGGCCAGCTCCTGCATTGCTTCTGTCCTCTCTACTTCCTTACTCTTGGAGTTTACCGTGCCATATATCTAATTACCTGTGTTATGTATTATTACAAGCTTTTTTGCTCATCCTTATTAAGGTTGGCAATAATTTTGGTGGGCGCTGTATATAGATTTTTTTGGCTATAACAGTGAGGTTGTTTGCTTTGCGGATTGGACAGGCAAACTTGATTTTGAAAACGCCCTAAATGCACTTGCGCCTGATTAAGACTCGACAGTGCCCCTGGGCATCAGCACCCCAAAATGCATGTGTGCCCAACCAAATCGGCAAAATGTGGTAGGGTCAACTGAATCTAACACAATGTACTAAGGTATACCACACACAAGATGTGTCAAATCTGATGTTACCGTTTCAACAGTACAGAGACAGAACTTTAAGCATCAAGAATACGGAGCCAAATATCTGATTGTTCTGTAGAATCTGTGGTACCACACGAAGCGTGCTCCTTTAAAGGGCACCCAGTTCGCTGTTCTCTGTAAAGCTGTTTGTATATTGTACCTCAGCCTTGCAGTGGGTAGGTGGAGGAGGGGGGCGGTCCAGGGGGAGCTGAGCCATTGGTGCGTGTGTTAAACGAAAGCCGTCCCGGGGTTATTTACTGCACTATTATTAACGTACGGCGAGCCGCCGGTGTGTGTCTGTGCGCGCTTGCGCACGGTCTCCGTGTTTCACGGTTCATTAAACGCCATCAGTTTACACGCCACTCATCTCGCTAATGGCCCACATGATTTCCCATTCTCGTGATTTCCTACGCGATACCTCGGCGCGGTCATAGCCCAAACTGTGTTAATTAGTACTTTTTTACATTTTTCAATCGCGATCTCGTTTACATAAACGGGGATGTATCTCTTTCCGCCGCTTTGTTTCGAGTGCGGTTTCATTCCGGACGACGTCGGATGTTGCGCCGGCTGATGTAACGAACACGTCGTTAGCGGTAGTCGCGGTCCCGCCCCCACCCCCCCGGGGAGCCGACTCCGCAGAGCGACGTAATGACTCTAATGATGATGATGAAACGACGCTAACGTTTGCGGCGGTAACGCAATCAGGCGAGACTTCACTTGAGCCCGGAGGACACACAGGCGCGAGAGGGATTCATGCGGAGGGTGTTTTCGAGGCCTTGTCGAGTGCGTGTTAGGGCGATGCCGTGATGAGAATGGTAAGTTTGGTCGAAGTAGTCTTGTAAAGCAGGTGCCTGACTTCGTGTCCCTTGTTCTTGCAGTCATTCCGTACAAATCGTCCAATGAGAGCCTAAATCACGATGGAGAGGAAAAGGAGGTGAGGAAGAGCCCCTTATTTTTTTCTTCTTCTTTTCTTCAGCCAGATTAGTATAATGGATTTATTTTTTTTTTTTCTTTTTTACTGTTTTTGCCTAAATGTAATTCCCCTCCCACTTGCACCTGCCCTGGTGTCATTGGCCAGAGCTGCTCTCTCTGTCATTTGTCGCTTCCCCAGTCAGTTATGCTTTGGAGCCTGTCTGTTTGTGTGTGTTAGGCTACAACTCTTTATAAAAACAAGCTGAAACTGACTGGTGAATTAATAGGGGAGCTATATTTTGGTATGACAACTGTCTAGGGTGGGTGATGTGTTCATTACTGAGTTTCACTCAAATGTACCCACTTTTTTATAGACACAACAGACTCATAAAGTCCAGCAGAGTTCTTGTAGTGCACTTTTCAGTCTCTCAGCAGCCCGGACGCCCTGATGTCCTGAAGTGCTCTGTGTCATGGTCATTGTCCTGCTTAACCGTGTGGTATGACCTCACCCCCCAACCGCCCCCCTTCTGCAGGCCATGAGCAGCCGGGAGAGCGGGAAGCCCACGTCCAGCCTGGGCCTGGCGGACTTCGACCTGCTACGGGTGATCGGGCGGGGCAGCTACGCAAAGGTTCTGCTGGTGCGGCTCAAGAAGATGGAGCGCATCTACGCCATGAAGGTGGTGAAGAAGGAGCTGGTGAACGACGACGAGGTGAGAGCGCGCGGCACGTTGCAGCATCGGTGAAACATTAAAATCAATAACGGCCGGGGGTGCGGCCATTTGAGTGCTGAGATTATGGTGATACTAGGATAAAAAAAAAAGTGCCAAATTTGTACAACTATGTTTTAGTTTTTATGATTCTTTCACTTTAAAAAAAAAAAAAATGATTTTGTATCCTGTTTAAAATGGAGGCATAGCTGCCGATAAGCCTCATAAACAATGATTAGCAATTGACAGATAATCAATACTCAATGTTGTGCCTTGTACGGCACTGTCTTGCTAAATAGTCAATAGAGAGTCCTCCACGGTCTCTTTTTGTGAGAGCCAGGTCATTAGCAAGGCATTCTGGGATTGCTTAGGGCCTATTGGGAAAACGGACTGACCTCCGTGTGTCTCCCTGGTGTGCGTGCAGTCCAGACAGAGCCCTGCTGATGCGTCTCCTGTCTTACGGTCATTGGAGATGTTCTTATGTTCGATTGATTTGTGGGTCTGTCTGTGTGTGTCACCACTGCGCCGTAGGATATCGACTGGGTGCAGACGGAGAAGCACGTGTTCGAGCAGGCGTCCAACCATCCCTTCCTGGTGGGGCTGCACTCCTGCTTCCAGACAGAGAGCAGGTGAGGGCAGGCTGAGCCTTTTGCGTTAGTGTGGCTGTGTGTGTACACATGTTCTTGTGCGTGTGTGTGTGTCTACTTACACATGAAACAGTGTCTCTGCATGAGTTCGCTTGCACGTGTCTGTCTGTGCGTTTCTGTATGTGCTGGGGGGTTGGATTTGAGCTGTTGGTTGTTTGAGTGATGATGGTTGTGTTCTGTTCCTCTCTCAGACTCTTCTTTGTGATTGAATATGTGAATGGTGGAGACCTGATGTTCCACATGCAGAGACAGAGGAAACTTCCGGAAGAGCACGCCAGGTGAGCTCACAGATTCACACCTCGCCTAGGACCTCCTCCCACTCGTCCGATTGAACCAATCAATGGAGTGAAGGTGTTCCCCTGCTCATGACAAATTTGAAGTGATCCTGCTTTACCTGGTGAAGGAACCCACAAGAGAACTTGAGCTGAATCTTCAGTAGGGGCGTAGAGCGGTTGATGGTACCTATGAGTCAGAAGAAATGTAGAAATGATTATGAAAACTGGTTTTATGAACGTGAAGTTGCATGTTATCATGAACATTTGTTTATTCACTTTTTAAAAATGTTTTCTCTTCGCTGTAAATTTGTGGGGGTTTTCTTTATCGTGTAGCTCTGGGTGTTGGGTCAGATCGTTTGCTTTTCCTGTATACTCAGGTTTTACTCTGCTGAGATCAGTTTGGCCTTAAACTACCTTCACGAGCACGGCATCATATACAGAGACCTGAAGCTGGACAACGTTTTGCTGGAGTCCGAAGGACACATCAAGCTCACCGACTACGGCATGTGCAAGGTGCGTTTTGCTCCGTGTCCAGCCTTCAGATCCACTCTGAAAAGAGTTGTTTTTACACAGTGCAGTCCAAATGTATTTGGACACGGACACATTTTTTGTTGTTTTGGCTCTGCACTGGACATGCGTTTATTTTTTTATTCTTGTTTATTTTGTGACGGATCAGGGTTACGGTCACATGACAGGATGGGGTTAAGCCTCCTGTTGGGTGTTTAGAAAGACTCACAGGTAATCTTATGTACCTATGGTGTTTGATTTGGCAGGAGGGTCTGCGGCCTGGTGACACAACCAGCACCTTCTGTGGGACGCCCAATTACATCGCCCCTGAGATTCTGAGAGGAGAGGACTATGGTAACTGAAAACATGCGTGCGCACACACACACACTCACATTGACATGTGTGTGCACACAGGCCTGTTTCTGTTGGCCATTTATTCTCTGAAGTTTCCTCAGCGTGGACTGGGTTTGTGTAACGCGTTTCCTGTGTTGTGTAATGAGCAGCGTCTGTATTTGCTCGTGTTACCGTGTAGGCTACAGTGTGGACTGGTGGGCGCTGGGTGTGCTCATGTTCGAAATGATGGCCGGCCGGTCGCCATTCGACATCGTGGGAAGCTCAGACAATCCTGACCAAAACACAGAGGACTACCTCTTCCAAGGTACACGCCGCAAACTGCAAAATTTTCCGATTATTATCATTGCTGTTGTTGTGTTGTTATTATTCATATGAATAGTAGTAGTGCTGTTATTAAGCATATTAGTTTCAATGTTTTTATATATTTGTTGGTGTTATTGCCATCATATTCCATCATCCTTCTTCATCTCTCTCTCTCTCTCTCTCTCTCTCATTCTCTGTGTTTTATTTTCAGTAATATTGGAGAAGCAGATCAGGATCCCCAGGTCTCTGTCGGTGAAGGCTGCCAGCGTACTGAAGGGCTTCTTAAACAAGGTGGAGAGAGACCCGCTAACAGGCTTATTTGCAGACAGCCCCTCCTTTGCAGAGATAATGTAACACAAGCCTTCTGTCCCTCCCAGGACCCCAAGGAGCGGCTGGGCTGCCACCCGCAGACCGGCTTCGCTGACATCATGGGCCACCCCTTCTTCCGCAACGTGGACTGGGACCTCGTGAGTCACCCCGTTCCGTCATTCGCTAACTCGCTTTTTTACCAGAGATGGAGATCTCTGATCGTAACGTTGATGCACGTCTTAAAATAAACCGGTCCGCACACGCCCTGGCACGCTGATTTTAATGCGTCATTATAACAAAAAACAATAAAAGGAAAAACAAGGTTGATGCATTTGAAAGAAAGTATGAACAAAGTGCACCTGTCATGGAGATATTGCAATTAAAAACTGTAGACATAATGATTGTACACCTGGAAGGATTTTTTCCTCTTCTTTTGATGTTGCCCTGGATGTGGTAAAACAGCAGGCCTTCAGCCATTGGTTCGGTAGGTCACCCCTTATCCACCTGTTTGGTCTGGAGGGCAGCTGGGACTTGCTGATCGGACAGTCTGGAGGGGTCAGGTTACGCTTTTCTCTCAGACTTGCTGTTATCCTGTCTAGGGTTGCATTACCACAGGTTGCCTGCAGGTGGAGCTTCGCTGGTCATGAGCCCACAGGCCCCGCTCTAGAGCTGAGCTTCCTCTGTCACTGCTGCTGGGCTTTTTTCCTCCACGGCTAATACCCACCATGTTGGTCTGGTGTTACTTACTGATATAGGGAGAGTGGCTGTGTGAAGTTAATGTTTGGAGCACCAGTCTTCTTGAATATAACTTGCGGACTCTGACCTGGTTTAACCCCCTAATTTACATATAGATTCAGAAGTGGTTTTGTTTACTTGCATTCATCGCGCTTTTTTACTGTGAAATTTTCAATCAAACTGGTTACACATTATGTTTTAAAGTGTTAAAACCCACAATTCTACCTCTATAAACTATTTTATGATCTAAATGTTACAGAGGCGGTTTCTTATTTTGTAACATGACACAAAACACGCTTGATCAAAAAAAAAAAAAAAAAAAAAGCTTTGTTCAACTACGTGCGTTCTATGTGTTCTGGAAAATGCAACGACACGGATCGTGGTAAAGTCGCTATCCCGGCAAAAAAACAAACAATAATAATAATCTTTTTGGCGAGAAAAAAACTATTTGAGCTTCTGTTACTTTGGTTCAGACTCTTGGGTAAAAAAATATAAATAAAAATAAATAAACTCAGAAGGGTTACATTACAGAAGAGACCAGGATTGTGCCTGTAGCCAAAGGGGTTCAAGAAGAGTAACCACTTTATTTTGGGGCTTGTGATAAAAAAA
This sequence comes from Ilyophis sp. 1 JC-2022, assembly GCA_022702515.1. NCBI lineage: Eukaryota > Metazoa > Chordata > Actinopteri > Anguilliformes > Synaphobranchidae > Ilyophis > Ilyophis sp. 1 JC-2022. Next base: position 124,401,941 of record CM040395.1, on the reverse strand, counting down.
GATGGTGCTTGAGAAGAGGTTTTAATTAATGTTTTGGTTTGAATTCCTATATGCCTGTTTTTACTCTGTTTAAAACTATGTAGCAGTAGGGAGACCATGGGGCGCAGTCCATAAAGCAGCTGACTATCAACCTATATACGAATCCCCCTTCCCCCCCAGTGCAAGGGGCTTCGGTGACCCACCATGGCACTCTGTACTGTGAGCTTTTCTTTATATGTAACTCTCTCCTTTCCCCCTGTCTAAATAAAGTGGGAAATGGAGTTATCCATCCCTGGTGTATAACTAAAGTATTGTCATGTAAAAAGAATAAAAAACAGAGTTTATCTCTAAATAGGTGTCTGGAGTGAATGGAGGCATTAGAGAAAAGAGGCATGCTGGGTTGCGTCTCTTATTCACTCGGGTGATTTGGTTTCAGATGGAACAGAAACAAGTGGTTCCGCCATTCAAGCCCAACATCTCCGGGGAGTTTGGCTTGGATAACTTTGACGCCCAGTTTACCAACGAGCCCATCCAGCTCACGCCGGATGATGAGTAAGCGCCACCCCCACCCCAACGTTCCGCACAATCTTCGTTTTTCTCGATTCAATTCATTGAAGAAAAGAGGGGAAAAAATGTCATTATTATTTTACTTGTGTAACCACCTTTTATTTCTTTGCTTCCTCAGCGATGCTGTCAGGAAGATCGACCAGTCCGAATTTGAAGGCTTCGAGTACATCAATCCTCTCCTAATGTCCGCTGAGGAGTGCGTCTGAACGTGGCCCTTCACGAGTGTCTTTCATGCGACTCTGCATGGTCAAGGATCCTACTGTTTGGAAGTTGCCAGCCGCCAAGCCGAAGTCTTAATTAAGTGTTTGCCGTCGGCCTTCACTTGCCAAACTGATCTTACTCTCCGCTGTTAAGAACCACTACTCCTTAAGCGAACTGTTTTTATTCCATATTGTGTAAACCCAGGCAGATGTCCAATCAATAATGATGCAATGATGGAAGGCGCCTCCTGAATTCTGACCGGTGAGTGTACACTGAGGTCATGCCCAAGGTCAACGTTCACAGAGGAAGCGAATATTAACAATATACAGGAGGCAATTCCATCACTTTCCCCACACATGGGTGTTTAATACATATTTTATTTGTACATAAAAATACTTTTTGAGCTTACGTAATTGGTGAAGAGCTCGGAAGGACATAGTGTTTTTTGACATTAAGTCGATCTCGCGAGGGACAAATCTGAAACAGACTCTTTCTGAATCTTCCAAATTACCTTTTACCAGCACCAAGCCCATGTCGAAAAGGGGGGAACTAGCAGTTTTTTAAAAACTAGATATTTCCTTTTTTTATTTCATGATGTAACGGTCTGTATACAATGTACACAAGTGTTATGTTCAGCCTGGGTCCTAAATAGAACCAGAGCAGCTCACACTGTAGTATTTACGGTACCTGGGCCGACCTCCAAAATGGAGCCGGCTGCACTTCGAAAGCCAGCCTCCTCTAATGAAGCCAATTAACACTAATGTACATGCAGACAAACTGTGAACGGCCAGAACGGCTTTCTGTCTGATGGTTAGAGTGAAAATGTCACTGCGCAGAACCGACACTTTCACAAAGGACCAAATAAAATGGCAATTAAAATACAAGGAAATGATAATAATGTTCTTTGCAGTAACTCTCAATGCGCATCTCGCGAAGGAAGAGCAGTACTGTTCCAAGATGACAACGGTCTGTCATAGTTCATAGTTCATTTTTTGTTTTGTTCATGTTTTGAACAATATATTGCCTTTCCCGATGCTGTCTTTATATTCTTTATTCACTGTTTATTTTATTTATGTATGGCTACCTGGAAATATCATGGTTACTGGGAATTCACATGTTTTATGTTGCGTGCATTTCGCGCATCCTCCAGTCTTTATTTTGAATAGGTACTTTTAGGAGCTGAAAACAAAACCAGCAAGAGACGTCTCTCCTGGTGTGTACAGGCTAGGCTGCTAGGCCAGGCCAAGGGCATCAGGACTCCTCTCTCGGGACAGTTTGTCTCATCCTGCTCCCTTGGCTGTGTTTCACAACAACACTGTGGAAACCTGAGACTCGGTGCGAGTGTGGTCAGATGCTCTTAACACCTCTGATTCAGTCAACACACACACGCACACGCAAGCACATATGTGCTCAGACGAACACACACACGCACACGCACACGCAAGCACATATGTGCTCAGACGAACACACACGCACACGCAAGCACATATGTGCTCAGACGAACACACACACACGCAAGCACATATGTGCTCAGACGAACACACACACACGCACACGCAAGCACATATGTGCTCAGACCAACACACACACACGCACACGCAAGCACATATGTGCTCAGACCAACACACACACACACGCGCAAGCACATATGTGCTCAGACGAACACGCACACGCAAGCACATATGTGCTCAGACGAACACACACACACGCACACGCAAGCACATATGTGCTCAGACCAACACACACACACGCACACGCAAGCACATATGTGCTCAGACCAACACACACACACGCACACGCACGCACATATGTGCTCAGACCAACACACACACACACACACGCAAGCACATATGTGCTCAGACGAACACACGCACACGCACGCACATATGTGCTCAGACGAACACACGCACACGCAAGCACATATGTGCTCAGACGAACACACACACACGCAAGCACATATGTGCTCAGACGAACACACACACACGCAAGCACATATGTGCTCAGACGAACACACGCACACGCAAGCACATATGTGCTCAGACGAACACACACACACGCAAGCACATATGTGCTCAGACGAACACACACACGCAAGCACATATGTGCTCAGACGAACACACGCACACGCACGCACATATGTGCTCAGACGAACACACAAAAATGTAAAGACTGCCGGACCTTATCGTACATTAAAAGGATTGTGTTATATAGGGATCTAATCAAATAATGAATGCCCCTTAAAAAATTGATACTCAATTGTTTTCTAAATATCTGTTTATATCTGTACATCTTGCGGACTTGTAAAAAATACGAAGAGGTCACTAAGTTTTACTTTGTTAAAAATCGATTTATGTACATGCACGCATATAATGTATATATACACACACACGCATATGTATGTATATATATACATGCATAGTTACATACATGCATGTACACATTCAATTAAGTGTGAAAATCCTCACTTGTTAAATTCACACATTTTGAAGAGGCTGTGGAAAGACTTTTTTGTTGCTGTTTTTCTTTTTCTTTTTTTATTGTTCTTTTCTACTTTTAACACTGAAAAACAGAGAGGTCTCCTGATGACAGGGGTAGCAAATTCACTTTAAAATGTAACGTTTTCTGTTTAGTTACTTTAAAACAATGTTCCTTTTTTATTATTTTTATTTACCTTCTGTTCAATATTTCACGAAAAAATTACATTGTTTAATGTTTTGTTAATGGGTGAAACGGCTATGAAAATTAAAAAAAACCTGATGAAACCATGTGACCAGTCTGTGGCAGTTTCATTACAGTCAAGCACTCTGGGTTTTCTTTGCAAGTTCATTGTCAAATGTCAAAAGTCAGTAATATTAATTAGTCAAAAGTGACTAATCGTACTGAATAGGATTGAATTGTAAGCTTTGTTCAAGAAGTTAGTACCATTCTTTATCTGTGGTAGTTGAAGCTGCATTTGCTCTATAATTTGACCTGTTTTATGCATAAGGATAGGCTAGATTCTCTAGGTCAAATTGCACTTTAAACCAGCGTGATAAACCTGAATAAATGGGCTGCACCTGTGCTTCCTGAACATTCACTGAGTCGTGTGACCACTGGCATTTCCCCCCCACGTGCTACACTCAACCAGAGTTGAAAGGTCAGCCCCCCCCTCTCCACAGTATAAAACGAAAAAGGGCCAAAGATGATTCCAGAGACAGGAAGTTTTAGTACAGGAAAATGCTGAAAACTCAGGGTTTTTAATATACAAAAAATACCCCAATGTTTCCCCAGATGTGAATTGAATGGGGGAAAAAATTGCATTCATTGCGGAACATACGCTAATTATTAAATTAAAACGGCTTTCAGCGTATCAATGTCATTAAAAATCAGACGGTGAAAGGGTGTGGAGAATATGGATTTGTACTGTCAGGTCTTCACTGTTGCGTCACTAATTCTGACAGGCCAGTAACGGGCATGTCACTGCCTGGCAGCAGCCTGTTTCAAGATCTTCAGTTTATCAAAACGGGTCTTATCAAATCGGTGCTTCTTTGAACATCTTTGATAAGACACCTGAAAGCAAGCTAAAGTTAAAAGTAAATCCAAAATTCAGGCCAAAATGACTTGCCATCTGGAGATTAATACGTTTCAAAGACCCTGTGCAATCACTTCTTGCTTTCAAAGTGTTTCGTACACGTCAGATAAAGATGTATTCTTACTTGTTCCCAATTTAAAATGGGAAAAACATTTTGCCTTGAAGTATGTCATTTCTAAACATGGGAACTGGAGGTCTGATGCACAACGTCTGTTTTGGCACTGCAGGCCAGGGCCGTGTCCGAATCAGCACTCTTCCACACTGTTGAGTAGCCTTGGTGAGTAGATAGTGCGAGAAAGTCGTAGAGTACGCGAAAATATTTCAAATTGCAGTATACTTCAAACACCTGGATGACACGCTTACTTCCGAGGTTTCGCCGAGTACATTCGGGAGCACACGAACATTTTGGTCACATAAATATGATGTAAAGCTTCGTTTTTAAAAAAAAATTGAGGCGCAGCTTCGCTGACGTTTCTCTTCAAACACAACAAAAACAACACGTGACATGGCAGCGAAAGAGTGGGACGCAGGGTTGCCAGACCTTGTAAGACTTTCCAACCAAATGGCGACTCAAAACTATCCCGTATTATATTCGGTTATATTTTTAACCGAAAGCAACCTATTTTAAATAGAAATCATCATGTTTTTATTTTTTTAAATAAGTGCGTGCTTTGCAACTTTTCATTTTTACCCGTGACTGCACTTTGAAAGTATCCAAATTTAGCTGTAAAACCGCGGACATGGCAACACTGGTAGGACGTATTCTGACCTGCTTTCACAGTGCGGTTGGAAAATAGTATGGCGGATATTTTTCGCGGACTGCTAAACAGTGAACATTAAACAGCACACTTCTGCCAGTGCACTGTTCGCAGGAGACAGGGCGCAGTAGATAGGGCTCTGATTCGGACACAGCCCAAGTTTCCTTCTGGTTGGCGGCCCACTAAATGGACGTAGCTTCTGTAAGCAAATTTGTCTCCAAAAGACCAATACATCAGGTGGCGCTGTAATGGCGACATGTAGTCCAGCTGTCTTTCGTGTTGGTGTTAATTTGAATGTATTTTGTTGTGTCTGGCTTTTGTATTTTGTTTTTTCATGCGCCGTGTGCCTGGTGGGATGGGGAAGCGGGCTGGATATTTTTCAGGGCACTCCTGCTGCTCGTTTTGATAATATTGACGAATTGTCTTGTTTGTGGTCGTCACCATGGAGACGCATTCGCAACATATTCGTTGGATCTGCAGCAACAAAGTTTACCATCGCTCTTCACCGGAGTTGAAGACGGGACTGGTTGAAAGGCCACCACGGAAGAGAAGGAGAGGATAATGCTGGGGAGGAGTGAGGCGGCGACTGGGAAGGCTGACGCAGTTCTGTACTCAGTTTCGATGGTGTACAGAGACCGCGACGCTGCGTGTATGGAGGAGAGTCGTGGAGGCGGAGTTTGTGTGTTGAACTGGATGCCAATGCCACTGGACATCTCGGGACAGCGTAGGCTATTTTTAATCATGGCTGTATTACTTTAATTTACTTGAATTCACTTAATTAGTTTGATCAATGCAATGATTCTATTGAATGTCTTTATTTGATAAATTTGTTTGTGTGTTGTGGGTCTGCCCCACTGTCTATGTGTTTTTTGTTGTTGCTGGAGCGACAACTGAAGTTCCTTAACTGAAAAATTAAAGTTATTCTATTCTATTCTATACTAAATCCTCCTGTGGCGGTCAGTATTGGAGAATAAAAAACTAATTTAAAATCTCAACTGAAAAACTCACCGTAATATTGTAGCATTTGTTTTCTTTGACTTATGTTTAATGTAACTATGACAAAATTCTGATTTTCATTGCACAAGGCCATTAAAGTGGACAATATGCAGTTAAGGTGAGTGAGTAAAACAACATATTTTAGACTTGGATAATAAAAGTAGGCTATATAATAAAAGTATTCAGCTAATGGAACATCTCTGTATTCGAGTGGTGAGCAAAATGTTGAAAATGAATCTACTTACATTTCAGTGAACTATATGCTTTTTTGTGGGTCAAATATACAATACATTATGATTCAAGCAGAATGGTGTGTGAAACCCCCCCCCCAAATCCCAGGGAACTTTCTGGAAAATGTATTAAAATGACATTGGGAAGGACATCAGTTCAGTGTGAGGAACCTTGTAGGTGTGCGACCTCCCCGCGGCTGTACTATGCCATTGGATTAAACACAGGTTTGACATTGCCAGGCTTCTCTATCTTGCAGCACTGGGACTCTGGGATTCTCAGGGAGAGAAGAAAAAACGATAACCTTGAAGGTCGCTTTTGATTAATGATCTAAACGGTAGTAGATCTCAAAAACAATCTTGCATGCATTTATTTATTTATTTTTTGCTCGCTGGATTTTTATTCCCTGGGGGCATTAATTAAGCAACAAACCAAGCCAATTATGCAACAAACTGATCCCTTTGTATAAAATACACTGCAGAACCAGGTGCGGATCCCGTTTGAATTTGCATGCCAAATGAATTACTCCAATCCCCATTACAGAAGGAATTGGCAGCAAATTCCACAACCACCATGCCCCCTAGTGTCATTTTTTTATTCACTGTGTCTTTAATTTATACATGGTCCTGGTATAATCGATAGTGTGTTCATTGAGTAGACTGAAATATTTTGTTGGAATTTAATAGGAATCTTAAAGGGCTTTTTTCCCCATCAAGAAAAATCTAGATTTTATAAGATAAAGATAGTGAATATTATTTATCAAAGCATTAACGTTGAAATGCATCTATCACTTATACTTTCTGCTCTTAAGACTGCACCATGTCATGTTTTTAACACTTTGAAATGAGAAAGTTAATGATGCCATTGCTCTGTGGTGCTTTATGAACCCCTCCCCATAATGCACTGGCACACGAGAATGATCCAAGCATTGAGGGGTGGAGACTCGCTTATTCAGACTGCCGACAGAATTGTGCCGCGTCAGAATTTATAACCCTCCGCAGACTCTGTGGTGTATGGGCTCGCAGGCTAATGCCTTGGTCCTGACGGCGGCTTCCTCTATGCTTGTGGGGACCACAAATTTATCTCATCATCCTGTAATGTATTTATCTTAAGCTCCTACTGAGGCCTGCTCTCCTGGGGGTGCTTAAAGCATCGTCCCAGAGACACTAATGGAAGTTGCCCACAGACAAAGAGAGCAGCCCACCAGCCTTCAAATCGATATGGGAAAAGACCACTTTGCTCACAGCTGTTTTCCAGACTCTTGGTACAGTTTTATGTTTTACTATTAATGAACGATGGACTGCAGCAGTTCACGTGAACGATTAATTTACCTTACACAACACCAGGAGTAATTTGATAACTGGAATCGATGACCTCAGGACATTGCTGGCCAGGGCAATGTGTTTGGTTTTGCCCTCATGTTATGGCTGGCCGCCCTGCCATTATGTATATAGTGAATAGAGCAATAAGATGGTGATTGTAAGGCTCCATTACATCATTGGCTGGTTAGATTCACTTAAAATAAAAAACTACTCGTTCTTCTTCATGTGCTCATGGTTTCTTATGCCAGGAAAGGCCTTATGTGAGGAAAGCTTGAAAACAGCTTGGAGGGTCAAGGAGGAATTGGACACCAGAAAAGAAAAAACACACATGTAAAAATCTTGTCATGTTTTGTTTTTCTGTTCGCATTTTCCCAAGTGGTTGCTGATATTCTAAACCACTGGTTCACAAACTCAGCCCTGAGGGACCGCCCGGGTAAGCTGGTTTTTGTTCCAACCACAATTGCAATTCCAGAATTTTAACAAGCTGTTAATTTTTTCTTAATTAGGTGCTTTTCATGTTTTGAAGGATTATTTACCCTCATAAAATACATTATGTCAGAAATAGCTATGTAAGCCATGAAAACGTCCCATGTTCTTGTTGTACTTATTGTGCTATATTGCAAACAATCGTGTAAAAAAAGGTTTTTAACAGATCAAAATAAGAAGACTGAGATAAATCAATAGGCTCCTAATTAGGTTGTGTTTTGGTGTTAATTGGTCTCTTTTCAGACGAGTTTCACTGCCTAACCCAAACTATTTTACATAAAAGAAAACCTGCCAATAGTTCAAGTCGGGGGAGATGGGGTCACAAAGCAGACAGCACCCTGTTTTCAAAAGGCCACAGTTTCTGAGCAGCTGACATCAGCTCTGCGCCCTGTGCTCCCACTGAATGCCACCAGGCAGTGAATCACCACAGCTGCAAGTGCTCTTGAGTTCCAGCAAGCTGTCCTTTGCACAAAACTTCAAAAAAGTTCCTTAAGGCAAACTGGTGACTCATACAAACTGGTCAGTTTTGCATCTTCAAATTTGTGATAACGGCTAAGCCATGGCAAAAGAGATTTTGTAAAACTAGGTATTTTTAGTATGGTTTTTGCAAAACATTTTATTTTGCATGTCTAGGTTTGTCGTCCATTGCTTTAGAAGAAACATGCTGTGTTACTTGAAAATGCCTGTGCGCATTTATTGCTGTTGTAGTTTTACCAGAGGTTCCCAAAGCAAAATGGAAAAAAAAAATTTTTAATTATATTTTGTCTATTGTACATATTTCAAACGATAGTTAAAACTAGATTCACACAAAAATTCTGGTTTACATATAGTTATGATTATGATCATTTAATTTTGTACATTATTACTGTACTGAATATTTGTCTGACATATCCATTCTATATGTTTAGCTCTAGACATGTTTCCATGTAGTAACTAGTTCAATAGTCACTGCAATGTAGCCTATAGTGGGTGTTGGGCAAAGGGGTCATCACTGTTCATTGTATTGACATGGGGGTCCTTACCCAGAGGATGGTCATTTTAGAGGGCTTTGACATGAAACAGACCACAAATTATATATAGTGGAATATCTCCCTCCTGATGTCATGCCACAAGATGAGCGGGTTAACATACATGTATGATATCTGAAAATCTGATCTTTATATGAGTCAAAATCTAAGTGGGATATGTTGAGATTTAATCTTTTTATTTACTTTAAATTACTACCTTTGTTTGAAGAGATGTTCTTGCTTACAGCAAAATACAAATGTAGAGAAAATGTTACCTCAATGTATTAGTCATTTGACTCATTCAGTGGCTCAAATGGAAACTATCTCTTCTGGCATCATGCTTTAATGTGTCAGCTGCTTCACTGTTGCTGCCATCTAACACACTGTTCCCACATATATATATGCGTGCATACACAGATTTGAGAACTATCAAAAGAAACATAAGCCCTACTTGGAAAGACTAAAATTGGATTTCCTTTGTGGTTATATAAATGTTGTCCTAAATCATACTTATGAAATACTGAAAGACCACATACAAAATGAATAAAACATTGAGATTGTTGTTCAAAACGAATCTGTGGTAGAAGTAAATGTTGCCAAGTTAAAGAATATTAAGGCACATATCATTCAACACGAGTAATCTGGAAAGAAAATTGTTTTTGCTGGCCCGTAACTACAATGTCTAATGTGTTAATATGTGACCTATTTAAGTGAAGCAGAGGTCAGTCTGAAATACGGGGTTTGAAAGCGACGCAGCCCGGGCTCCCCCACCAAAACACGGTGGTACAGACGGCTGGTGACACCGCTCTGCCGACGCTCCCCCTCCCCCACCCGTTGCAGATATTCACAAACCCAGACTGCGAGACAGACGGACAACCCCGCGCAGTTTCCGTGACATGCTCAAGTCTGGGTGACGTAGTCCATTCTGTTGTGGAGTGACGTTGCGCGTCTGTAGTGCTGTTTCTGGCTGGATCTTGTTGACGGTCAGGCAGAGAGCGAAGGGACACCGAGGGTGCGGAGGCAAAGGAGCTCTTTTCAGGCAAGTCTCTTTATTTAATTTTTTTTGCGTTTGAGCGATCCATTCTCATACATTATAACAATTTAGCTTGTCTTATTTGGCTTATACGTTGGTTTACACGGAATAAACCAGAAAATATTGTAAGCGGTAATAACGTTACAGACAGTAGCCTACACTTTGACGGTTTTAACACGGGGTGTGAAGCTGGTAAGCTCGCCACTGCCCGGTTAGTTTTTATAGCGTGATAGCTAATGTGAGCTTGTTAATTGGTTTATTAAAAACATTACCAGAATAACCAAATTTAAACTGGAATTGCATAGGTAGGTGGCTTTCTAATGGCCAACGTGTGCGTATTCTCCGGCGTTGGAAACGAAAAGTGCCATTATGAGTAGAACGCCAAGCTGGGGGAAAAAACAGCGGCGAAGGCATTCTAACTAGATGATTAGTTTAACATTAACATTAGTTGGCGAACTTAGCACTAGCCGTATATTATTGAAGTGTGCTGGTACCTAATTTACCAAATTTTTGAAGTCCAAATAATAGCGAACACGTCGTGGTCATTTTAAAAGGAAGCCTACTAACGCTAAGCTAATGTTACTGGAAAGGAAAACGCTCGGTGGTTCGCTATGTCGCTCACGAGCTCGTTGGCTGGCAGACTCGACTCGACTCAGCGAGATAACTTGTATTCCGGCGAGCTGTATCTGTCTTATCTAACTACCTATCTAATCCTGTGCGGTACTGAGCAAGCAAGCAAGCGAGGTATTCCCACGAAAGGCAGCAAGCCAAGCAGCCAGCTTTTGCGTGCTAACGTTATCTGTAAGTTAGCTAACGTTAGCTAGTAAATGTCATTACCGCAAACGCACGGCTCCGCTGCTAGTTAGCGAGCTAACAGAGCCCCTTAGCCCAGCAGTAGTGGCGAGAGAGGTGATAAAAGCGAGGTGTTGGGGTGGAAATGGTCGGACTGGCCCTTATGGAAATATAATATACTGCAGTATATTGTAAATATATCAAAATTATCTTCACAATATACTTAAAATATACTGCAGTATGTGACATTTTCATAAGGGGGGCGAGTGAGAGTTGCGCGCGGTGTCCTTGCTCGTGAGGGAGGGGATGATAGTGTGTGAGAAGGAAAGCGGACTGTCGACCAGAAATGACAAGACGAACCAGTTAACTGGAGAGTTACAACATAGCGGGGCTTGTTGTGTCGCCCCAATGCTGGCGTTGTCTGACCGCAACTATGCAGAATAAAAGGCGGGATTATCAGCAAAAAAAAAACCACCAATTAATTAGCTGCAACGCACTGGCAAATTCAGATGGACCCGCGGGCAAAACCCACAGGCTCAATAAGAAGCCTCGGTCTTATTGACACGGCTCAGTGTAATGTCGCTTAGGTTAGTGAATTGTAAATTATGGTGCCACAAGGACGGTTTCCTACAACGGGAATTATACTGGCTTTTACCACGACTGTAGTCTATTCAGTGGACACATCTGTTATAAATATAAATGGAGGTTAGGTGTTGGTCGCAAGCTAACGCGTTAGATATATTCCAAACGGAATAGAATGGAGACCTTATCGGAATTGACATGGTCAGAGTCGTTTTGGTCAGGTAGATTGTGTACGTGTACGTAATGATAGCATTATATAATTATTTTAATAATTGAGCTAAACATTAATTTATGGTAATAATTGTGCCGAGATGCAGTCTTGGTTCACATTAGCTGTCCATTGTACACTGTTCTTGTAAAATAGTCGAGCCCGTTAATGATTTCAAATGACTCGATTTTTCAGCTTCAGACACGTTGTGGGTACAGCTGAATTTGTGATCGTTTAATTGGGTTTAATGGCCTTCTGATATTATGTGCCCTCGGAGAGAGCTGCTTGTATTGCCCTGTTCATGGTGTTGGTAATATGCGTTCCCTTTGTAAAATTTGGGATCACCTCACGAATGTATGAATACATAACAAGCTATTCGTTGATAATTGAACCCACTTTATAATGACTATTATATATGCATATGTTTCTCTCCTTTATCAGGTGCCCGCAAAGGTTGTTGTTATGCTTCACAGGTTAAATCAGTGCTGTTATATTTGTACAGTGTTTTTTCCACCATTTTGCACTGCACTGATTTAGTAGACAGGGTCAGCTTGGGGTGAGCAGACTTTCAGGAATGCGGACTATGGGTAACGGAGGGAACATTTTGGATACATTTGAGCACATTGCTGGCCTTATGGGGAAATGGCTTCTTTTTGAAAGCGGTGGTGTCGGTACATGTAATACTTTATTGAGCGTATTATTTTGAATTTGCTAGACAGAATGGACCCTGTCAATTGTGTGAATGATAAAAAATCATGTGATTAATTGTCTTGCTCACAGGAATTTAAGTTATATTTTGTCTGTACTACTAGCATATCAATGGTTGTTTTCATATATGGATGTTTGGCCACAGTCACTTAAAACAATTATTATTATTATTATTCTTTTATTTTTTACACATCTTAAGCCTCTCCATAGAAAAATGTCCTGCTTAAACATATAGGACGGAAATGTAATGTTAAATACTAGTGGAGCTTCTACTTTTGAATTGTTCTCTCACTGTCTTTTCCCAATCTTTTTCCCACATCTGCAGAAAAAGAAATTACAAAACAAATTACAGCTCAGCCCCATCATGTATGTATGTGAATGCATGAAGATTTGCCAAAAAAGCTAAAGGTAAAAAGAGAGAGGCTCACTTTTCCAGGAAGAACAAGTCGTGTGACAGAAGAGAAGGCCACAGATTGGAATACAGCGATGGCGAGCACTCAGACGAGTCTGAAAGCCCCATTCAAAGACCTGACCTCGTTCAAGGACAGCATGAAAAGGCTGTGCCGTGATAGGCTGGAGGACGCGCCAATCAAAAAGCGGGTGATGGCGGAGATGAAGCTGAAGCGCCGCGGCCTGGACGGGCTTCCCCGAACCCCAAAGGTCAAGAGGGAGAACGTAGAGGAGCAGCTCTGTGAAATGGAGGACGGGGGTGACCGGAGCGGGAGGCGGGACCACCATGTGGCCGGGGCCAAGGCCCTAGACCTGAGCCCGGGACTCAAGCACACGCTGGCCCAGTTCACCCTCAGCAGCCAGAGCTCGCTAGGCGGTCCCGCCGCCTTCTCGGCGCGCGGCGGTCACGAGCCTGCCTCGCCCGGCTTCCTGATGCCCCTCCCTTCCCCACCCATCCTGGGCGGGGGGCCCCTCCTGGTGCCCTGCGACAGCTCCACGGAGCTCACCCACTCCGTCCTTGAGGGCGAGTCCATCTCCTGCTTCATGGTGGGCGGGGAGAAGAGGCTCTGCCTGCCCCAGGTGCTCAACTCGGTGTTGCGCGAGTTCTCCCTGCAGCAGATCAACGCCGTGTGCGACGAGCTCTATGTCTACTGCTCCCGCTGTGACGCTGAGCAGCTGAGCATCCTCAAGGTGCTGGGCATCCTGCCCTTCAACGCCCCCTCCTGCGGCCTCATCACGCTGACCGACGCCCAGCGCCTCTGCAACGCCCTGCTCCGACCCGGGGCCGCCTTGCCGCACGACCCCAGCGGCAAGCTCCCCGCACACGGGCTGCTGAAGGAGGGCAGCGAGGCCAGCTTCCAGGTGGAGCACCAATGCCTGGGGAAGTGCCAGGGCCTGTTCGTGCCCCACTTCTACAGCCAGCCCGAGGCGCCCTGCATCCAGTGCATGGAGTGCCAGCTCCTCTTTGCCCCGCAGAAGTTTGTGATGCACTCCCACCGGTCGCCCGACAAGCGGACCTGCCACTGGGGCTTCGACTCGGCCAAGTGGCCCTGCTACCTGCAGCTGGCCAGGAAGTACCTGGGCTCGCGGGAGGAAGCGGAGCTCAAACAGCTGCTCGACGAGATGAAGGAGAAGTTCGGCTACCAGCTCAAGAGGACACCGGACAAAGTAAGTGTCGTTCTTTCCCACCTTATGTTCGAATGGGTGCGCTCACTGTTTTCATGTTTGCTGGTGTAGATCGCCCGGAGGGTACGTTGGTTTGGCGACTGGTGTGGGTGTTGCATAGCGCTTTTTAGGTAAGACCCCCCCCTTCTAGCTCCACCGTAGAGCTCTGCTGTCCATCAGAGATCGCTTCTGATGGTCTGAGCTTGAATGGCAGCCTGCCGTGAGGGGGGTTTTTTTGCTTTCACAGTTGGATGTTTTCTTAAACCAGAGTTGACCCAGATAGAGTGTGAAGAAGGTTGGAGTTGGCCAGGTGACGTGGCCTCTGTTGAGTCTGGAGGAGGCACCCAGCTGGTCTTGCAGGAGAGAGGGGGAGGGGAAGTCGGGGGAGAGAACCAACTGTCTTACAAATCAGCATGGGTCAGTCAAATGTCACCGAACAAAAGAATTGAGCCGAAATCTATCACATTTAATTTTTACGCTGGCAGTTCACGCGGAGAAGGACCATTTGGCTTTTACATCGCTTTGCATTTGCACGGCTGGCTGTTGAGCTGCTGATTGCAGTGATGGTAATGTAATGAGAGCTTTCACATCAGGGTTCACGGGTTAAATCAGGAGGCGAGAGATGCAGTTTGAGAGTTTGCAGTTTAAAAAGCTTGTTATGGGCGGAGGCCAAGATTTCCGGTCCATTCATTTCCACGAACGAACATAGCTGTTAATGAGAGGATAACTTATTTACAGAACGCTCGCGCTCATCCTTGTAGCCAGAAAGTTAGCACTCTACCCCACGCATCAGATGGCCGGTTTGATCGTTTCTTTGAGGCGCATGAAGATGCAGCAGTATCAGTTTCAAACGAATGAAATGCATGGATTGGTGCAGGTGAATTTGTTGTCACCATATTTTTTACAGTTGTGGCAACACACCACGTAGGCTCGTTGTATATCAACGATGGAAAATAGGCTAAATTGTTAACTTGTTGGCTAGGTAGGTATAAGCATAACTACTCTTCAGGTTATTGATATACAATTGCGTTCTTTTTAGTGAGGTTTTTGTTCCTCCTCCATAAATTTACATTCACTGGTGTAAAATGATCCCTCTTTAGCTTAGGTATGATAAGGCAATCTT
Source organism: Ilyophis sp. 1 JC-2022 (assembly GCA_022702515.1). Taxonomy (NCBI): domain Eukaryota; kingdom Metazoa; phylum Chordata; class Actinopteri; order Anguilliformes; family Synaphobranchidae; genus Ilyophis; species Ilyophis sp. 1 JC-2022. The sequence goes on along the minus strand of CM040395.1, from coordinate 124,386,766 downwards.
ACTGGTAAATGAAATGTAACCAATATAAAATTTAAGGTGAAGTTACAGTGGATTTTAATACCCCTGAAAATGAGTTCCCAAGATTCTGAGGCACTGAGCGAGAAAATAAAACTATGGCCAAGTGAACATGATAGAAATCTTAATGTACCACATTAACAATTTCTCTGCATGTGCACATTTTATGATTTGCAATTGAACACTGCTGAAAAATATATTTCTAGAAAAATTTTATATATCTAAATAAATTGTGTCAATTTATCATCTGCATTGTCATCGAGTACTTGGTAGCTTGCAGGGATTCAGTTATGTGTTTTTAATAGTACAGTATTATTACAGTATTGTTATTGAGCATTACAGTAATACGCAAATGCATGTACAAGAGTTCAGAGGAGTGCTGCATATTCCCCTTGAATTGCTGTTCGAATAATAGCGGCCTCACTGTTTTTCTAGTTTGTCGTGTTGCTACAAGTGAAACTAGCATTCGACACGGTGTAAATAGGTTAGGGCCTCTTGTGGCTTTTACCAACCCCACCCCCTCCCCACGAGAAATCTGAAGTCACCGGGGACCTGAGGGAAAGCCTGCCCCAGTGAAGGAACCAACATTAAAACTTAACGACTGGCTGACTCACGTCTCATGACCTCACTCATCCACACTTGTGCCCTTTATCTTTTTTTTTAAAGAAATTTTTGGTTACATAGTCACTATCATCAGCGGGGGAAGTACTCCCGGCTCAAAACTCAACCTGCGTATTTCTCCCGGCCCGCCGTCTGCTCGTTCTCAACGGCGCGGCTGCAAGGCGATGGTTAAGAAAAGAAGTCTGCAGCGCACATGAATTAGCGGGAGTATTTATAGTCGGCGCAGGTGCGAGGGCCCGTGCGCTGTAATCTGGAGTACGCGGCCCGTCTGAGGGGAGGGGGGGAGCCCTGTCTACGGCGAAGTTTCGCCGGAAATACCGTCTGGTGTCTCGTCTGGCACTCAAACCGCATTCCTGCTCCCCTCGGCTCTCTCAGTGCATCCGTCTGCGCGAGCGAGCGAGCGAGAGAGAGAGAAAGAGAAAGAGAAACAGCAATCCGACAAGCGAGCATTGTCTGGACCGCAGGCTGACCTCACCTTTACTGTCAGAAACTCCACCCACGCACCCTCTTACCCCCACACACACAAGCACAGACACACACACGCACACACCCAGCACCCCCACTGCCCCCGAGTCTGAATGCGAAACACACCAACCTGTGAAGCAGGCGCAGTCTCGCTGCATAATGAAGCAGTAGCTGCAGGGGCTGTGACATGTCCCTGTCTGGCGCCGTCTCGCACCTCAACACAAGCCTTCTGCCGGCTTCACCATCATCAGGGTTTCTGTTTTACTGAAGGGGATTTTTCTCTCTGTCTTTTTATTCCCCGCTGTCACCTTCCCCGTTTGTAGCCCGTTTGGAACTCAGCCGTTTGGGGAAAATGGAGCCATTAACCTTAAAAAAAGTATGTTGAGTTGCCGCCGCTCTTTGAGAGTTTATTTACTTTTTTGTTTGTTTGTTTTTTTCCTCCTCACGGTTTCCCTGACTTCCCTCAAACAGACTTCACGCACACGCAAAGGCACACGCGTGTGCACGTGTTTGTGTTTCCAATTCTCCCGGGGGCACAGTTGATGTTTCGCGGGCCGGAAATGTGTTTCCACTTAAAACGTTAAAAAGAAACGGATGTATGAGTGTGCAGGAGACGAATGCCCGGAGAATGAGTCCTCCACGGTTCCTGCTGTTTCATGCCACTCGTGGTTTTGTGGTTTTTCGGGGGATTTTTTAATGTTGAAACGCGGCCTTCCTGGACGGGAAGCGCCAGAGACAGCAGCGTCAGAAAGTTAGCACTCTGCTTCGCAAGACAGGGAAACGTTGGTGGAAAGACGGCGTTAAAAAGGCGCCAACAGGCCGGCCACGGAACGCTAGAACAACGTCTGAAGCCATCTTTTCTCACGACGCCAATCTCAGGTCCAGGAATTGTGTCCTTTGGCGGTTATTTTAAAAGGGCCGTGAGGCAGTGGGGATGAATGAGCCGTTAACCCCCGTGACTCAAAGTTTCCAGAGCATGTAGGAGCCGCCGATGCGGGTAGCTTCAGCGAGACGGCGCCACGCTAACCCACATCGGAAACCCTCCCCGTGTTTAAACAAAGTGTGGACGTGAGCTTTTGAATATGCCGCAAGGGTTCCAGAGAGAGCGGAGCACGGGGGCTGCACAGTGAAAAGAGATCCTTCCGGATGGGCCTTTTTTTCTCCCCTTTCTTTTATTTTTTGTTCACACGTTTGTTTGTTTGTTTGCTTGCTTGGTCGCACCAGCAGGCGGGACCCGGCCAAAAAAAAGGATCCGGGTCGTCAATTGGCCTTTTGTGGCGCAAGACGCCTCCCGGGCGCGGGCCGTTAGCGAGACGGCGCAAAAGGCAGCATGAAAGCAAAGCTCGTTCGGCGAGTCGCTCGTCATGGCAACACGGCCAGCGGGAATGAGTTTGATTGATGGCCGGGGCTTGGGGAGATTTGGGGCAGGGGGGGAGGTGGTTGCATTTGTTTTCACAGCCTGACTGGGTGGGGCGTTGCCGAAACTTGAGGGACGTTGAGTCTCGCGATTGAGAACAGAGAGACAGAGACAGAGGTGCAGGGGGGCTGGGTGGTTTTTGGTGTGCAGGGCTCCAGGGTTTCAGGTCCGGGCCGTGTCATTGTGAGAGAGCAGAGCCGCTGCAGCCATTAGTCAGACAGGGTGTGTGACGCTCTTGCGGTCGCAGGTCTGGCTTGGCGACGGCTCCAGCTGTCTGAGAGAACACACTCCCTGTCTGTCTGAGGCTGCGGTACAGACTGCAGACAGCTGCCTGACTTGTGTGTTCCTCTTTGGAGACCAGTGACTTCATTACCACAGATCCTATCTCTCTCTATCTCTCTCTCTCCATCTTTTTTTCTCTCTCTCTCTATCAGTCCTGGGAGACATGGTGCTGCACCCTGCTGTTTCTCTCTCTGTCTCACACTCTTTCTCTCTTTCTCTCACTCTCTTTGTGAACATGGGATTCTTACGCAGGATCTCTCTCTCTCGCATTTTGCACCATACATGCTGCCATTAAAACTAAGTTTGTTTGCCAACGCCTGCTATTATCAGGTGGCTCAGCGCAGCGACTCCTGGAAGGTTTCCAGGATACGAAGCGTCGGCCTCGTCTGGGAACCTTCAACCTGTCGCCGCGGGGATGTTCCTGGTGGAGCACGCCTCCGCAGGCCTCCGCGGCAGGGACTCCCTCTCACCGGAGCCCAGGCCTGTGTTTACCAGACACCGCGCCCTGTCCCCCCCCTCCCCCTCTCCCCGGGCTCCTGCCAGCAGACAGCCGGAGCTAAGCAGATCAGCGACGTGACAAGCCGGCGTTTGCGTAAGAGGGGATCGTCCGGTCGTTACCGCCGGAGGGCAGACGGACGATTGTGTCGCAGACAGACGGATAGACAGACAGGCAGGAAGTTGTGTCTGGAGTTCCTTTTGCGGCCGATTCAGGGCCAAGATGGAGAATGAGCTCAGGACAGCTGTCCATGGTTTCACCATGACGGACTGGAACCATGCACCACATACACAACCACAAGTACACACGCACATGCGCACATGCGCACACACACACACACGCACGCACATGCACACGCACACACACACTATATTCAGAAGGGGGAAATTAATCTCACACTGGTGCCTACTAATCATCCCCCATATGATTATTGTACCCAAACAGCTTCTAACCTGCAAACAAAACATGGTGAAGTGGTGGAAACCTCACTGGTGCCTGCACACCACTGACCACAGGATCCTCATTTTAATCTCGGAGGTTAAAATGGAGATCCTTTTCAACCGCCAAGGACTTGGCGGCCTGCCGTTGAGGAACATTGCCATGCCAGTCATTAAAACGAGTCGGTCAATTCCCAGTTTTTCATAAGACATGCCCAGGGGCCTTCCTAGAGCTGTGCCACAGCGTTTCTGGGTGAAGCCGGTTGACCTAGGGCAGTCGAGGCACTCTCGGGGCCTCTTGATTAGAGCTATAAGGCCACACTCTGGGCCGCAGAACAGCACGAACGCTGCAGCGTGCAGAGAGCCTGGAAAAAAACAGCCTGAGCCTGAGTCCCAGCGGAAGAGAAACCAGCGTGCGGGTTTACCATGGAAACCCAAAGCCACAAGTAGGCCGAGAGCTAGCCGGCTTAACTTCCCGCGATGGCGCAGCTTGCGACCGTTTCCAAGCCACGGGCCGCTGCGACCCCGCCCCCCGTTGCATTCGGGTCTATGCCGCCGCCGTGGAGGCAGCCCCGGTTACTCAGCCCAGCTTAATGGTCCTTCGGGGCGGACGGGATACGAAGCGGCGGTAATGGAATTGTACCGGCAGCAGATTAAGAGGGGAAGTACAACACGCCAATTAGGTCGTTAGCTAAAGAGTGCGATCACGGGGAATTGCAGTATTAATTAGATGAGGGTCGATAAAGAGGTTCCCCGTCTCCCTGTTCGGCGGGGGGTGGTGCAAATGTAGCGGAAGAACGCACGCAAGTCTTTACATTCGAAAGGCTCTGCCCAACGTCCCAGGTGGGGCCGGGACTGACGTAGAGATGAGCGCGCAGGAGATCAGAGCTTTTCCCCGGGTCTCGGCGACGTACGGCATCAAAGCAGCCGTCGCCGGGCCGCCGCTCTCAGGATTCACAACACGTTTGCAAAAACCTCCTGGCGGTGGAGCGAGGCACACCGTTTTACATGGCAAGCTGAATTTGGCTTGCTGTGTGTGTATATAAAAACCAACTAGGGTTTGCGCTGCTTTAGGTGCTCTTCATTGGCTATCGATGCTTTGTGGGCCGGCCTTGGAACGATGTGCTACAAAGAGGAAGGGGCAGCGGTACAGCTCTTCTGTCCTTCAGGGTCTGAGCACTGCAGCCCTAAATGGCAGGACTTTACATAGTACTGCTCTCTGCAAAGAGATCTAATGAGACCCAGCCGTCAGTCCTGGGAGACATGGCACTGCACCATGCTGCTCTCTCTCTCTCTCTCTCTCTCTCTCTCTCTCTCTCTCTCTCTCTCTCTCTCTCTCTCTCTCTCTCTGTCTCTGTCTCTGTCTCTCTCTCTCTCTCTCTCTCTCTCTGTCTCTCTCTCTCTCTCTCTGTCTCTCTCTCTCTCTCTCCCTCATTCTTACACTCTCTCGCTCTTTCTTTCTCTCGCTCTTTCTTTCTCTCTCTCGCTCTCTCCCTCTCTCTTGCTCTCTCCCTCTCATTCTTACACTCTCTCGCTCTTTCTTTCTCTCACTTGCTTACTCTCTCACGCCCCCCCCCCCTCTCTCTCTTTCTCTCTATTTTTCTAGAATATGCTTTATTGGTGTGACAAGTATGCACTTGACGCTTTGTTTAGAAAGGCAGGTTGAAGTGACGTTACCCAAATCGCATTGTTTTCTCACATCCAATATGCATCTGATATTTTAAGTTCCACTTTGGACTGATCAAAACAGATATTTTTGAGTAGTTTTTTTTCCCGTCACTCCCCACGAGATACGCCGTTGCATCATCATTTGACGACAAATATATTTTAAAAAAACATTCCTTTGAGCTGGGAAGCCCTCACCTTACGCACACGCACTAGCCGCCTACATTGGTTTTACAGCCCACGAAAGTCACATTAGCACTAGCCATCCTTATGTCAGTTACTGGTTGTGAAAGTACGCTGCCTTTTGGTTGCTACACCGACACAATCGAATTTCCCGCAAACCACTTTCTCGTTGTTCGTTCCGCTTCACAGCTGAACTGGTGTCGGTGACATTTAGCCCTTTTTCCGTGTGTAATCTTAAAATTTCTCCTCATGTGACCTCAGTCTTTCCAGGTTTTAACGGCTCACATTAACGGTGCTCTGCTGCAGATTAAAGCGGCGCGGCGCGGTGTTGAGGTGCTTTGTGTGTAAAAGGCCTCGCAAGGAGACTGTGTGTTCGGAAAGGGGAAAGAGTGCTTTAGCGGCTGAGAAGAGGGGATGGTGGTCACAGTCCTTTGTTTGGTCTGTGGGTCACTTCTGCCCCTACAGACTCGTTATATAACGGAGAATAATCTCCCACCGTTTAACCCCTAGAATATCTGATGTAACAGTTAGCGCAGTATTTGTTTAACGAGGAGACCCAACAGGGGAAGTCTGCAATTGATTTATTTGTCACCGTTTTAGAAATGCTCTCTTCTGTGGACCTGATGTCTTTATAAACTGTCCAAAAGCAGGTCGTTTCTCGTCTGCATTTTTTCCCCCTCCCTCTCTTCTGCTTTTAAATGATTTTGCTCGTCGAGTTAATCGTCAGTGCGTGCCAAAATAGGAGGTTTTTTTTCCCGAGGGGCAGAACACATTCGCGCCTGAAGCGCTCGTTAGCAGCGCGGTTAACGTATCCGTGTCGACCCCGCGGTTAACGGATCCGCTCTCCCGTTATGGGACTTGAGCATCGGCCGGCCGGAGACTTGCTTCTCGTAATGGACGCTACGGTACGTGTGGCGGGAAGGCGCCCTCTGTCTCAAACGCAGAGCGTCTGCCCAACAGAGCCCGAGAAGCAGAGAGGCGGCCGCTGTGCCTAGCGGCGGCTCGTAGATGGGCAACGTCAGAAGGGATGTTCTGACTGAGAATGTGAACCGGGGACTGGTCAGTGGGATCCGGTTGGCCAACTGGGAAGAGGGATGAAAAGGCGGACCTACAGGCGGAGTCGTCCTGTCACAGCGGGGGAGGGGACGGCGGTTAGGGCCCACCCCCGGGGACCGTCCATGTCAGCGAGAGAGGGAATGAGAGAGGGAGACAAAGCGGGGGGAGGAGAAAGAAAGAGGGAAGGTGACCTTCCTCAGGGGTCCTGTGACCTGACGCACGTCGCTCTGTCAGCACGCCCCTGAACTGTGACAGCTGGGTAATTAACACGGTTAGCCGAGCGCTCCCGACCCACTGCTACAACAGAAGAGCACGGTGCTTCACCTAGATTCTTCTATCCCGGGATGGGGCGTGCCTTCACGGGGGGGGCGGGGTTCAGTGGAGAGGCAGAGCAGACTTTGACCACGGAAGGCCACGGCACTTTGTGATTTTGAAAAATGTAGCGAGCGGGCGGGGGTCGTCCTGGGCACGCTCAACCCGAGCACAGACTGGGCTTTACACCAGGAAGGTATTTACTGAGCCACAGACAGACACAAGGCGAGCAGACAGACGGACAGATGGGCGAACAGAAATAGCAGCGGGGGGGTGCTGCGCGTAACCTGACACTGCCAGGGGGAGTGGCCTGTGCCAGCCTGACTCCGCACCCCTGCTGTGGAGCAGTGTTTGGTGGGGTTTGGAGAGAGGTTTGGAGGAGCAGGAGGGATTACATGGGAGGGTTAAGTGGAGATGAGTAGTGAGCTCAGTTATTTTTTTTTTCTTTAGTCACTTGGATACTTTCAAAATTCATTCAGTCTCTGAAAGAAAAATGAACCACATTGATCTCGCATACTTGTCCAGTCCGTTTCCTGCTCACTCTCTTGACGCAGACATGTGCTTCTTCCGTATATGTAGTTCTGAACTGAGGTCGAGAGAGGGGGAGAGGGAGAGGGAGAGGGAGAAGGAGACCTGGACCGTTGCCACTGGTTTTCCACTGAACAGGGCCTGATTTTGTCCCTAAAGATGTAGCAGGGCCCAGACGGGAGTCTGGCTGTGAGGCGTACACAGTGGCGGTTTGTGTCTGCTGCCCAGACAACGTGCGTCTAGACAGAATGTTCACGTGGCCCAAAAAATCTGCCTAAGGCTGCTGCATATGGCCAAATTTGGCCAGGTGTGTGTGGGTTTCAGTTTGTGTGTCTGTGTTATGCTTGGTGTGTGTGTGTATGTGTGTGTGTGTGTGTTGGAGACTTGCTGTGTGCTTTACTGCTTTGGTACACACATTGTATCTTTGTTTTTGTGTTTGTGTACGGGACTTTTCTTAGATGTGTTTTGGTGGTGTGGGTTCTGGTATGTGTTTGTATGTGTTTTGGTGTGTGTGTTCTGGCATGCGTTTGTATGTGTTTTGGTGTGTGTGTTCTGGTATGTGTTTGTATGTGTTTTGGTGTGTGTGTTCTGGTATGTGTTTGTATGTGTTTTGGTGTGTGTGTTCTGGTATGTGTTTGTATGTGTTTTGGTGTGTGTGTTCTGGTATGTGTTTGTATGTGTTTTGGTGTGTGTGTTCTGGTATGTGTTTCTTTGTGTTTTGGTGTGTGTGTGTTCTGGTATGTGTTTGTATGTGTTTTGGTGTGTGTGTTCTGGTATGTGTTTTGGTGTGTGTGTTCTGGCATGCGTTTGTATGTGTTTTGGTGTGTGTGTTCTGGTATGTGTTTGTATGTGTTTTGGTGTATGTGTTCTGGTATGTGTTTGTATGTGAGCGCGCCGGCGTCTCTCGGTGTGTGTCCTGGTATGCGTTTGTGTGATATTGATGACCGGAGAATAGCATGCCGGTTCGTGCCAAATGGATAAATAGCTTAGAGGATTAGTGGCTCTCCACAAAAGGCCCTGTATGGCGGACCACCCCCCATAGCAGCATGTGCTGTTCCTAGATTACCATAGTCTCGGCAAATTAAAAAAGCAAATGAACTCGATTCATGGAAAAACACATTTATAAAGCGTGATGGTTGGCCTCTCTCACCCCCCCCTCTCCCCCAACACCCCATCTCTGATATACTAGAGGCCTGAAGTGGAACAGGATGTGGTAAAGAACAGACAGGGCGTGACCAGCTCTCGCTCTCATTTTCTCTCTCTCTCTGTCTTTGTAGAAGGGAGTGAGAAATTTGCCTAAAAAGGTTGTTTACTTGGCGGGCGCTCCGTCCTCCTCTGGCCCCACACAGATTGTGCCCCTCTGGTGTGTCGGCTGAATGCCGGCAGGATGAAAAGGGGGCACAGTGGGGCTTTGTGTGCCCCCTCTCTCTCCCCCAAACACTGGAGGAAGGGAAGCGGCATTCCAGACACGCTCTCGGGGCAGGGGAGCCCGCCCCAGCGAGGCGGTGGGCACACGGAGCACAGGGGAGGGTTTGCACCTCCCTCTCCAAACAGCAAGTCCATTTAAAGAGGGATACGTTCAGACACACACATACGCACGCACGCACACACGCACACACCGAGCCCCAGAGTGGTCTCCCTCAGGGACGAGGCCTAGGCACCGCTGCTGTGTTCAGCCCACAACTTCCAACAGCAGGATTTCATCCAGCAAAGGTGTGTGTGTGTGTGTGTGTGTGCTGGGGCAGGGTTCATATTAGAAGCACAGCTACAGCAGACTGCTGGTGGATTAAGAGCATTGTTGTGAGGTGATGGCAGAGGGGTTGAGAGTTCAGCTGCAGCCAAGACTGGGCAAGCGACTGGAATGCTAATCCATGCTGTCATAAGGTTGGGCTTTGGGGGAAGTGTGTGTGTGTGTGTGTGTGTGTGTGTGTGTGTGTGTGTGTGTGTGTGTGTGTGTTGCCAGTTTCAGCAGAAAGCCTTGTAAAAAGGCACTTGTATAATTTATATGGTACGCGCAGAGTGAGAGGGAGCTGGGTCCGCGGCCGCTGACGTGGGCTGCATAGTAAAGCGCGCCTTTAACCCCGCTCGCTCTCCTGCTCTATCCGCTGCTCGCTCGGAGGGCTCCAGGGGGAACATGTGCATGTGTAACGCCGAATGTTTCTGCGTGTAAGAGCAGGAGGCGGCGATAAGAAGTTTTTCATTAAAAGGAGATTAGAGCGGAGAGACGCTGCTGAAGGGAGCTTATATCCCTATCGCTCGCCGTCTTGCCATGAATTCCTCCACCGCCAAAAGAGAGACGGAGAGACGGAGAGAACGGGAGAGGGATCTGGAATGGTTCACTTCTCCTCCAGATGCACTCTCTCTCTCTCTCTCTCACACACACACACACACACACACACACACACACGTTAATGCTTTATTTAGTTTAGGTCCCCATTTATAAAATACATTACAAGTCTATTTCAGTTGCCGTTTGATGTCATTCACTTGTGTAGCAGTACAATAGATATAATAGATATACCAATAGAGATATAACACATTGAAAAATGCAGGACAGGCAATTGCATCTCAATTATTAACACTGTAACACGGGGAGTTATGCAAATAAAACATCTTATTTATCCTCCATATACAGCGACTGCCAATCATGGAGGAAATGGAACGATATTTTGCAAGTTGCACACACACGGACACACACGGACACACACGGACACACACGGACACACACACGGACACACACACGGACACACAGCACAGGCACAAACACACACGCGCACACAGACTCGCCACGCAAATGGACTCTCACATTCGCATGCACCTCCCCCACACACTCGCACAACGCCCACATGCATACACTCAACATGTATTCGCAGACACACTTCCTCTAGTGTGTACACTCACCGCGTATATACATGCACTCGCACCCTCGCACTCGCATTAACACGTACCTCTGCTTCCCCTCTCTCCACACACACACACACACACACAAGCGCGCGCACACGCACACACACACACACACACACACATACACACACACATACACACAGATGGCAGGCTCCTTTAGTGGGTCTCCAGGCTCCCTTGCCTCCTTCTGCCCCATAAATGGGGCGAGGTGAGCCGGCAGAGCGGAGGAGGGGCTTCATTCAAACCCCCCACCCCCCACAACGTGACCCCCCCACAGCAGAACCGTGCAGAATATAGCAGGGAAGAGGAAGGGGTTGGAGGGGGGGTCACGGGCACGGCCCGCTGACATGGGAAGTAACTGACACGCACCTGAAAATCAGAGGTGTGAACCGGGAGGCAGCTTGAAGGCTCCCGTGCGACTCGCTGCCTCTGACATATGCTAATGTGCTGAGGGCACGCGTGTACCACGCTGGGGGGGTGTGTACACGGTAACACGGCAGTCGCTCGGAGACAGAGGAGAGGAAAGACGCGGCCCGAACCCATCGCGCCGTCTCTCTCGCTCCAAAACCGCGCTCGGCCAGAGGCCGTTTCTTCAGCCCCACGGCCTCCTTCCCATGGTGCATTGCGTCTTACACTGGCCATCTTGTGAGTAGCTCTGAGTAAGAGTGTTTGCCAAATAAATAGAGGAGAAGACAGACAACAATGGCAGCGTCTCTGTTTGCCTGCCGAGTAACATGTTCTACTGTGCTGCTTTGTGTTACTCTTAGTTACTCTGTGCTCTGCTTTGCTGTTCTGTGTTATTCCAGTGTATGAAATGAAAACTTTTTCACCCACTGGCCAGAGTGGCTTGTGGATTATATGTGGATTATCACCGGCCATTTTCAACATTTTACCAGCCACAATACCTTTGAAAGTATAACACAACCGACTTGGTGGCTGCTTGTGCAAAAATCTTACTGGCCACAATCAAGATTTTACCAGCATTTCACTGGTGACTGGTGGTCATTTCGCACCCTGTGTTCTGTGCTCTCTGCTCTGCTGTGCTGCTCTGTGCCCTGCTGTCCTGCTGCACATAGCTTGTTGTGTTCTCTATACCGCAGTTCTCTTCACATCGTTGGGAACCTCCTCTCCCTCCACCCCCCACCCCCTCCTCTCTCTCTCTCGCTCTCTCTCTCACACACACACACATACAGACGCATCTCTTAACACCCCTGCATCAAATGCAGAGAGAGAGGGGGAGGGAGCTCTAAGTACCTTCTATTTTAATTTCACCCTCATCTTCACGCTAATCGGCGGCGTAAACTGTAAAATGAATTCCTGTTAATGTCTGAAGGTCAGGTTGCGGTGGAGAGCGCGAGAGGCTCCACATCTCTATGACACTCCCTGCATGCGAAAGAGGTCCCGTTGTCTGCACATGTCGGTTAGTTAGGGGAAACATAGAGAGGAACGCTTGCTGTGTAGGCAGCCTGGTGATTCTCTGTCCTGTTCTGCCATGAAGGAGAATCTCCTGGGCACTGCAGGAGGGTGCGAAATTAACACCCGCCGCCCGCCAAATGCTGGTGAAATTTCGATTGTGGCCGGTAAGATTTTTACTGTAGCAGCCACTTTGGCCGGTAACCAACCAGGTTGTGTTATACTAAAAGGTAATGTGGCTGGTAAAATGTTGAAAATTGCTGGTGATTTGTAGAATCCACAAGCCACTCTGGCCAGTGGGTGAGAAAGTAAATTTCATACCCTGCACTGCAGGCGCTTCCTGTCCAACAAGCGGCTTGAGTGCGGTGCTGCTTCGCTCTCTCTGGGGACCAAGAAATAAAATTCAGTCGGACTCATTTACCTCCACTTGCGTCTTGTAACCAGAACGGGCGGTTGAGGAGACTTTATGATCATACACAAAGGAAACGAATGTGGCGAGAACGTTGGTGAAAAATAAGAAGACAAGAAAGAAAAAAAAATGTTCCCCACAAGAAAATGTAGTCGCAATAGGTGGTGTGCATCTGAGAATACAGCAGGATTGAGTGTCCAGTGTCCACGCGCTGCAGTTCTGACAGAGGCAGATACAGTGGAGAAGCAGTCACTGCATCGTGTGTCTGCGTGTGTGCGCGTGTGTACATATGAAACGCGGCGATAGAGACATTGTTATTCTGGCTTCCTCGTGTGATGTGGGATCAGAGACAAGGCTTCTCTCCCACACTGGTAGAGCATGCTCCCCTACCACTCTCCCTGTCCCAGGCCAGGTTTCAGGTTTGAGCAACAATGGAGGTGGGGGAGGGTGGAAGTGTGCGTGTGTGCGTGTGTGCGTGTGCACACGTATGTATGCGTGCGTGCGTGCGTGTGTGCGCATATTATGGGCGGTTACTCGATTGTTGTGAAGCGCTGCTCTGCTCCTGCCACAGAAATCAATGCGGGCAGCAGTAGGCTGGGGATAGCAGGGCCTTACACACGTCGCCGGCTCTGTGCTTAAACCCCGCTCCCTCCTCTCTTGCAGAAAGCCGGCGCCGAAGATGGCCAGGTGAGGAAAGTGGCCCCTGACTTCTGCTCCCTGAGCGGCAAGCTGTCCGACAGCGACCCAGGCAGAAAGGTACTGTTCCTCCCACCCAACCCCCACACCCCAAACAAAGGTCACCAACCAGGTCACCACTTCACAACAGCAGCTGCCCCTCAGCACACCCTTCCCCCCGACACCCCCCGGCCCCTCCCCCACCCCTAATGCCCTCCACCCCCCCTTCCCCCGTTAGCTCAGTGATCTCTGTATTCACAATTAATTATACTATTCTACCTGTCAGGCCGCACAGCATGATATAGTGGTATGAACGGCATGCGTTTGTAATGTTCCTGGCAGTAGCGGGCAGCGCCCTTCAAACAGACTAATGTGCGTTTGTGTGCATCTGCACACCTTTGTTTCCCACAGGCCAAATCCCAGCCCGCCCTGGATTTCAACTGCATGTACCCCGACATCAAGCAGGAGCCCGCCCACACGGCCATCGTCCACCCCAGGTAACCACGCCCCCCTTCCCATCACGCACCCGTGCGTCCCGGCTCAGATCACGGCTGGGATTCACTCGATTACGCAGACAGCGCGGTTCGGAAAGGCCGGGCAACGCGACGTGCCGGGTTGCGGCTAGGCTGCGGGGATAGACGGGATTAGATCACGCTGTCTGGCACCGAAATGCAGCAAGGGGAGGACCTCCTCCACGCCATTTTAAACCTCATTTAATACCGTTGGCCGTTCAGCGATGATGGAATGATCCATTACGGAATCTGCTCGCTTGGGGGACGGGGGCAGCATTAAATGGCGCTTTAAAGAGCCGCTTCTTAAGTGGTGGGCTGCAGTTTCCCTTAATGGAAACCTCCACTAGAGGGGGAGAAAAAAAAAAACCACGAAGCTAAATACACAGAATAGTAGAGTATGAATATCTCATGTTTTGGTTTCCGTTTTGCTTGTTTGTTTGTCATTTTGTGAACAAAAAAAAAAAGGTTTTTGTTATTAAACCCAATGGAGCAATGCACTATGGGATTTCTGGTTACATAGTCTCCCTTTTTGTAGGATCAATTGATTTGTATCAATTCAGTATCCAGGGGTAGGTATGCTTTTAGTAGACACTGGTTTTATTTTAAACCAGGGCATTCAATTGAATGCAAATACATGAATGCAAATGAACAACAGTGAAACCCGCACCACTGGATGTCGAGAGCAGTTAATGTCCCTTCAAAAAGAGAGACGTTGGAGCCAGAAATCCCAGAGCACATCTCTGTTTAGTTTATAAGCAAAGGACAGAACCTGGCAAATAACACAGAAGTAAGCAATTTTGAAACAGGAACCAAATGAGAGATGTCCTGTTCCCTGCGTTTTGTGTCTAAATGAAGCTTGATATGAACTGAAGGCTTTTTTTTAGGGGGTGGGGTGGGTAAAGGAAGCTGGTCTTACAGCGAAGCGAAGGCTCATGAATAACGAATGAAACCGCAGAGACGAATAGCCTCCATTCGCTGCCTGTGAGCGACCGCACGCTTTTCGCCACCGTTCTTACGTGCGGCTTCCGCTTCCCCTCCGGATATCGGGTTAGATAACTCCAAAGACGGCCCCAGACCGAAAATGTGGCGCCGCGGGTCCCGTTCGCCTTAGTGCGTCATTAGCGTGAGGCTGGTTTCTGAAGCATGGTTCTGTTTCTTCTCCCCCTCTGCAGTTACTTCCTGTACACGTATGACAAAATGGTGGCGCCCAACGTGTCTCTGCCCCGCTCGCTGAGGAAGGAGGGCGAGGCAGGCCCCGAGGTGCTGGGGGCCCTGCTGAAACGGCACTGCGGCGAGGCGCGCAAGAGGGACCAGGACCACGCCACAGGTATGTATGGCCCTCAACTCTGCTTCATTAAAGCACACAACAGCACGGTCTCACACACGCTCGCACTCACACGCGCAGACACGCGCGCGCGCGCGCACACACATGCACGCATGCGTGGATATATGCACGCATGCGTGGATATACGCACGCACGCAACCCCGCACATGCACTTGCGCATGTACACACCCTCGGGCACACAATACGCACATTCACACGCCAGCCGCACACACATATACACACACGCAGGTACGCACATACGCACATTTCAGCACACAATACGCACATTCACACGCCAGCCGCACACACATATACACACACGCAGGTACGCACATTTCAGCACACAATACGCACATTCACACGCCAGCCACACACACGCAGGTACGCACATTTCAGCACACAATACGCACATTCACACGCCAGCCGCACACACATATACACACGCGCAGGTACGCACATTTCAGCACACAATACGCACATTCACGCACGCACGCACACTGGAGCAGTTGGAGAGAGCAGGGAGACAGATGAGAGGTAGTGGGAGAGATTTAATTGCCTGCATTTTTTTAATGATTAATTTGACTGGAGTTTAAAGAGCAGCGCACCTAGAGAGCTGTGTTCAGCGCACGCGAGTGTAAGCGCATGTGTGTGTGAGAGCGAGAGAAGGGGTGTCCATGTTTGTGCATGTAGCACATCTCCTCTGTGTTGGAGGGAGGGGCGAGGGGGGGCCACAGCCAGGCGGAGGCTCAGTATGCATCGCGCCTCTCTCTCTCTCTCTCAGCATCCCTCTTCCACTTTCCCTTTTGCCCTCCCCTTCTTATCTCCCCGTCCGTCTCGCTCATAACCTCCATATCTCTTTTCCACATCCCTCATCTCTCTTCTCTCCCGTACTCCCGTATCTCTTTTCAGCCTCTTTCTCTTACGTTCCCCCTCCCCCTCTGTCTGTCCCTCTTCCTCTCTATTCCACCCTCCCTCTTTCTCCTGCCGTCTCTCTCACTCTGTCTTCAACCGTTCCTCCCTCTTATGCCGTATCTCTCTGTCTATCAGTCTCTTCCACCTTCCCTCCCTCCCTCTCCGGCTGTCTCTCCCTTTTCTTTCTCTCCCCCTTTCTCCCCTTCCCTCTCGCTCCCTCCTTCCCTCCCTCCCTCCCTCCCTCTCTCTCTCTCTCCCCTTCCCTCCCTCCTTCCTTCTTCCCTCTCTCTCTCCCCTTCCCTGCCTCCTTCCTTCTTCCCTCCCTCCCTCTCTCTCTCTCCCCCTCTTCCTTCCCTCCCCCTCTCTCTTTCTCCCAGGCTCTGTAGTTTCTATGTGACTCACTCCTGTGCGTGTGAGACAGACATCACTGAGTCAGATTCAGGGGACAAGCGCCAGTCTCCGGCCTCCCCTGAGAATGGCGCGCCAGGCATGCTGGTAAAGCAGGCCTACCGTGAACGGCGGCACCATGAGCGCGTCGCATTGTTTTACCCAGGGTTCCACGTAGCGGAACTGTTAGAACATCCCCCCTCTCTTTTTGTCTCTCTTTCCCTCTCTCTCCAACTCCTCTCTTTTTTCTTCTTTTTCTCTCTCTCTCCTACTCCCTCTCTTTCTCGCCCACTCACTCCCTCTCTCTCCTGCTCCCTTCTTTTCTGAGTTTAGCTTCTCTGTAAACATGTTGACACGGTGTGCGTTTGGGGGTTTTGCGCGTAGGCCAAGCGTGGGATTGCCTGCGTAGCTTCCTTAGCTCAGTGCTGGGGGCGAGTGCGTGTGCACGCCTGTCTCCTCTTCTCCTACCTCTGTCTGCCTTTTATTCGCTTCCACATGAAAGCGAGTATCGAGCGGTTTCCCATAACGTCGAAACATTGCAAGTAGCGCGTGAATTTGTGTCAGACACCCCACGCAGTCAGCAGTATTAGTCACACAGTCACATAGTGGCGCACCAGATGGAGTATGTGTGTGTGTGTGTGTGTGTGTGTGTGAGAGAGAGAGTGAGTGTGCATACTGCATGTGTTTATGTGCATACGAGTGTTAGTGTGCGCGTGCGCCTGTGCACGTGTGTGTGTGTGTGTGTGTGTGTATTTGTGTACCTGTGAGTACACGTGTATGTATGCACGCGTGTTTCTCACCATCTCCTTGGCTTGCTCTCCTGGTGCAGAGCGAGAGTCTTGTGTGCAGAACCAGGAGGAGCTCGGATGCCAGCGCGCGGCCAAACGGGAGCGCGAGGCCCGGCCGGTCGCCATGGAGACGGGCCCCGACGAAGACGCCCACGCAGCCCACGCGTCGGCCAAGGACGCGAGCTGGGAGGACAACAAGGACAGGATGGTGCTGGAGATCGTGCAGATGTACAGCCGGCAGCAGGAGAGGCTCCACTCCACCCTCCACAAGCAGATGCAGCTGGAGATGGTAAATTCAACCCCCCCCCACCGTACAACTCGGCTGTGCGTCGGCTGTGCGTCGGCTGCGTCTCGGCCCCAAGATAGCTCTGTTGTGGCTCTGCGTCAGCCCATGATGCAGCCCACACAGACTGTACCACCTCCCACCCCCCCTAACCAGGGAGATTAAAAAGCCTCAAAGCAGAGAGAGATACAGACAGTGTGGGGGGATTACATCTGTGTGTGTGTCTGTGTGTGTGTTTATGGAAATACGATGGTGTGTGGTCATGAGTCTGGTGTGTGTGCGTGTGTGTGTCTGTGAGTGTGCGTGTGTGTGTGTGTGTGTGTGTGTGAGTGTGCGTGTGTAAAAATGTGTCTGACTTTAACAAGTATGAGTATGTGCTAATGTGCGTGTGCACGCATGTATTCATGTGTAAGTGCTGGTGTATGTGAGACAGGGAGAGGTCTGTTGAAAGTGTTTGCATTAGCGTTTATGACAGTTGACATTAGGCTTTCACAGTTGTAAACAGACATTGGTCTGACCCTGTACTAAGAACACAGTGAAAGGGGTCTATCTAACTGTATGTCTCTGAACTTTGAACTCTGTGGGACTTTTTTTCTCTCTGCAAATTGTAGAAATGCTGCCTCATCCTCTTGCTAGCAAGGCCAGTAGTTGCTCTGAGCTTATAGAGTGCAATGTAGTCAACTATAATAGATTCATAGTTTGTGTATATGTGTTATGATGGCTCTCTGAAGTCATCATTCGTGTGTGCGTGCGTGTGCGTGCGTACGATTGTATGTATGAGTGTGCATGTTTTTGAGGGGGTTTAGTGACAGAGCCCTGTGTGTGTGTATGAGTGTGTGCGTGTATTTAAGGGGGTTTAGTGACAGCCCTGTGTGTGTATGAGTGTGTGCGTGTATTTAAGGGGGTGTAGTGACAGAGCCCTGTGTGTGTCTTTGTATGGCAGGAGCTGGAGGCGTTGCGCGGGGGCGAGGCTGTGCGTCTGCGGGAGCTGTCAGCGGAGCGCTGCGAGCTGCAGAGCGAGCTGGAGGCGGTGCACACTGAGCATGCTCAGAGGCTGGGGGAGGTGCGGCAGGAGCAGAGGGACCTGGAGCGCAGGTTGGAGCAGCTGAGGCAGCAGAGCTGCGCATGCGAGCCCAGCTCACAACGCGACCAGGAGGCCCGCTACGCCGTGCAGGTACGCCACAGTGCCCACAGAGGGCGCTGCTCAGTCTGAGGGACTCCAGCCCTCCAAGAAAAGCTCTAAATAATGGCTGGACCAGGTGGAGATAGACTTGCAGAAGCAGGAATAATTGGCTGAAATGTCAGCAGTGGAAATTAAATGAGAAGTGAAATGAGCTTGTATCGCAGCTTGTCCTGTCAGTTCTTGCGCTGTGCCCTTTGTTTCACTTTTTATATGATGTGTAAGGTTTCATTACTGTTGTCGTACTGCCAGATTCTGGAATTTTCCCCGGTTTCACACACAAACGCCAGACCCCAGCTGCTGGCTCTCCACCCTGGCAGTCTGGCTCAGAGTGCGTGTGTGTGTGGCTGAACACTGCTGTGACTAATTTGACTTCTCTTCGTCTTTCTATCCCTCTCTCGATTTCCCTCTCTCCCTTCCTCTCACCCGTTCACTCTCACCTCTTCTTTCCTCCCCCCGCCCTTCCCTACTCCCTCTCCCCCCCTTCCCTACTCCCTCTCCCCCCCTTCCCTACTCCCTCTCCCCCCTTCCCTACCCCCTCCCTCTTTCTCTCCCCCTCTCCCTCCCTCTCTCTCTTTTTCTAGTTGTCGGAGCTGAGGCGGAGGTTGGACCAGGCGGAGGCGGACCGTGAGGAGCTGCAGGAGGAGCTGTGCAGAGAGCGGGAGGCGCGGGAGAAGCTGGAGCTCATGATCTCCCAGCTCAAGGAGCAGATGTCAGAGTCCACGGCAGTGGGGAAGCCCTTTCCCGCCTCTGCCCCCGAAAGCCCGCCCCCAGCCTCATCCCTGGCCGAGATCAGCCCCGCCCAGGAGTAGAGGGGGCGGAGCCTCCACGGCCCCTGAGTCCTGCCGCAGACAGACTCGGTCTCAGACGCACAGCCGCACTGCAAAGAGGAGCCCGACCCTCTTTCGTGGCTGTTTTTTTTTTTTTTTTCTTCTTTCTTTCTCTCCCCTCTGCTACTGTTTTTTCTTAAACATGGAAGTACTTTTTTTTCTTTCTTTTTTTTTTCTAAAAATTAGGGTTCAAATCCATATTCGTTCACTCTTTAAACAGTATTTAATTTTTTATTATTTTTTTTTGAGCCGTGAAGGTTTTTTTATTTTTTTTTTATTTTTAATTAAAGTTCTACAGAAATGCTGCTTTTGCAGGCAGGAGGGTGTTCTTTTGGGAGCTTTGCTCTGCCCCATGATTCCACCCTGTTGCCCTGCCACTCTACACAGACCCCGCCCCTCAACAATTCCCGGTCCTGACCCCCATGTAGGCGGGGCTGTGGCTGTGACTGGGACTGAGATGGACTTTCCTCTCCCTCAGCCCTCAAGTGACTGAAAGGAACTTTGCCAATGTTCACTTTATAGTATATAAAGTTTATACTACCTGACTGGCACGACAGGCGCCGTGGACACAAAATGGTGCCGCCCACGTGTTCCTCCTGTACATACGGCCAAGGGTCCGTACCAGCATCAGCAGGAAACTGCAGAGCATGGACATATTTATTTTTACTTATTAATGCAAAAGAGAAAAAAGGTTATTAATATTAAATGTATGAAAACATTATTGCAAAGCTAATTTGTAGTCGCTGTAATTTCATGGAAATGAACACACACAAAAAAACAAAAAGGAAAAAAAAAAATAAACCAATCAGCGAGAAGATACTGAAGCACCGAACACCACAGTATTGGTGTAGTTTCATCATTTGGCAGGGCCAGCGAATCCCAGCTTAGTTGCTGCTATTGGTTACATTTTAATTTAATTTCCTCTGCCCCAATGGAAGCCTGTCACTTGCGACGGCTTCAGCGAGTTCGGTGCTGGGTGTAGATAAGTATGCGTTCACTGATCAATACGGTAAAGGAAACTGGGCCTGTTCATGAGCTCAGTTGCATGGGTCACGGCAGGAACGCGCGCGGCCGATTGGATCGCTTATTTTTGGCCCCGGCCAATCTCCCCCGGCTTCGCGGAGCGTGAAATTGGTTGCGGAGGAGCGCTGCGCGAGCAGGTGGCCGTGCCAGACGGGCGGAGGACGGGGGAGGCCGCCGCGCGGGCGTCGACAGGCCGCTGCCAGCGGGATAAGGGCTGGTCGGAAACGGCGGTGATAAAGAGAGAAGCCTTTCGTTTCTCACCGCCCAGCACGACAACATGGCAGACGAGGCAGCCAGCCCGGGTTCCGGTCCTTTTTCCCATACGCCGGTTAATGTTGAAAAAAGGGGCCCGTTAAGCACGCCAAAAGAGTCCGACGGGCAGATGCCGGCTAGCGTGGCGGCTTGTGATGGACTCTGTGACGCGTGCGACAAGATCCGGTCCAGCCCACACAAACAAACAAACGTGTGGAACAGTGCCCCAGATTGCAAGCTGCTGTTTTCACTCCAGAAAAAAGCTATGCGTTTCCCCCCCCAAAACCTTCATCTTGTTATGAAAATGTGGGTCACAGGTGAAATTAATTAGAGGGCAGTCCTGGTTCCAGAATCCAGCCCCTGGTAGACGTTATTCCAGCTCGCTGAACAAACAGCTCTCAATTTGGGGGGGGGGGGGCGGGCCGGGTGGGATTGGTGCCCTTTGCTGACTGGGTGGCCCGCGTACTGGTTCGGGGGTGGGGAAAGGGTGTTGGGGAGGGGAGTTGAATGGGGGTAGGAGTTCTTTGTCAGAGCAGAATGGGGCAGCTGCTGTTGTCAGATAGACTGCCCCCAGGATAGGGCTTGGACTGGCTAATACTCCCCAACTAGGTTCTCATCACGAGCCGATCAGCTATTTGTTTATTCTCCAGCAGACGAGTGGCGGATAGACAGGTAGAAAGATTGGGTTTGTGTAGTCACCAGGCAGAATACATTTCGTCATAGCCCAACACACAAAACTTGAAGAACAGCGTGTAAACAATTGTCTGAAATCAAAGTTCTTTCTGAACAAGGCAAACTGTAGATTCACACAAGCTTGTGCATTTGCATTCAGTGCAAATTCAAAAACATTCCATTTTGCTCAACCTTTGAATTCACATTCAAAAGACCCTGGTAAAACAATAACAGAACCTCCCCCATCCATCACAATATACAATGCTAATTCATTCACAAATGCTAAAGAAAGCCATTTTCATAATGACAATTAAGATCCAACCTGCTGTTAATTTCGTAAGTGAAAATATTCAAGATATTTCAATGCGATAATACAATTGTGTGCTCTACTATTGTTCCACATATAAACATTTCTTAAAATTATACTAAAATTATTTAATGTATTAACTAATAAAGATTTATATTCACTTTGTATATACTACAGTAGTCATTAATATATTAGCTATGTTATTACAAATAATCTTCAAAAGGTTATATAAAATGGACTAGACGAGACGAGGAGCTACAAAACGTTTGAACTTTTCGCAAAGTAATCCAGTACAAATTGAAAGTTTTTTTTGTAATTGTTTTGAACCGGTGAAAGGTGTTGAGGTTAGTTTTGTGTATGCATGTGAGTGGCAGAGTGTTTGACCAGTGGAGTGCTCTGCCACTGGATGGACAAGCGTGACAGGAAAAAATGTGCTTTGCTACTTTCCATTACTGATTTATACACGAGTAATATTGTGCATTTCAGCTCAGTAGATAAGACTGTTTACCAATTGTGCGATATATAAGCTTTTATTTAAAAAAAAAAATTTCTCCTAATCTGCCCCATAAAAATTTCATATAAACATCACCAACAAATGAGGTGTGGAAGTACCAATGAAACTGCTGCAGACATTGGATTGTGAGAAACGTTGACTTACCCAATTGATATTGACATCCAAGGTCAAGTGTTTGGTTTATATTTGTACAAGACCCGGGCTGCTAGGGAATTGTCATTTTAACTGTTAAAGTATGAAGCAAGGCACAAGTGTTCCATGCGTGGGTACTAAATGTCTCTTAAAAGGGTGTAGCACAGCCCTGAAAAGCCTTTACCCCAATTCCTCCTACTTAGCAGTACCCTAGCTGTCCACATGGTGTCTCTACTGAGCACGTCTTTGAAGAAATAGGCCTGAAGAGGCAAGCCTAGCAGCGTTTACCCTTGACTCAAGCTGTGATACCTGGGGTTAGTGTTCAAGACTGTGTGTGTGTGTTAGCAAGCAAAACATTGTTTCTTCAATTCTCTCTCCCAGCACAGAGGAGGGAATTGGGGAGAATCGATCAAAGCACTACAGTCAAAAGAAAATGGCTTTGTGGTCTTGTGAAGTCACTTAATTCAAATTCTGAACTGAATAAATCATTCTTTAGGGAGAAAAAATGATTTTTTTGTAACGATACTGTAATGAAATGCATTGTTTCCGATGTGTTTACAACAAATACCATTGACGAGCAGTATTAAGTTCATCCTTACCATGATTACCTCGATAGGCGCCAGCTGAATGCAGATTTTTTTCTAATAGTTTGGGGTATTTAAATATTTTATTTCTGAAGCTTTTTCCCCACCTGTAGTGCTCAACCACCATGAACTGTTGTGTAATGTGCATTTGATACACAGGGGGCGCTGCAGAACTGCTTTACACTTGGCCTTAATAACACAAGGGAGGAGAATAAAGGAGACAGACGTCTGCTGGTGTTGCCTACGGAGTAGCGTCCAGGGCCTTCCGTGCTGCGTTTGTTACGAGAGCATAAGGTGGATGTGAATCTACATATTTTATGGGTGCGCAGTATGTCCACATTGCAAAACGAATTCAGTACAACGTAGTCCTGTCCCGGGAAGCAGGGTTTTACTCCACGGCAAACGCGGCACACGCAGCACAATCTCATCATTTATTTACACGTCCCTGTTTGCTTTCCGTCAGAGAGGAAGAGCATATCGTGTAACATTTGAAAAACGACCGAAAACAACCTTTTAGCAATCCAGCAGGGAGAGAGGTCCCCGCAATGCAACGTGGCGGTTGGGTTTCTATATAATGTACTTCTCTTATAGGTTCTCTTTTTTCCACTTTAAATGTGTATATCACACGTGGAATTGGCCATCTCTTTCTCAGACACGGAAGCTCATTTATACAAGGCTTTATGATTTGTGATACGATGTGACACTTGGGATGAAAGCCTGCTTACTCTGTGCCAGGCTGCTTGGCGTTATTGAAAGATAAATGAATACATCTTAACGTGTAATAGAATAAATATATTACTATTTACGGCTTTGTTAACGTTTTAATTATAATTTTTTCATTGCGACTAAATGGCAAATCGCAGTGTCTGTTTATGATCATTGCATACAATGTTACTATGTTGCCAATACCACAGTGTGATGAGACATTGGTTCTTGCTTTGCATGAGACAAGACACTGTCCTCCTACCTCATGTTGTGATAAAAAAAATTTTTTATAAGCAAAGGACACTGCATCTAACCGTTTCTCATAATTGGTATTTACTAGAAATATATACCTGTATATGCTTTTCTCAGTTGTATGTAGTGTTTTTTTTTTTTTCTTCCAATTTCAGCTCTTGTAAATATACCCTGTATAGACAATGAACTTGGATCAAATTCAAGTAAAGTTCTGTAGTGTACACCTGTTGTTTTTGCTTGATTTGTGTGCCGGTCTTGCATGACTCATTGGTACATGTGCGTTATGTCACGCTTCAGCAACATTTTATTTCCCCGCAAAGCCAGATGAACACATTATGTCCGAATTAGACTGGATTTACTTGACGCTCTGTACGAAGGTTATGTAGTAATTTTTTCTCAAAAACGGTATATTGGTTAGTTCAGTATACATTAGCATGCATGTTCAGGTTAGGTCGAATGTGCCTCAGCAGTGCCTTTGCAATGCCTGCACCCACACAGAGCCACTGAAGTGTCTTTATTCAACCTTAGGCCGGTGGCCTTTTTCACACAACAGGCCTCTTTAGGAGAGCTACCGCCTGTCGGAGGCAAGGAGCATCTCGCTCATGACAACCGGGTGCTTTCCTGGGAGGGACAACTGCTGACAGGAGCTCAGCCTGTGCTGTAGTATCTGATATATTTATTTTTAATTTAATATACACTGCTCAAAAAAATTAAGGGAACACTTAATCATCACAGTATAACACCAAGTCAATTCAACCAAACCGGTCACGCTGGATGATGTTGCAGGCAGCATAATACTCGCCACGGCGTCTCCGGACTCTTTCACTTCTGTCACGTGCTCAGTGTGAACCTGCTCTCATCTGTGAAGAGAACGGGGTGCCAATGGTGAACCTGCCAATTCTGGTGTTCTCTGGCAAATGCCAATCGAGCTGCACGGTGCTGGGCTACCAGTAGTGACAAGGGCAAAAATCAGTCAGGAAGGATAAGGAGAGAGAAATTGTCTGTGGCCACCACCTGCAAAACCATTTACTTTTTGGTTGCCTCTCCTGTCCATCTTGTCACTTTCATTTGCACCAAAGCAGGTGAAATTGATTCACAATATTTTAGGCTTCCTAACTGGACAGATCGATATCCCAGAAGTTTAATTGACTTGGTGTTATACTGTGTTGATTAAGTGTTCCCTTAATTTCTTTGAGCAGTGTGTGTGTATATATATATATATATATATATATACAGTGCCCTCCACAATTATTGGCACCCCAAGTAAAGATGAGTAAAAAAGTTATAAAAATTCACCTTTTGGTGAATTAGCTTAATCTCACACTGAAATTTATAAAAATCCTACCTTTAATTAAAGTAAATTTATGAGAGAAAAAAAATCCCTCATCAAGAAACAATTATTTTTAACAAAACCACATGTGCCACAATTATTGGTACCCCTAGAAATTCTTATGAACAAAATGTAACAAGCATTTTTTCCATTTATATTTTATTTTTTAAATTTGATCAGAGTGTTTAGGAACTTTCAAGTAGTAATCCATGACTTCCTTTTTCACTGGGGTATAAATATGAGGTGACACAGAGGCCATTTCCCCTTATTCATACATCAACATGGGAAAGATAAGAGAACATACAAAGCAAATGAGGGGAAAGTGTGTTGAGCTTCATAAGTCAGGGAATGGCTATTAAAAATCGCTACTCACCTGAAAATGCCCATATCTACAGTTTGGGCAATACTTAAAAAGTTGAAAGCTACTAAAAAAGCGCTACTGGAACTTTGACTGGATCCGTGGTTGGATGAATAGAAAATTTAGCTTTTCGGCAACCAACACTCAAGGTGAGTTTGGCGTAAAAAGTAAAGATGGCTATACCGAAAATAACCTGATCCCCACTGTTAAGTATGTTGGAGATTCTGTGATGTTGTGGGGCTGTTTTTCCTCCAAAGGCCCTGGAAACCTTGTTAGGGTACATGGCATTATGAACATGGCATCATGAAATACCAGGAAATTTAAAATCTGAATCTGGCTGCCTCTGCCAGGAATCTAAAACTGGGTTGTCAGTGGATCTTCCAGCAGGACAATGATCCAAAATATACATCCAAATCAACACAAAAATGGTTAACTGAACACAAAATCAAGCTTCTGTCATGGCCATCTCAATCCCCTGACCTAAAACCAATTGAAAACCTGTGGTCTGAGCTGAAGAGAGTACACAAGAGAGGACCTAGGACTCTGGATGATCTGGAGAGATTCTGTAAAGAGGAATGGTGTCAGTTCTTAGAAGACTCTGTGCTGTTTTATTGGCAAAGGGAGGTTGTACAAAGTATTAAATGCAGTGGTGCTAATAATTGTGGCACACGTGGTTTTGTTAAAAATTATTATTTCTTGAGGGTTTTTTTTTCTCAGAATAAATTTACTTCAATTAAAGGTTGGATTTTTCTAATTTTTTTCAGTGTGAGATTAAGCTAATTCCCCAAAAGGTGAATTTTGTATAAAAAGGATCTGATAACACCTATATCAAGCCTAATGCGCGAATTGTCATTTTCACTTAATGCGTGAATTGTCATTCAATGGAAAACCCGCATACTGCAATAGATGGACATTTGAGTTCTGAAAATGCACTTCACATGTCATTAGGCTACAAAACTAAAACCCAGCTGATTTCACCTTTTATAGGCCTACCATAACTAAACAAAACGATTTTATAGAAAACAATTAATTCACAATTCATTTTAATGCCATTCTCATAAAGCGCATGTGCGCTTTAACTTCACGGTTTTCCCGGGAGAGTGGACTTGTTTTTAAAGCACTAAAGGGTAAGTAAACCCTTAAACCACTTCTTTTTTTTGCTGATTACTGATATATTTGGACATATCCTTGTGCTAGAGATTAATCCTGTTGCAAATCGCAACATTTCATCGCAATGTTTAGCGTTTAATAGGAAGAGTAGTGTATTTTGGCTAACTAGCGTTTTGGTGGTGAAACGTAGGCTGTTGCAGTTGTAATTTACTATTGGCTGTTGTACAGTATATGTGACGTGGCAGTACATGTGATGTCACACCAACTGATGCATCTGGCTACGCCCTTCCACCTTACACTATAAATACGTTTTTTCTTTTGTTCCAAATCCAGCAAATTGTGGAGAGGAACATTTGTTTGAGCGACAGGCTATTGATAGAGAGAGGATGGCATAGGTGTCAACCCATACAGTTTGCCCGTATGATATACAGTTTTTCCAACTTTTGGAAGGCAAACGGGCGCAGCTATAAGGTTATGCTCCGGGAAATCTAATACGTTTTTTGTTTTTTTTTCAAACGTTTCTTCATAGACCTGCCCAGGGACTACAGATGCAAATTAGCCCCAATGGCTAAATCTGGAATATTTATGTTTATTAATAAATAAACCTAAACCTATAATTAATTTAATCGCAGCAATCACATTTTATTTCTCCCTCTCGGCTATTCTCCCGCTTTGTGAGGCCATGGGGAAAACAAGTAGCATGACTGATCTAAAAATGACACAGTAGCCCACAAGATCCCTACGTTAGTTAACTTAGCTAACAGTTAAACGGTTATGACTGGTCAATGTTCATGTTTATGCAGTTTTGACCGAAATTAGATGTTTCTTGAGGTTTTAATGTAGCCTATATGACTCAATTTAGCAAAGTTACTACGAGTTTCATTGTATATTAATTCATGGCTAACTTAGCAGTCTTTAATAACATTAACTGTTACTAGAAAATTATCCAAATTAAGATGAGAGCTAAGTTTATAACTAGGCCTATATGTAGCCTACATTCTCCAGTTCTCCGCGTCTGCCACGGCTCACGGCCGCTGCTCCAGGCTCAGCAGCCGGAGCGAGCTGCTCGAACAAAACACATTATGGCTGTGAATGAGCATACGCGTAAAAAAGGGGGCGTGGCTTGCTAACTCGAGCCCAACCTTTTCATGATTATCTTTCCCACCCCCAATTTTGGCATTTTTTGAACCGCAAATGGAGGCGTGGTCGCTCTGAAACAGCCCGTGAAGTTACCCTCTAAGCTGAAAATGCGTTGGTCACATTTCCATAAGCAACAGGACATTATAAAACAAGGGAAAATATGCTTAGACCTCTGGGTTGCCAACCTGACAGCTTTATTGTATTTAGTGTCATCATTAAGACAAAATAACAGTATTTATGTCATTAATCAATATTATAATGCAAGTAATGAACTTCGGATGAAGTTTGAACTTCAAGAACTCCATCAGAACAGGCTCATGGAGTTGATGTTTGACAATGTTTCATTGCATAATCAAACAAAATTTGTTAAACAAGCATGCTAATTTGGCGTTTTCTAAGGTGAGACGGAAGCCATTGGTAGCTTATTCTCAGCTGTTGCAAGTGCTTTTAACAAAATTTTAACGCATACATTTTGTAAAATAACAGCACTGTCGGGAATTACCGGGAACAGGGCCGGCCCGACCCAATAAACAATTTTTTTTAATTGGCAATAAATTTATCTAATAAACAGTACACACAACCATAACAATGAAATGTAGTATGTTTCGTTTCGTATATTTTTCTAAATTTCTTAAACCTAATTTTGGAACTAGGAAGGAGGATTTTTAATTGCGGGTGCTGTGCCGCGGATGATGCGCGCACAGGCTGCGCAGCGCAGCAACCTTTTGACGCCCCATCCCCACCAGACGCGCAAACGCACAGACGCTAACGCCCCATCCCCACCAGACGCGCAAGAGCAAGCGCACGCACACGCGCACGCACACGCGCACTGGTGCGCTTCACTTCCGCTCCCATGTTAACGAATTGCCGTGGTCCTCACCGGCCGCGCGCGCACGGCTGGCGGGCCGACGGCTCGCGGATTTGGAGCCGATTTTTCCGCTCGGGGCGGAATTTTCTGGGCGTCCGCAAGCGCAATCTCATAGAAATACATTGTATATGCACAATATCTGCATCATATGACCACATATTAATGTTTTTCAACCTACTAATAGTTTTACTATTGTTATTCATTATTGTAATACATATTATATTTTAATGAATGAAATGAAAAATGAATTAATTTATTAATATAAATTATATTATATTAAATGAAAAAGGGGACAGAGACAATCACCATTGTGGGATGAATGAAGTTATATGAAATTATAAATTTAGCATGTAACCAGTTATTCCCGTTTTTATAATGCTTTTTCTTTATTATAGGATACATATTTGTTCAATTAATTAAGACTATGCTTACTTCCCGAAAGGGAAATAAACGTTATTCTATTCTATATTCTATTCTGTTTTTATTGTACTGATATCGCTGTATCGATTTAAGGTACTACAGAATAGCTGCTAATTCTGATATAATTAAATGTTTAGAACGTGTTGATTACTGTCCCAAATAAATAAAAGCGAACTTTATAAAGGAGGCATTGTCTTGTTTGCTACATTTAGCTTTACATTGCTAAATTTAGCTTTTAAGCAGTAAGACATATGTAATAGCATTATTTACTTAACCATTATTTAGCGAAGCTCACAAATCCGGAATGTAGATTGTTTGTTTGTACTGTCGTTCACGGAATGCGCTCCGAAAAAGCAAAAAGTGTCTGTGCTCTTGCGCGTCTGGTGGGGAACGTTCTGCTCAAATCTGCACGCGCAATAAGCGTCTGTGCGCGTGCAAGTCTGGTGGGGATAGGGGGTAACGCCCCATCCCCACCAGACGCGCAAGCGCACGCGCACGCACACGCGCACTGGTGCGCTTCACTTCCGCTCCCATGTTAACGAATTGCCGTGGTCCTCACCGGCCGCGCGCGCACGGCAGGCGGGCGGACGGCTCGCGGACTTGGAGCGGATTTTTGCGCTCGGGGCGGAATTTTCTGGGCGTCCGCAAGCGCAATCTCATAGAAATACATTGTATATGCACAATATCTGCATTATATGACCACATATTAATGTTTTTCAACCTACTAATAGTTTTACTATTGTTATTCATTATTGTAATACATATTATATTTTAATATAGGCTCTAATAAAAAAGGGAACAGAGACAATGACCATTGTGGGATGAATGAAGTTATATCAAGTCATACATTTTACATATAACCAGTTATTACCGTTTTTATAATGCTTTTTCTTTATTATAGGATACATATTTGTTCAATTAATTAAGACTATGCTTACTTCCCGAAAGGGAAATAAACGTTATTCTATTCTATATTCTATTCTGTTTTTATTGTACTGATATCACTGTATCGATTTAAGGTACTACAGAATAGCTGCTAATTCTGATATAATTAAATGTTTAGAACGTGTTGATTACTGTCCCAAATACAGTAAAACCTTGACATACGAGTGCACTAACTTACGAGTATTCCGAATTACGAGCCGTTGCTCGGACAATTTCTTGCTTCGCCTTACGAGCCTAGACCCGAGTTACGAGCCGAGCAAGCGGAGAAAGTTTCAGAATTTATAGAAAAGAAACATCCAGAAAAAGTGGCAACTGGTCGTGCGTTGGCGTTGTGTAATGACACTTGCCTAACGCATTTCCGAAAAATTCTGAAGGGAAGGAAGAAACAAACCACCATGGATAGGTTTTTATCGAAACGCCCTGCAGATCAGAGTCAGAAAAGCGTGACGAAAAAGCCAAAAATCAATGAAAAAGATGCAAACGTCACTGATGAAGATTAAGTGTAAGTGAAGAATAATAATGTAGCAATTAAGTTTAGAACCAGTTTATTTCTTTATATTCTATTTTATTATCTTTGTATTATGTTTTGTATTAATTATTTATTATTTATAAATACATTTCTCATTTTTATAACTACGTAACAAAGAAATTAGGGTGTTTTTTGGGGGGCTGGAACGGATTAATGGTATTTCAATTAATTTCAATGGGGAAAATTGATTTGATATACGAGTAAACCGAGTTACGAGCTCGGTCACGGAACGAATTAAACTCGTATGTCAAGGCATTACTGTAAATAAAAGCGAACTTTATAAAGGAGGCATTGTCTTGTTTGCTACATTTAGCTTTACATAGCTAAATTTAGCTTTTAAGCAGTAAGACATATGTAATAGCAGTATTTACTTAACCATTATTTAGCGAAGCTCACAAATCCGGAATGTAGATTGTTTGTTTGTACATCGCGTCTCTGTCGTTCACGGAATGCGCTCCGAAAAAGCAAAAAGCGTCTGTGCTCTTGCGTGTCTGGTGGGGAACGTTCTGCTCAAATCTGCACGCGCAATAAGCGGTGGGGATAGGGGGTTACGCCCGGTACCCACCAGACGCGCAAGCGCACAGACGCTTATTGCGCGTGCAGATTTGAGCAGAACTGAACCCACAAGACGCGCAAGCGCACGCCCCTTCCCCACCAGACGCGCAAGCGCACAGACGCTTATTGCGCGTGCAGATTTGAGCAGAACGTTCCCCACCAGACGCGCAAGCGCACAGACGCTTTTTGCTTTTTCGGAGCGCATTCCGTGAACGACAGAGACGCGATGTACAAACAAACAATCTACATTCCGGATTTGTGAGCTTCGCTAAATAATGGTTAAGTAAATACTGCTATTACATATGTCTTACTGCTTAAAAGCTAAATTTAGCAATGTAAAGCTAAATGTAGCAAACAAGACAATGCCTCCTTTATAAAGTTTGCTTTTATTTATTTGGGACAGTAATCAACATGTTCTAAACATTTAATTATATCAGAATTAGCAGCTATTCTGTCGTACCTTAAATTGATCCAGTGATATCAGTACAATAAAAACAGAATAGAATATAGAATAGAATAGAATAACGTTTATTTCCCTTTCAGGAAGTAAGCATAGTCTTAATTAATTGAACAAATATGTATCCTATAATAAAGAAAAAGCATTACAAAAACGGGAATAACTGGTTACACGCTAAATTTATAATTTCATATAACTTCATTCATCCCACAATGGTGATTGTCTCTGTCCCCTTTTTCATTAGAGCCTATATTAAAATATAATATGTATTACAATAATGAATAACAATAGTAAAACTATTAGTAGGTTGAAAAACATTAATATGTGGTCATATGATGCAGATATTGTGCATATACAATGTATTTCTATGAGATTGCGCTTGCGGACGCCCAGAAAATTCCGCCCCGAGCGGAAAAATCCGCTCCAAGTCCGCGAGCTGTCCGCCCGCCAGCCGTGCGCGCGCGGCCGGTGAGGACCACGGCAATTCGTTAACATGGGAGCGGAAGTGAAGCGCACCAGTGCGCGTGTGCGTGCGCGTGCGCTTGCGCGTCTGGTGGGGAAGGGGCGTTATTGCGCGTGCAGATTTGAGCAGAACGTTCCCCACCAGACGCGCAAGAGCACAGACGCGTTTTGCTTTTTCGGAGCGCATTCCGTGAACGACAGAGACGCGATGTACAAACAAACAATCTACATTCCGGATTTGTGAGCTTCGCTAAATAATGGTTAAGTAAATACTGCTATTACATATGTCTTACTGCTTAAAAGCTAAATTTAGCAATGTAAAGCTAAATGTAGCAAACAAGACAATGCCTCCTTTATACAGTTAGCTTTTATTTATTTGGGACAGTAATCAACATGTTCTAAACATTTAATTATATCAGAATTAGCAGCTATTCTGTCGTACCTTAAATTGATCCAGTGATATCAGTACAATAAAAACAGAATAGAATATAGAATAGAATAGAATAACGTTTATTTCCCTTTCAGGAAGTAAGCATAGTCTTAATTAATTGAACAAATATGTATCCTATAATAAAGAAAAAGCATTATAAAAACGGGAATAACTGGTTACATGCTAAATTTATAATTTCATATAACTTCATTCATCCCACAATGGTGATTGTCTCTGTCCCCTTTTTCATTAGAGCCTATATTAAAATATAATATGTATTACAATAATGAATAACAATAGTAAAACTATTAGTAGGTTGAAAAACATTAATATGTGGTCATATGATGCAGATATTGTGCATATACAATGTATTTCTATGAGATTGCGCTTGCGGACGCCCAGAAAAATCCGCTCCACGTCCGCGAGCCGTTCGCCCGCCAGCCGTGCGCGCGCGGCCGGTGAGGACCACAGCAATTCGTTAACATGGGAGCGGAAGTGAAGCGCACCAGTGCGCGTGTGCGTGCGCTTGCGCTTGCGCGTCTGGTGGGGAAGGGGCGTTATTGCTTTTTCGGAGCTCATTCCGTGAACGACAGAGACGCGCTGTACAAACAAACAATCTACATTCCGGATTTGTGAGCTTCGCTAAATAATGGTTAAGTAAATACTGCTATTACATATGTCTTACTGCTTAAAAGCTAAATGTAGCAAACAAGACAATGCCTCCTTTATAAAGTTCACTTTTATTTATTTGGGACAGTAATCAACATGCTCTAAACATTTAATTATATCAGAATTAGCAGCTATTCTGTAGTACCTTAAATCGATACAGTGATATCAGTACAATAAAAACAGAATAGAATATAGAATAGAATAACGTTTATTTCCCTTTCGGGAAGTAAGCATAGTCTTAATTAATTGAACAAATATGTATCCTATAATAAAGAAAAAGCATTATAAAAACGGGAATAACTGGTTATATGTAAAATGTATGACTTGATATAACTTAATTCATCCCACAATGGTCATTGTCTCTGTTCCCTTTTTCATTCGAGCCTATATTAAAAAATAATATGTATTAAAATAATGAATAACAATAGTAAAACTATTAGTTGGTTGAAAAACATTAATATGTGGTCATATGATGCAAATATTGTGCATATACAATGTATTTCTATGAGATTGCGCATGCGGACGCCCAGAAAATTCCGCCCCGACCGGAAAAATCCGCTCCACGTCCGCGAGCCGTCTGCCCGCCAGCCGTGCGCGCGCGGCCGGTGAGAACCACGGCAATTCGTTAACATGGGAGCAGAAGTGAAGCGCACCAGTGCGCGTGTGTGTGCGCTTGCGCTTGCGCGTCTGGTGGGTAACGGACGTCACAATTCCACGTGCGCGCTATTTATGGAACTAAATGAACGCCATACACGCCACCCAGTTGGACAGTTCGCGCTACCCAGTTGGATAGCTCGAAGATACCCAATTTGACGTCGCTGATTGGACAGGAATTCACTAATCTCTCACATGTAAGTTACGTAAAACCGAAGTTTGTAGGGTCATTTGAATCATAACGATAATCTAAGTTTTTTGTTGTTTGTCATTTTAATTTTCACACTATAATTTCAAAGACATATTTGGAAAAACTTAACCGATGTTTAGTTTAGGAATATGGGAAACAATCATTGAACATGAGCAGAGACTGATCTAACTGCAGACATGAAGGAGCAAACACTATAGTTTTAAATAAAAATAAGTGTAATTAATCACATTCATAAAACGAAATAGGCCTAGTTATTTCAAAGCGCCGTTTTCTGGTATTTTAAAAACAAATTTGGAATATCTATTTAGTTGGAATACAACAGTAAAAATTAAACAGGCTAAATATGCAAATTTTTTAAACGAATAATCCCTCCCAGTGAGCATTTTCTGGTCTAAAAGACGTCTAATAGACGTCTATGGTAGATGTCTAATAGACATCTAAAATAGTTAAAAAGTGAAAGTTTTTTCAGCATATATTTGTAGATGTCTATTAGATGTCTATGTTAGACATCTAATAAACGTCTAATAATATATTTGTAGATGTCTATTAGACGTTCATATTTAGATGCAATTTCAACCAATTTTTCCAGTGACCATTTAGATGTATAAAATATGTTTAATAGATTCACATTTAGACCTAATTTCCTATCTTAGCATGTAGTGTCAAATTCTTCATCTCCTTACAAGGGTTACGTTTCTGTCATGGTTATACCACGTTTCATGTTTAGTGTTTGTCACAGTTTATTTTCTGTTCATGTCATGCTTGTGTTCTGTTTATGTTACGATGCAGTTAATTGTTAGCATACACATTTCCATGTTTTTCCGAAGCCTTGCATTCATGCTGTTTCTTTCTCTTGCTGTCGCTCACGCTTCCCTAATTGTTTAATTCTCTCATGTCTATTTACTAATCTACTAACATTAGATCAGGATTGGGTAATACTAACTCTCTAACTATGTGTGTGACGGGTAGTACAGTTAGCTAGACTACGCCACCTTGGGAATTTCACCCAAGGAATTAGTTTTGTTCTTTTACTATGCACCGAGCACTTATGGTACTCTACTCAGGCACCTTCAATTAAATGAAGTAAATAGAAGTGGATTCAATCAATAAAACAGTTTATTAAACCAAATAACAAAATAAAACATGTACCCACAGATATACAATTAGCAAATTGTCAGACACACGCACTGCAAAGGGTGAAATAAGCCAAGTGAGTACGTGCGGTTTAAATTCCCAATACTATCAACACACACACACATACATACACAGCAAGCAGTGAATAAAAGGTCCGCCTTCCGATTCGCGCTATTGCCCCCAGCTACACCAGCACAAAATCTCAACCTTCAGCACAAAACAAAGAAAATAAGAATGGCAGCTTAGCGCACCCAAACCAACCAACCCGCAGTTAGTTTGTCAGTGAGACACGAGTCCCACACGTATCTCACAAATACTTAAAAGACCGGTGGATAACCACCATAACATGCAGTAATAAATATAACACAGGGATAAAATAGCGGTTCGCTGCGGCGAATCTTTCGGCCGGCGACCCAACGTATAGCCGCCGTAGTTATGTGGTTACAACTCCGTTAAACGCAGTGTAGATCATCGGGAATGATAATATAGGCAAAACAGCAGCCAGCAATGTCCTTAAATCTAAATTATAGCCATCTCTTGCGCCACCAGCCCAGCTACAGGAACCTTCACAACAGAGGAAAGCAGTATGCCCAATGGAACACCCGGAACTGCAACAGGTAAGACCTTTCTCCTTACCTGGCTACTGCAGCCTATTTATAGGCTGTTGATAGAATTAGGTTTATCTGTCAGCCAATCGGAGAGCTGAATGCCTTCTCCCCCAAGCAACAACTGTCCAACCAGATAGCCCTGCTACAATCTACCCCTAGCTTTTGTATCATCGTCCCGATGATAAAATAAACTAAGTCCAAGGCCTAAAAATAGTGGAAAGCATACTGCTGAAACCAGGCACCTGGGACTATGCAGATCCCCCGGCTCTCCCCCCTGCTGTCTCTGGTAAATGATGGATATTAGTATGTCTCCCTGCAGTGGTTCGGGTTGTTCTTCGAAGTGGAACTCCCCTTGCGCTCGAATCATGCCTGGAAGACACTGGGGATACACAAGGTGGATTAGGTGGCAAGGTGGGTGCTGCTTGTGCCAAAGTCTCAGTTGCAATCCAGAGATCTCCTCCTTCCTCCATGGAGTCCTCCATTGGCATCGACACATCATCCTCTGCACTCCTCAGGGGAGGATTAGGGGCCAGGTTTGTAGGGACTGCTTTTAACATTGTTCTGTGCACCCGTTTTACCTGTTGAAGGTTATCAACTGGTGTCACAGTGTATACCGGTCCTCCATCTTCTGGTGCCTTCAGTACCCTGTACACAGTGGGGCTCCACGAATCTTGAATCTTGTTCCTTCCCCTTACACCGAAGTC
The DNA here is from genome assembly GCA_022702515.1 of Ilyophis sp. 1 JC-2022. NCBI lineage: Eukaryota > Metazoa > Chordata > Actinopteri > Anguilliformes > Synaphobranchidae > Ilyophis > Ilyophis sp. 1 JC-2022. The sequence goes on along the minus strand of CM040395.1, from coordinate 124,350,647 downwards.
CTTCAGGTAAACAAACTCATTTTCCTGCAATTCAACATCCCCCACTCGGTTATCATGCCTAGCCTTTCGGCGTTGTGCTGCTGCCTTCAACCTTTCTCTCGTCCCCTCATAGGCTACCTGCAGCCGGCGCTGGTGTTCCTGTACCCATTCCACAACCCCCCCGAGTACAGGTTATCTTGCTCTCCCCAACAATAAGTCAATGGGTAACTGGGGTTCCTGCCCAAACATCAGGAAGAACGGGGATTCTCCTGTTGTTTGATGGACCATAGTGTTATAGGCGAAGGTAACCTGTGGGAGATGTTCTGTCCACTCCCTCTTTTTAGCCAAGGGTAGCGTGCGCAACAAATCATGCAATGTTCTATTAAATCGTTCACACTGCCCATTTCCTTGAGGGTGATAAGGCGTGGTACGCGTCTTTTGGATGCCATACAGATCACACAGCTGTTGTATTAGAGTACTCTCAAAATTTCTGCCTTGGTCCGAGTGGATCCTACTTGGCACTCCAAATTTATAGAACCATTCCTGCACAATCACTCTAGCCACGGTAGAAGCACGTTGATCTCTAGTGGGGATGGCTTGGGTGTATTTAGAAAATACTAACACGTGCTCTCTCCCATCTCTTGCAGGCTCTAAAAGAGTAAAATCAATTGCTAGAATTTGGTTTGGTTGGGACGCTAGCAGATGACCCATAAAGGTCCTGACCTGAGGCTGCGTAGTTTTGGCTAAGGTGCACCGCTCACACTGTTGACACCAATCCTTGATATCCTGGTGCATCCCAGGCTAATAACACCTCTGTCTCACCAGCTCCGTTGTGCGCTCCACGCCCTGGCGTCCATGACTATTGTGTTGCTGGCTCTGCACTTTCTCCTTCAACGCCTCCGGTAGGAGCAGTTGGTAGACTGGTTCCCCACCGTCTGATCGAAAGGTGCGTCTGTACAGGGGTCCGTCCAGCTCCACAATCCTCTCCCATTGGCGGAGCAATTCTAGCACCGACTTGGAGCAGCTTCCTCTCACTCGAATCAGGAGCCCGTCCTCTCCGCCAGAACTGCTGAAAGTTATGTATGGTAGGGTCCAATCCCTGCAATGTACACAAATCTGGAAGAGAGTGACACGGTAAGGCAGAGATGACAGTCTGTAGCACTGTCCTATTCCCCTCCTGAATGCTACTGTGTTGCAGGGGCTCTGGGACGATGGTTCCTGGGACACGGACAGCCTTCTCCATGATGGAAGTGTCAGCAACCCCATACTGTCTGGAGAGCGAGTCTGCATTCTTGTTAGCGCGGCCTGGACGATACTGGAGGGTGAAATCAAATGCAGATAACTGGGCCGCCCAATGCTGCTCCGTTGCCCCCAATTTTGCAGTGGCGAGGTGACTTAAAGGGTTATTATCTGTAAAAACAATGCATTTCTGCCCCAAGAGGTACTCCCTAAATTTTTTGGTCATAGCCCACTTCAGACCGAGGAACTCCAGCTTCATGGAGCTGTAGTTAGACATATTCCTCTCCGTAGGCCGGAGTCCACGGCTGGCATAGGCTATTGGCCTGACCTTTCCGTCTTGCTCCTGGGATAGGACTGCACCAAGACCCTTATGACTGGCATAAATTTCAAGGATAAACGGTAAGGAAAAATTAGCATATGCTAATACGGGTGCAGCCGCCAACCTTCAGGTCTTGAAACCCCTGTTCACATTCCTGTGTCCAGTTACTTTCCAGGATCTTCCGTATACTTTTTTCCCCCCCCGTCAGCTCTGCCACCAGCCGGTGTAGGGGAGCAGCCAGTTTCGCGAACCCATCCACAAATCGCCTGTAATAGCTGGCGAACCCCAAGAAAGATCGCAGCTCGGAGACATCGGCAGGACGTGCCCAGTTAGAGACGGCAGTGATCGTCTCTGGATCTGTGGAGACACCTGCGCTAGAGATTACGTGACCAAGGTAAGTTACCTCCTCCCGCAAAAAGCAGCACTTCCCCAACTTTGCTTTCAGACCTTCCTGTTGGAGGCGACCTAAAACCAACTCAAGGCATTTCACATGCTCGTCTACTGTTGACGAGAAGACCACCACATCTTCCAGGTATAACAGTAGTGACTGAAACCGCTGATCCCCGAATATACGTTCCATCAACCTTTGGAAGGTGCTGGGGGCATTGCATAATCCAAAGGGCATTCTATTAAACTCAAACAGCCCAAAGGGTGTACAAAAGGCTGTCTTAGCCTTGTCATGCTCAGCTACTGGGACTTGGTTGTAACCGCTCGCTAAATCCATAGTAGAAAACCATCGCGCCCCCGACAGGGCATCTAAGGATTCCTCTATGCGAGGAAGGGGGAAAGCGTCCTTACGTGTCCTAGCGTTCAATTGTCGGTAGTCCACACACATGCGCAAACTGCCGTCTTTCTTCTTCACCAGTACAATGGGGGAGGCATAGGGGCTGCTACTTTCCCCGATTACCTGGCTGTCCAGCAGCTGCCTAATATGGGTCTTGACGGCCTCATACTCGGAAGGAGGGATCCGCCGGTACCTTTGCCGCACTGGGGCTTCGTCGAGTACTGGGATCTCATGACAAATAAGGTTAGTACACCCTAAATCTCCATCATGATCTGCAAACACAGACTTGTAACGATGCAGTAAAGACCGCACCTGATGCTGTTCTGCAGCAGTTAGCTGAGACAAGTCAATTCCATCAATACACTCCTGCACTGGCTTCCCCTGAACGGTCTGAGAGCACAGGTTAGCGGTCACCATGGAATTTGATTTCTCTCGAACTTCCGCAACACCTACAGGCAGACTAACAATATAGGCCTGCCTCAGGACACCAATCCTTGTACGTGGGTGGAGAGAGATTTCAGTGACGCCCACATTAACGACGGGGATATAAACTGTACCTCCATACACAGTTACCATAGCTGGAGACATCAACAGACCAGCTGGCAATACCTCCCCATAATCTAACGGTTCAAATAAAATAGTGCTAGAATTAGCATATTGCTGGGAGCATGTGGTGGCTACCAACTTAATTGTTCCTCCTGGAATGCGTATAACACTCTCTGCCCTCTAACTTTTACAACCCCTGCTCTTTCCGGTCTACCTGAGATTTGGTGACAGTAACGCAATGCTTGCTGCCAGGGGTCGCCCTCTTGCCTCATATAAGGGAGGTCAAACAGTGCAGGGCCATGCTGTCTGAAGAGCTCGTCATAGCATTCTCTTATGACATCATGCCTAGAATACCAGGCACTTCTAGATTAGTGGAAGAGCCAGGGGAGTTTTTAACAACCAATACTCCCCGCTTAGGGACCAGCTTTCCTAATACCTCGATATCCAGTTCTAAATAACCAATATATGGAATGTCAAGCCCATTAGCTGCTCTTAACTGTAACCAGTGACAACTCTTAAGTTTCTCACTACCCCAGGGTTCAAGGTGTTGCAAAAAGAATGACTCTGTAATGGTTGAAACCATTGAACCCGTATCTAAGAGACAGGCAACATTCACCCCACCAATGTTTACCCTTACTTGTGGGCAGGGACCCAACAATTTTGATGCAGACTGATTGCTCACCGGAATGATAGAACTTGAGCCAATGGCGGCCCCCTCTGAACTGTGGCTCTGCAGGACAGAAGGAATCAGTTTCCCGAGGGTTGGTGGGTGGTTTGGCCATCTGGTAAGCTGGAAATGGTCGAGACCTGTGGGACTATACGTTCATTGTCACAATTATGTGCAAAATGTCCTGGCTTGCCACACCTCCTACAGCACATGGGCCCATCCCTGTTATACTGCCTGCGAGAGTTTTGCAACAATAGCACATTTTGTGATAATTGATGAATTTGTTCCTGTTGCTGTTTCAACATCTGTCTTAATTCAGCCATTTCAGAGCCCTGCACAACACCAGGCCCAGCCTCCGACGCCCCCCGGACCCCATACTGTCTGCTACACACAGATGGACAAGAATAACTCCTATCCCTTGCTCCACTGGGCATACCTTCCCTCTCCCATCTGATGGCTTCACTCCGGACATCTAGTAGAGTATACTCTGGATGGCGACGAACAATTTGTTTTAACTCTCTACGAAGAGAACTGTCATAAACATGTTCGACAAATTGGTCCCTTAATAAAATGGTGGAATTAGTCATTCTATTAGGAGCGCTCTGCACAACTTTGTCCATGAGCGCCAACAATGCATGCGAGTATTCCTGTAGGGATTCACCTTCCAGCTGTTTCCTAGAAAATAATCTCTCTTGTAGTGCTACATATGATTGTGAACACCCATACAATTCATGCAAGATGGAAAAAATGCCCTCAGGATTCTCTCTATCAACTCTAGGTCTGAATTTGATCTCTTCCCTTGCTTCTCCTTCCAGGTGATCATAAATAAAATATGCTTGATCCAGGGTAGATAGATGTCTAGCCCGCATACAGGAACACACTTCTTCCATCCATTCTTCTATACCAATACCAGTAGTACCTCTAAACATAGGGCACCTTCTCTCTCTGGGAACATATAATACCCGTTCAGTCACCGGGGTGCTATCAGAATTTGTAGGCCTTAGGCTGATGGAGGGGACAGACTCACCTATACTGGATTGTGCCCTATTGAGGCTCTGTGCTTCTATACGCTCCAGTCGCAGACGTTCATTATCAGCTTTGAGCTGTAAAATCCCTTCTCTCAGCTCTTGTAATTCACTCTCCATCACTACAAATTACCCAGCACCGTACCAATGGGGAATTTCAGCAGTTTGCTGTACCAGCTGCTGTTTTGCCGTACACTACTTGTTTCTTACAAACAATTCTTATCACATCCCCACAATGACAAACCAACTGAATAAATAAAATTTAAAAAATAAAAAGATTCCACGTCTAGTTTGTATCCTGCCGACTACGCCAAAATGTGACGGGTAGTACAGTTAGCTAGACTACGCCACCTTGGGAATTTCACCCAAGGAATTAGTTTTGTTCTTTTACTATGCACCGAGCACTTATGGTACTCTACTCAGGCACCTTCAATTAAATGAAGTAAATAGAAGTGGATTCAATCAATAAAACAGTTTATTAAACCAAATAACAAAATAAAACATGTACCCACAGATATACAATTAGCAAATTGTCAGACACACGCACTGCAAAGGGTGAAATAAGCCAAGTGAGTACGTGCGGTTTAAATTCCCAATACTATCAACACACACACACATACATACACAGCAAGCAGTGAATAAAAGGTCCGCCTTCCGATTCGCGCTATTGCCCCCAGCTACACCAGCACAAAATCTCGACCTTCAGCACAAAACAAAGAAAATAAGAATGGCAGCTTAGCGCACCCAAACCAACCAACCCGCAGTTAGTTTGTCAGTGAGACACGAGTCCCACACGTATCTCACATAAATACTTAAAAGACCGGTGGATAACCACCATAACATGCAGTAATAAATATAACACAGGGATAAAATAGCGGTTTGCTGCGGCGAATCTTTCGGCCGGCGACCCAACGTATAGCCGCCGTAGTTATGTGGTTACAACTCCGTTAAACGCAGTGTAGATCATCGGGAATGATAATATAGGCAAAACAGCAGCCAGCAATGTCCTTAAATCTAAATTATAGCTGTCTCTTGCGCCACCAGCCCAGCTACAGGAACCTTCACAACAGAGGAAAGCAGTATGCCCAATGGAACACCCGGAACTGCAACAGGTAAGACCTTTCTCCTTACCTGGCTACTGCAGCCTATTTATAGGCTGTTGATAGAATTAGGTTTATCTGTCAGCCAATCGGAGAGCTGAATGCCTTCTCCCCCAAGCAACAACTGTCCAACCAGATAGCCCTGCTACATGTGTTCATGTTTACCTTACGTTTCTCGTGCATGTCATTTACTAATGTCAGGTCTAGGATAGGATAACTACTAACGATTTACTAATTGCCTTGTTACGTGTCTCATTTTCTCAAGCTGTTTTCCATTTCCTGCTGCTCTCAAGCTAAGTGTCTGCACCTGTCTACACCTGCATATAAGATCAGTGTTCATGTCATGTCTTTGTGAAATTGTTGCCTTTAGTTTACTACTGTCCCTTTTGAGCGGTTTCCATTGTTTTGACTACCGTTATTGATCTAGCCTGTTTACTGACCATCGTTGCTGCCTGCCTATCGTTTCTAGTGCCTGTTTTTGACCACGAGTTTAGCCTGCTGTCTGTTTTGTACCTCTGCCCCGCGGATAGGGCTTCGGTCTGACTCCTGCTACGCCCCACAACCAACAAACTTTGCTTTACCCCTGTATTGTACTTCTGCTCCGCTGACAGCTACTCTGGTTACTGAACTTGTGCATGGATACCGATTTCGAGACTGCCTTCTCCCTCGGTACTGTATTTTTTTGGTTTGGCTGGATTTATTGGTTTTTGGACTTTGCTTGTGTGACTACGATTTTGGATTTCCCCATAATAAAGCCATTGCGGGCATTTATTATTACGTCAGTGTTCTGAGTCGTGCATTACGGGTCCAACCCGCACACATCCGTCTCAACAAGTTCCTATAATGCGCAACTAAGTGATTACAGAGGCTAATCACAACACCTATTCAGCTGCTTCAGAGAAAAGTAGTAGTTGAAATCTTCACTACTAATTATTTTCTAATGGTTTTCTACAGTCTGAAAACTAATACGAACACAGATTCTCTGGAGAGCTTTTAACCCATTTACATTTAACCAGGAAGACTGCAAGATTACAAAATACACGTTTTTATTACAATACAAACAAGTAGGAAACAGGTGTTGGCTTCGCACTGAGGTCGATTAACTTGGCAAAATAAACATATAAAAACATATAAACAATAAAAAAATATAGACTGAGAGCCTTGAGCAATTGAACATGTGCACAAATATTTTAAACAATTGGGCACATTAAGGCCCTGACAGCCAGTGAACATGTGCATATAAACATCCCAGTGGGCACTAGACGTCTATTGGATCATCTAAAGAGCCGCTAAATCAGATCTAATCTTCTAAGACGTCTTTTAGCTCTTTAGTTCTTTTTTAGCCCGGCTAAAAGGCGTCTACAACACAGACGTGCCATATAACACATTTTATTTAACAATTAATAATCGCTATTCGTTTGTAAATCCAAATAGAAACGATGAGTTAATTAATGTGGATCTATTTTTACATTACATTATAGGCATTTAGCAGACGCTCTTATCCAGAGCGACTTACACAGCATTTCTTTTGCATTTATACATAGTATCCATTGATACAGCTGGATATATACTGAAGCAATGCAGGTGAAGTACCTTGCTCAAGGGTACAACGGCAGTGTCCGACCTGGGAATCGAACTGGCAACCTTTCGGTTACAAACCCAGTTCCTTAACCATTAGACCACACTGCCGCCCTATTTCAAGTCATTGCTTTGACAAGCGAAATCCGGTCTACACGTAGACACAATTTAAACTTCAAATGTTATAAATTGTCCAGTTTGTTGCCACGATAAGCCTGGACTTCAAGAAGGCCAACAAGAAGGTACGAGATTCTACCTGGGATTCAGCTCCGGTGTCTACGCCAGAATAATTATGGTGCAGCCACCTTGATGCATTGCGCACGCGCGTGCAATTGAAACAGCTACCGCTCAATACAAGTGGACGTGTTCGAGTAGACATCGGCGAGCAGTTGGCTTACCTGCCTCAGGCGGAAATGAAAATCGCCTGAGCAGATCCAACTGGGACAGTTTCGGACGTTTCTGAAACCGGCTGGGATAAAAACAACATGGAGGAATTAGCCGTGTTGTTTGTGGTTGCGGAGGACTTGGAGGCGACACAGATGTCCTTTACTTCAAAATCTTGAAGAAATGGAGGAGAACGAATGAAGGTTGTTTTAATACTGCCTTACATTATTTCATAACTTGTATTGTTCGGGTAGTCAATATTTATCTTTTGCTACGCGACTTTGGCTATCACCCTGAATTGTGCCACAGTGAAACTCCAGTTAAAGTTCTTGAATAAATACGTATCATTTCCATTAGAATTAAAGCGCTGGTGCCGTTTCATTGTCGAATAACGAAATTATTTAGCTAAGCTATCATCTGTTATGGTAACATACCTGTAAACATTAGGCTGCTTATGTTCTATTGCTCATATTTAGCTGTTTCTTGTCTGTCAATTAATGAGATGGCCTAAACTACACCTGTCATCTCTGTTTAGACTAGCAAACATGGTAGACATGTAATTTTAATTCATCTAAACACAGAAGACATCGTAGCCATCGGTAGTCATACATTGTAATGTGAGAATCTATGTAGCTATGTTAAGTATCAAAACTAACATGCATGTTTTCATAGACCTTTGAATGATGGTTCTAAAGCATATTTTATTGCAGAATATCTGTACCAATATAAATGGTAAATGACTCTTTCATGGGTTGTACAGTTAATGCATTGAATATATTCCTTGTGACATAAGGGGGAAGTGTATTAATCCTAATCATTAATTATGTTGCTATGAAATAATAATACTTGGTGGTTGCATGTCCTTTGCATGCAAGGACTGCCCGAAGTCTGCGAGCTGTAGAAATCATCAGATGCTGGGTATCTTCACTGGTGATGCTATGCCAGGCCTGTACTCCAGCCTTCTTCAGTGACAATATGGATGAGAATGCCCTCAAATTAAAGCTTACAGTCTGTACTTTAGCCTCACAGTTGTTGTATCATTTCACATCCAAAGTGCTGGAGTACAGAGCCAAAACATAGGAAAAAATGAGGTGATTCAGCTACTCATAATGTCAGTGTTCATGATTTATTCAAATTACATGACAGCACGTGGTCCCTTTGGACCCTGACAATGAACGTATTGAATTGAATGCCATTCAATGTCTTTAACATGATAAATTGAGTTTGTATGAATTAATAACTAATATAGTACATATAGGGACATTGGGATACTGGGAGTTGTTATGTGTTTTGAGGGAACAATGTCAAGAAAGATGACATTTTCCTTGCCAGTTATGGTAATGCATGGATAAATAGAATTGTATTTGCATAAGATGTATTCCAATATCAACATGTTGTCTTCCTTTTACCTGTCACCAATCATTGTTCGTATATTTCTGATTTGACAATAAACATACAAAATGACAGAAAGAACCCGGTGTCCTTGTGGCTTGAATGGTGGTGGAGGGGAATAGTCCTACAGTTTATTTACCTTTTGTGAATGTCACCATATTGTGTGAAAAAAATATTCTGAAAATGTTCTCTTTGCTTAATTGCTGGTATAATTTATCTGTTTTGTTCTGGAGACCAGACCAGACCACCCACATCTAATAACCCATAGCCATAATAACAGTGTTAGATCTTTAATCTCAATCATTAATCTTACAACAATTTGCACAATGGATGTACAGCATTGTAACCAGGTTGTGTTGCTTAATGTTGTTTACTTGTTAATACCCTTATTATGGCATTGGGTTGTTTGTATGTGGTCCTCTCTGCTGGAATGTGACATGCAGAGACCTGGCTATACACTGTCCCATTTGGAGATAGGGAAAACTGCACTTCTCAACACAATGACGGACAGCAGGTCATACCTTCAGATCTTGATAAGGTGTCTTACTGATAACAAAGATGGTGAAGAGAAATATTGATTAGGTAACAGTTTTTTCCCCATCAAAAGGCATCCAAATACTTTGAAATAAATGAATGAGTTATCATTTGGTGGTCCTACCTTAATGTTCTATTTGCTCACACCAAAAGTTCTGGAGAGGACACTCTTTTTGGACAACAGTCCAATTAGGATTTTACACTTAAACAAGCTGTTGCAAAAACAAACCACTCCTTATAACAAAATTGAATCTACTTTTCTATAGATTATGGTATAATTACAAATATAGTTGAATAAGGTATTGAATAAAACATTGTTACCTATATTTTGACAGGCCTTTTTTTGTTATAATTTCTTCATACACTTTTTTGGTTCAGTCAACAGATTTTATGTAGGCCTACTGTTAGAGGCTAATTTTTTTTCTAATTTATCTCAAGGCAGATGGATTACAGAAGCAGTCAAGAATGAGAATTGGCAACTTTTTGCTACACATTTGTTTGTGTAGCATTACCAATATTGTACTTTTCGTATTCATATAGGCTTAACGTTACTTCAAGAAAGTACATGTACGGTACAGTATATAATAACCAGAGTAGCGACCTTATGTTACTCAATCCCACACTCTCAAAACACATGTATTTATTATTTGCATGGAAATAACAAATGCAAGAACACAATGTAATTTGCAGAAATATGCTAGAGAGGTTGGAAACCCTACAGGGCTTATACTAGAAGCTCACTTTACGAAACAAAATCACATTAATTGAAGAACAACAAAGGATTGTATTATATTAAAAAATATTTTTAAATATAGCAATACTAAGAAAAAACTGAATAAATATTCATTGTGAAATTAGAAAGAAGAACAGATAAGGGAACGAGGAAAATACTGCTATTACATTGTAGGATTTAATAAATAACCCTTATACCTGTGTTTGAACACTTAGGGAGGGGTACATTTCATTTAGATTTTTTTTTTTAGAGTAGAATCAATACGCCGAGATAGGTGGCGATGTTGTGAAATTATCCGCGTTTGTCGTAAGGAAACACCACTCTCTCCTCGATCTTTAACCAATTCTGTCGTTGGTTTGTTTGAAGGTGCAAACTCCCTAATAGTGTTCAAACACAGGTAGGCTATAAGAGTTATTTAGTCAATCTTACAATGTAACAGCAGTAGTCTATTTCCCCCCTCTTTCTGGTCTCTTATCTAATTTCACAATTAATATTTATTTTGTTGTTTTTCTTATTGCTCTTATTTAAAAAAAATATATTATTTAATACAACCCTTTTTTTGTACTTCAATTAATGTGATTTTGTTTCATAATGTGAGGTTCTAGTATAAGCCCAACCTATCGAACACATTTCTGTACATTACTTTTGTGTACTTGCATTTATTTTTTATTCATACAAATAATACATAAATAAATAAATATGCGTTTTGGGAGTTTGGGATTGTAGCACATACGGTCGCTACTGTGGTTATTATATACTGTACCTTCCATGTACTTTCTTGAGATAAACCAATATGGATGTGAAAAGTACAATATTGGTAATGTTACACTAACAAATGCCAATTCTCATTCTTGACTGCTTCTGTAATCCAACTGTAGGCCTACCTCTAACTTTATAAAATATGTTGTCTGAACCTAGAAGTGTCAAGAAATAACCCCAAAAAAAAGGCCTGGCCAAATATAGGTAACTTAATGTTTTGTTCAATAATGTAACTATATTGGATTAACATATTTTATATAAAATTAAAGATGCAACTTTGTTATGAGTGTTTTGTATTTTGCATTTGTATAACAGCTGGTTTAAGAGTAAAATCCTAATTGGACTGTTGTCCAAAAAATTTTCCTCTTTAAAACATTTGGTGTGAGCATATAGAACATTAAGGTAGGACCACCAAATGATAACACATTCATTTTTGTCAAAGTATTTGGGAAGTTACCTAATTTATATTTCAGTAAGACAACTCATTCGGATCTGAAGGGATGTTCTGCTGATGTTCTTCTGTTGAGAAGTGGAGTTTTCCCTATCTCCAGATGGGACAGTGTATAGGCAGACCTCTGCCTGTCACATTCCAGCAGAGGGGACCACATACAAATAAGCCAATTCCATAATAACATGAAGGGAAGGACAAATTAAACAATATTATGTAACACATCCTGGCGCTACTGTGCTGTACATCCACTTTGTTGAAAGATTAATGATTGAGATTAAAGATCTAACACTGTTATTATGGCTATGGGTTCATTAGATGTGGGTGTTCTGGTCTCCAAAACAAAACCGATAAATTATACTAGAAATTAAGACCACATTTTCAGAATATTTATTTCACACAATATGGTGACATTCACAAAAGGTAAATAAACTGTAGCACTATTCCCCTCCACCACCATTCAAGCCACAACGGCATCGGGTTCTTTCTGTCATTTTCTATGTTTATTGTCAAATCAGAAATATACGAACAATGATTGGTGACAGGTAAAAGGAAGACAACATGTCGATATTGGAATACATCTTATGCAAATACAATTCTATTTATCCATACGTTACCATAACTGGCAAGGAAAATGTCATCTTTCTTGACATTGTTCCCTCAAAACACATAACAACTCCCAGTATCCCAATGTCCCTATACAATGGGGGAAATAAGTATTGGACACGTCAACAATTTTATTATCAAACATATTTCCAATGTAGCTATTCACATGAGATTTTGACCAGACATTGGTATTACCTCAATAAAACTACACAGCTAAAGAAATTGTAATGTTCCAATTCTTTAAAAAAGTTATGTGCAATAAAGTGAAATGACACAGGAAAAAAGTATTGAACACGCTAAATTAAATGTGGTAGAAAAGCCATATTTTTTATATTTGGTTGCATATCCTTTGCATGCCATGACTTTATGATGTCTGTGACCCAACAACATCAAAAGGCTCTTGATATCTTATTTGCTGGTACTCTTACAAGCGATACTATAACAGCTCTGCATTTGAATGGATCTCTATGAGAATTGGGGGGTGAGACAAGATTTAGCTGTAAATTACACTGGAACAATATAGAACACATGGTTGGCTAAGTGGCTCTAAGTCATCAAGAGTCTGATGTATTAAACAAGCCTTTAACCATCACTCTGCTGCCAGAAATACAGTAGATATGGAAGGATCACTTTAAGGGTTGTTTCTCCTGACAGATTTTCCTATTGAACTCTATGGAAAAATAAGTCAGGAGAAGAAACCCTTCAAGTTATCCATCCATATCTACTGTATTTCTGGCAGCAGAGTGGCTGTATTTCTAGCCTATATCTATCTTCATCGCGAGCTACCAATCTTTATCTACTATCTATGCTCGATACATAGATAGATGTATGTATAAAACTCAACATGTATTTTTTGGCTCAATGTGATATTGGTAGAACAGCTACACATATCCTTTAAGGTTATGTTATACATTGAACAGGACGTGGTAGGCTTGGACCATTATTATTAGCTGCTACTCCATTGCTGCAATTTGAGTGAAATCGGGCGGAACAATTATTCATGAAATGGTTTCGTGTCGGTTGGGGAAATATGAAGTGTGGAACTCTGATTGGCTGTTACGGCCGATGGTCGGTCAAAAGTTAAGTTTCGGGCAACATTTATCGGCCGATTTTGGTCGCTCAGTTTTCTAGTCGCTCAGGTCGCTGACCGTCGCTCAGCTTCATAGAGAATGAATGGACTTCCGGCGACTGGGCGACCGAAGTTGCTGGATGTGTGAACGCAGCGTTAGACATGGCTTTTTGCATTGGCTGGTCGGGTTCGGTGGGTCAGGCCAGGTGAATACTACACAAATCCGAACCAAACCTAGAACCTAAAATTCCTAGGTACCAACTTTTACCACTAGGTGCTGCTATAATAATAACGTTAACCACAGTTAAGTGTAGCCTACAGTTGAAAGGCTAAAAGAGACACAGACCATTAGAATAGTTATTTTCTTATTTTGGTGAACTATTTTTTATTACTGATTATAGTTTGTCATAGATACCATCTTTTATGAACGTATCATGGTAAAAAAAAAAAAAAAAACCACAAACAAAAAACAGTTGTTTTAGAAAATCTCGCACAGAATTACGTTATAGACTTGTTGCTTGTCATTTTCATGGATGGTTTTATGTCTCCCGATACACGACTACTTTACAAACAAAGCCTACATGGGCTCTTGTACTCAAAAAACTGTATTTACGGTTAAATTAATGCAAAAAAATTTGCTACTGTTGCCACTGTGTGCACTCACACGAAGGTGGATAATTCCCCTGCCCTAACCTGGCCTTCGATAGTTTTTATCTTGTATTGCACTTTTGTATTGTACAGTTTATCTTGTTTAACAATTTGATTTATAGCCTGTTGTTTTTTGTTAAAATCTGCTACATTAGGTTGTTTTAATATATATATATATATATATATATATATATATATATATATATATATATATATATATAATTGTGCTCCCTAAGACAATGGTTTTTCATTAATCTAAATATATTTCTATTGGTGCCAAATCTTGCTGGCTGGGGCTTGGGGGGTGGTTTTCGACCGAAACAGAGGGCCCCATATAGACCTTTTATTTAGGGCCCCCAAAAATCTTGGGCCGGTACTCCGAAGGAAGTGAGACAACCGGGCACTGTAGGAAGTTGAAATTCGCTAGGTGTAGGACCCAAGGAAGTGCAATGTCGACTGTGAAGTTGATTGTTAAAAAAGCATGCCATATTCATGATGCTTAAATCACAGCTACTAGCTAGCTAACTATTAGTGCTATTAGTTCAAAACATGGGATGCTGTGGCCGTGGGAATAAAAACCTCATTGAGAGCTTATTAGCTAATGGTTTTGTGAAACATTAAAAGAATAAGCCAAAAGCTATATTTTTTCATAAGCTAATGTATATATAAGAGACCCAATCCATACTTAAAGATTAAGGAAAACCCCCTTAATTTTTTCCGTAGACCGTCTGTTTTTAGATCCACAGAAGTAGATACTGCTAATGTTGACATGCAAATTGTCGACAGCTTTTACGAGGTAAAACATGTGCATAGTCTCCACCAAGTCATTTCACTGACTTATCAGAGACCTTTGTTGGTTGTTCAACCAATGAAACAAAAGTTATCTTTTGAATTTCAAGCAACATACAGTCAAGCCGGAAAGTCTGCACACCCCTTTCACCTTCTCCACGTTTTATTACGTTACAGACATATTCTACAATAGATTGAGTTCATTCTTTGTCTAAAAATTCTACACAAAATAGCCCATAATAACAAAGTGAAAACAGGTTTTTAGACATTTGTGCTAATTTATTAAAAATCTAAATGTAAAATATCATATGTACACAAGTGTGCACACCCTTTGATATGACACCCAAAAGTGAGCTGAGGTGCATTTTGTTTCCACTGATACTGCTTGAGATGTTTCTACAACTTAATTGGAGTCCACCTGTGATAAATTCAATTGATTGGGATTGCCAACACCTGCCTATATAAGGTCCCACAGTGGACAGTGCATGTCAGAGCAAACTCCAAGCCATGGGGTCAAAGGAATTATCTGTAGACCTTAGAAACAGGATTGTGTCAAGGCATAGATCTGGAGAAGGGTACGGAAAAATTTCTGCAGCTTTACAGGTCCCAAAGAGCACAGTGGCCACCATCATTCGTAAATGGAAGAAGTTTGGAACCACCAAGATTCTTCCTAGACCTGGCCGCCCAGCCAAACTGAGCAATCAGGGAAGACGGACCTTAGCCAGGGAGGTGAGCAGGGACCTGAGGGTCACTCTGACAGAGCTCCAGTGTATCTTTGTGGAGATGGGAGAACCTTTCAGAAGATCAACCATCCAGGCAGCACTCCACCAATCAGGCCTTTATGGTAGAGTGGCCAGACGGAAGCCCCTCCTTAGTAAAAGGCACATCACAGCCCGCTTGGAGTTTGCCAAAAGGCACCTAGAGGACTCTCAAACCATGAGAATCAAGATTCTCTGGTCTGATGAAACCAAAATTAAACTTTTTGGCCTGAATACCAAGCGTCACGTCTGGAGGAAAGCAGGCAACGCTCATCACCTGGCTAATACCATCCCTAGAGTGAAGGCAGTGGCAGCATCATGATGTGGGGATGTTTTTCAGCAGCGGGAACGAGGCGACTAGTCCTGATAGAGGGAAAGATGAATGCAGCTAAGTACACAGAGATCCTTGGAAGAAAACCTGCTCCAGAGCGCTCTGGACCTCAGACTGGGGCGAAGGTTTACCTTCCAACATGACAACGACCCGAAGCACACAGCCAAGAGAACAAAGGAGTGGTTTCAGAGAAAGTCTGTGCATGTCCTTGAGTGGCCCAGCCAGAGCCCAGACCTGAATCCAATTGAACACCTGTGAAAAGAGCTGAAAATGGCTGTGTACCGACGTTCCCCATCCAACCTGATGGAGCTTGCAAGGATATGCCAAGAGGAATGGGCAAAAATGTCCAGAAACAAGTGTGCCAAGCTCGTAGCTTTTTTCTCAAGACGCCTTGAAGCTGTAATCGCTGCTAAAGGTGCAGCAACCAAGTATTAGGCTAAGGGTGTGTAACCCCTAAATAACCTATTTTTGTCAGTAAAATAAAATTGCATATTTTCTAAAAACCTGTTTTCACTTTGTCATTATTGGCTATTGCGTGTAGATGTTTGAGGCAAAAAATGAATATATTGTAGTATAAGTCTGTAACGTAATAAAACGTGGAGAAGGTGAAAGGGGTGTGCAGAATTTCTGGCTTGACTGTATATACCTGCCTGACACAGAAAGAATTGAAACATTTTTTGATAGGAAAAGCCACAGACAGAAGCCTGTTTTCTTGCTTGGTACGCCACAGTAATATATTCAGATACTTTTTTCATCTTTTTCTAAAACAACAGTCTTTTTAAAGGCTATTTCAACAATCCCTTCTAAGGGCTATTTTCTAACAGCCTTTTTAAAGGGTTAGGGTTTCTTTTATGTGTTTTTCAAATAAAAAATTTTATCTACTCAAAGCTGCCTTTAGGTACAAGTAGACTATAAAATACTACCACTTGATTGTATTTTCCAACAACAGTATTTGAAGGGTGTTGTTATTTAATATGTATTGAGATATGCTATAAATATATTCATATAAATAGCATACTAGTTCTGAAATATGGGCCACAAACGTTGGAATAATGGTGCTTCCAAAATAAAAGCCAAAAAAGAAAAAGAGGCAAGAGAGGCAGTTTTGTTTCAAAGTGTTCCACTCATTGCCAACTTCTTTCAAAAACCCTATTGTCAGCTGTGAGGAAGGAACTAGCACTAGTTCAGTTTCCAGTAATGTTGTCACTCCCCCAGAGCCATTCTTTTGAAGGCGAACCCTCAACAGCTAATGGCATACAGAAAACTCGCCAAACAATAGCAGATGAGATTCGGGATGCCAAATATTTTTCAATAATTGTTGACTCCACCCCAGACCTGTCA
Source organism: Ilyophis sp. 1 JC-2022 (assembly GCA_022702515.1). Lineage (NCBI taxonomy): Eukaryota > Metazoa > Chordata > Actinopteri > Anguilliformes > Synaphobranchidae > Ilyophis > Ilyophis sp. 1 JC-2022. The sequence continues at coordinate 124,333,618 of CM040395.1, read as the reverse complement.
CATGTGGACTAATTGACGTTCATATTCCGGTTTGTTAAGAGCAGCGGGAATGTGGTGGAGCGATTCCTGGGCTTTGAGCCAATTGAGAGCCACACTGGTAAAGGTTTAGCAGACTGTGTGACTTTGATGGCGGAAGGCCTTGGGTTGGACCTCTCAAACTGTAGAGATCAATTATATGATAATGCAAGCAACATGTCAGGAAAATACAATGGGCTACAGGCCCACCTGAAACAAAAAACCCTCTGATAAGAGTATGTCACTTAACTTAGTTGGTGTTAACACTTTAGACGGCAGTCTATTTGTCATTATTAATATATATTAATTAAATTATTACTTAATAAGTATTGAGATATGCTGTAAATATATTCATATAAATAGCATACTAGTTCTGAAATATGGACCACAAACATTGGAATAGTGGTGCTTCCAAAAGAAAAGCCAAAAAAAAAGGAGGCAAGAGAGGCAGTTTTGCTTCAAAGTGTTTCACTCATTGCTTACTTCTTTCAAAAACCCTCTGATAGTAATAATAATGACAGCAGCACTATTGTCAGCTGTGAGGGAGGAACTAGCACTAGTTCAGTTTCCAGTAATGTTGTCACTCCCCCAGAGCCATTCTTTTGAAGGCGAACCCTCAACAGCTAATGGCATACAGAAAACTCGCCAAACAATAGCAGATGAGATTCGGGATGCCAAATATTTTTCAATAATTGTTGACTCCACCCCAGACCTGTCACATGTGGACTAATTGACGTTCATATTCCGGTTTGTTAAGAGCAGCGGGAATGTGGTGGAGCGATTCCTGGGCTTTGAGCCAATTGAGAGCCACACTGGTAAAGGTTTAGCAGACTGTGTGACTTTTATGGCGGAAGGCCTTGGGTTGGACCTCTCAAACTGTAGAGATCAATTATATGATAATGCAAGCAACATGTCAGGAAAATACAATGGGCTACAGGCCCACCTGAAACAAAAAACCCTCTGATAAGAGTATGTCACTTAACTTAGTTGGTGTTAACACTTTAGACGGCAGTCTATTTGTCATTATTAATATATATTAATTAAATGATTACTTAATAAGTATTGAGATATGCTGTAAATATATTCATATAAATAGCATACTAGTTCTGAAATATGGACCACAAACGTTGGAATAGTGGTGCTTCCAAAAGAAAAGCCAAAAAAAGGAGGCAAGAGAGGCAGTTTTGCTTCAAAGTGTTTCACTCATTGCTTACTTCTTTCAAAAACCCTCTGATAGTAATAATAATGACAGCAGCACTATTGTCAGCTGTGAGGGAGGAACTAGCACTAGTTCAGTTTCCAGTAATGTTGTCACTCCCCCAGAGCCATTCTTTTGAAGGCGAACCCTCAACAGCTAATGGCATACAGAAAACTCGCCAAACAATAGCAGATGAGATTCGGGATGCCAAATATTTTTCAATAATTGTTGACTCCACCCCAGACCTGTCACATGTGGACTAATTGACGTTCATATTCCGGTTTGTTAAGAGCAGCGGGAATGTGGTGGAGTGATTCCTGGGCTTTGAGCCTATTGAGAGCCACACTGGTAAAAGTTTGGCAGACTATGTAACTTTGATGGTGGAGGGTCTTGGGTTGGACCTCTCAAACTGTAGAGGTCAGTCATATGACAATGCAAGCAACATGTCAGGAAAATACAATGGGTTACAGGCCCATCTGAAACAAAACAACCCTCTGATAGAGTATGCCACTGAACTTAATTGGTGTTAACACTTTAGACGGCAGTAGCCCAGAGGCTGACAAGTTTTTTAACATGTTGCAGTCACTGTACACATTTTGCTTTTCATCCACACACAGATGGGGGAAAGTCTTTCGGAAGACAGATGTCAGACTGACATTAAAATCGCTGTCCAGTACTCGGTGGAGTGCTCAGGCAGAGTCAACCAAGGCACTGTGAGAGAGGCCACATTAGAGAGGCCTTCGGTTGTATGTGCAATGATGATAATGAGAAAAGAGATACTCTATTTGAGGCCGCTGGACTATGTGCTAAATTGGACACCTTAGAGATGGTGTTCATGGCATATCTTTGGGACGTCATACTTGACTGCTTCCATGCTACAAGCATGCACCTACAGAAAAGTGACATTGACATCTCTTTAGCAGCACTGCTTTTGTCTTCATTGAGGGATTTTGTGGCGAGAGAGCAAGACCAGTTTGAGGCTTTTGAAAGGGCAGCCTTAAACTGAAGTTTGGTAGAACTTTGGGTTGTGTAGTTACCTGGTCATGATATGAGTCCAAATGGTGGCAAAATATGTTTGTTAGTTGCTCTGTGCTCCCCTGGGGTGATAATCCAGAATAGGGTATTTGTCGCTCTCCATTCACTTCTATGGGGCAGCTAAAAAGGTCTCAAAATGACACGGATTCTGTCAATAGAAAAAATAACCAGTCCTCTTACGTATTTTTTTTTCATGTAGGCTAATTCAAATTATTTATAAAGTACTATTATCTCCAATGTTGTTAGCAAGCTACCAGAAAAGACTACCAAAATTTCGGCAGGTCGGACCATTTAATAAAATAAAAAAATATGTACGAAAAATGCTTATTGTTTGTATTGACAGAATTCTCTTAGTTCGCGATCGTATACGTATGTGCTAGAAGTGTCATTTTGAGAACGTTTTAGCTTCCCCATAGAAGTGAATGGAGAGCGCCAAATACCCAATTCTGGATTATCACCCCCAGGGGAGCACAGAAAAACAAGAAAAACAAATGAACATATTTCGCCACCATTTGGACTCATATCATGGCCAGGTTATAGGGAGAAGTTCCACATTTTATGTGGTCATTGATAAGCTAGTGGCATGCCTTGAACATCGCTTGGACGCTTACAAGCATTTGACCAGTGTCTTTGGAGTTGTTCATGTCAGATCAGAAGTGCGTTCTAATACACCGAAAAGAGCCAAACATGCGTGGCAAACATTTTTTCTTTGAACGGTTAATTTGAACGGCTTTTTAAGAATGTGAAAAGGTAAATGCACTCTCCGCTGCATATCCATCAGACCTGGACATGAACTTTGCTAACAAACTAATCCAATTCAAGTCTTTCATGTCTGACTCTGAGGGTGAAAAGTTCCCAACTCAATAGCTTGAGACGTTGCAGGCACTTAATCTGCCGTCAGTGTTCCCCAATGTTTTTGTGGCACTTCGGATTTTTCTAATTTTGCCAGTGACAAACTGCCAGGGTGAGAGGACATTTTCCCTTTTAGGCAGAATAAAAAATGAGCTGTGGAGTAGCATGTGCCAAACACGTCTCAGCTCATTGTCACTTATGTCAATAGTCAGACCTTGTCAGACAGCTAGATTTTGATGATCTAGTGGATGATTTTGCGAGGAGGAAGGCAAGAAACGTGACCATGATCCGGCCCTGTTGCCTGTGCCCATACAAAACGTGCCTGAATTCCAATTCGGAACAGGCCAATTTTTCAGTTTTCGCAAGCTTGAAAAGTTTTGATATATAGTGATTGTTGTCTTAGCAACAAACCCTCTGCAGCTGATAATGTTCCAATGTACTATAGCAGCCTCTGCAGCTGATGATGTCACAGTACCCTCTAGCCGCTTCAGATTATATCCTCCTACAGTTTTTAGACTTCTTATCATAGACTGTATACAAATAGCTTCTTTTCTGGAGAACCGCTCATCTATAAATATAGACACACAGACAGCAGACACACAGACATGATTTTTTCCTTTATAGTTAGATCTAGTGCCCGTGCCCGATTGTGTCAGGGTAGCGTACGGAACGAAGGACTAAACGCGACAGTAGGGGTTCTTTAAGTGCTCAATATGAACACCACAAAGCGGGGGGGGGGGCAGGGAATTTAAACTACGAGACAAATAATAAACTCTCCATAGAAACAAGAGAACTGCTACCAAACTGAAAGCGACCCGTAAGCGTTGGCGAAAGACTCTAACACTAGAGATTAAGACAATACAAAACAAAGAAATACCTATAGCTCACAACGAGGGAGCCGAAAAACACAAACAAGAGATAAACAATATGGCGAAGACAGATCTGTCTAGGACAGGGAGACAGAGGTTTCGTGAAGGGACAAACAAAGGGTATAGAATAACGTAGGCCAACTTTCTAGCAAACTCTACAAACACCCAAAACAAGTCCCATGTAATGATAAGTTGAAGTGATATGGGCGGCAGTGTAGTGTAATGGTTAAGGAACTGGACTTGTAACCGAAAGGTTGCAGGTTCGATTCCCAGGTAGGACACTGCCGTTGTACCCTTGAGCAAGGTACTTAACCTGAATTGCTTCAGTATATATCCAGATGTATAGGAATGGATAAATGTAAATAAGTTCTGTAAGTCGCTCTGGATAAGAGCGTCTGCTAAATGCCTATAATGTAATGTAATGTAATACGGTCGTAACAAACTGTCAGTCCTATACTGTGAATTACTGGCTTTCCTTGTCAAATTAATGGCAATATGGAAGCGTCAAACAAAGATGACGCAAGGTTTAAATAATGAGCGGAAAAGCGGGAGAGGTGAAAACACTCAGTAGCAGGGCAAACTAACACACAGGATGGATCAAGAAAACCAAAAGAGGATGCTACACGAGCATGGTCACCACAGAGAAGTGGTCAAAAAGGAAAAAGCAGGCTGTAAAACTATGACAGAACTATGACAGGACCCCCCCACTAAGGGACGGCCCCAGACGATCCCTTAAGCCTGCGACCCCGGAAATCCATAATAAGTTGAGGGTCCAGGATGTTTCTGGAGGGAACCCAACAACGCTCCTCCGGGCTATAATCCTCCCAATCTACAAAACGTTGGGACTCTCTACCCACCCGTCTCTCGGCTAAAATGGGTGGCGGTGGTTTGACCGGCAGAGCCATAGAGCTAGTAAACACTGGCTAAAGCCGAGAGACATGAAAAATAGGGTGGATGCGCATAGAACACGAAAGCTGCAATCTCACGGTAACCAAATTTATTCGTCGTATGATCTTAAACGGCCTAATAAAACGGGGAGTGAGTTTACGAGATTCTACACTAAGAGAAAGATCACACGTAGCGAGCCACACGCGTTGCCCTACCCTTAATGAAGGAGCAGGATGCAAAAGACCCGAGGGTGGAAGACGTGAACTCCTCCTACGAGCACACACCGAACAGGCAGCAACAAAACTATAAACGTCCCTCTTAAGATTGGGCCACCAAAAGCATTGGGACAGAAATTCCTTTGTGCGGTGAATGCCCGGGTGAGCAGTCAACTGAGAGGTGTATCCCCATTGCAATACTCGGGACCTAAGCCTCGGCGGAATGAACAAGCAGTGAGATGGGCCCCCCCCTGGGCCCCCCCCTGGGCCTGGGTCGGAGCGCAGCGCTTTCTGCACTGCTGCTTCAACGGCCCATATAACCGGAGCCACTATGTGGTCGGCGGGGATAATAGGTTCGGAAACAGGGTGCCTGTCAGAGTGGTCGAAGACGCTTCAGAAGGAAAAACCCCGCCTACCTGAATATTCTCATACTCCGAGAAGGAATCGAGTGAGTTGTCCTAGTCATGAGACTGGGTTCGAGGAGAGGTATTATTAGGTCTCACTAAGGGGCTCGATTCTCCTAGCGAAGCTCTCCCTCTTCCCGCTAGTTTGGGACACTGGTCTTTGAGATGACAGCGCACTTACAATATCGGCACCACGTGTCTCTCAACCTGGTGGGTTTGAGATCGCGTACTGCAGCCCCATCAACCTGCATGGGCTCCTCCGGAACCGAGGAGAACGGAGTGACCACACACGATTATTAGGTTAATAAAGTGACGACCGACTCCTGCGTACCCCAGTGAATCTCTCACTCACTCTCTCTCTCTCTCTAATGCGGTTATCCACCCGGATAGCCATGGACGCCAACGTACTGAACGAAGCGGGCGGTTCGAGCGCAGAAAGGGCGTCTCTAACGCGATCGGAGAGTGCTTTTCTCCTGCTAATGTTTTAAAAAAAAAAATTATGATATACTTATTTCTTCTCGCTATCACGCACGTAGCCTAAGGAGGCGATGATACGTCGATCACAACGAAAAATACTAGTAAAAATACGACTGCGATATTATAGTGTGCTGTTTGAACACTGAGCACATAAAGGGCTGACGTTGAATTCCGAATTAAATATATTTTTGGTGTGTAGTTTGTCAAAGGTTTCTATATTTAACAAATATAACAAAACATTGTGTCACTGTCCAATGAATTGTGGTGCTCACTGTATATATACAGTGCTGCTCGAAAGTTTGTGAACCATTTAGAATTTTCTGTATATCTTCAATGTGATCACATCTTCATCTAAGTCATGAAACTTGATAAAGTGAACCCAGCTCAACAAAAAACACAAAAAACATTGTTCTTTCATAATTTATTTATTGACATAGATATGGATATTAATCAGATAGAGTAAAACATACTGTGCCAGATTAGTTTTGTGAAAGATCACGTACCATATTCTGAGTGTGGTCTCAACATCACACTCATCACTCGAGCGAACAGTACCAACCAAAGTCTTTAAATGGCAGTCTTTATCATCCGCTGCAAAAGAGGAAGTTTTTTCACTGCCTGTATTTTTGTTATGGTGGATTGGATGACACCTTTTACACCTTTTAAACATGAATGTGTGACAAAACCAAGGAGAGGCCATACAAATTAAGCTGTTCCCTCAGCCAGCTCACCGTTCACCTCCGCTGCAATGGAACCGAAATTCCAATCGCAGTAGCCATCCGCGTACACGAGGGGCTCCCAGAGATTAAAGGCCCGGAAGCGATTCCAGGAGACGGCGCCGATCAGGAAGCTGTTGAGGAAGAAGAGCCAAGGGACGTTCATGTCCAGGTACGCGGGTATTTCCGCACGGAAAAAGAGGATGGCCATCTCTAAAATCACAAAGGGCGCCCATGTGCTGATGAAGCATTTGGCGGTCAGCCACAGGACGTGTCTGCTTAGCGGCCCGCCCATCTGGGAGGCCCTTGGGGATGGACTGCTCCCACCTCTCCCTGCACTGGCCGCCGCTCTCAGCTCTGGGTAGCAGTAGAGGAAGGTGCAGCCCAAAGCCAGTAGGAGCACGGCAGACACCTGGGCGCTCTGGGGACTGCTAGACACTGGGCACTTGCAGAGCAGGAGGTGAACGCTCTCTTCAAAGTCAGGGTAGAAGTCAAAAGACAGAAAGACATAGAGGAGGGCCAGGGTCCAGATGACACAGACCTCCAGGGCGTAGGCCAGCCTGCGGGACCAGTGCAGGAAGTGCGGGCACAGCGGCAGGGTCCAGTAGTGGTCCAGTCCGGCGAGGAGGAAAACCGGCCAGTGCAGCAGGCCGTAAGTGACGCAGGCCATCTGAATCAGCAGGCAGATGTGGTGCTGGGTGAGCCTCAGACCCAGGAGATGGAAGTCCTGCAGGCCGTAGAGGGCGGAAAGGGTGAGGGCCAGGAGCGTGTCTGCCAGCGCAAGCGAGACACAGAACGTCCCCAGGAAGCTCCTGCCCATGTGGCGTAACTGGCCCAGCGCCACAATCCAGTTTAGGAGGCACTTGATTCCCAGCCACAGCAGCAGGCTTGGGATGGACCTGTCCATAGCGATGGCTGCCACCCGATACACCCCAGCGGCTCTGAGCGAAAGATTTTGTAGCGCAGAGCATTTGAAGCCTGATTGTCAACTGACGTGCAGCATGACACACCTCCACGTTAATCTGTCTGTAAATGCGGATCAATGCAAAACCACATAACAATGTACCAGTTCTTGCTTGCACTGTTCCCAAAACAATGACTAGTATGATTTTTAAATAAATAAAAATTTTCAGTATCAAACAGCACACGGATAGAGTGTCCCTCGCAACTCTCACAGTAGCAGTCAGGTTTGATTAATCTTTAAGGTGCTATGGATAGTTCCACCCCCAAATTCCCATGGAGATCCATTCATATGCAGAGACGTATAGTATCACTTGTGAGAGTACCAGACATCAAGAGTCTTTTGATGTTGTTGGGTCACAGACATCAGGAAGTCATAGCATAAAAAGGATATGTGACCAAATATAAAAAATTATTACTTTATTTAATATATAAATGCAGGGGTGCCAATAATTGTGGCACACGTAATTTTGTTAAAAATAATTATTTTTTGATGAGGGATTTTTTTTTCTCATAATAAATTTACTTCAATTGAAGGTTGGATTTTTTCAGTGTGAGATTAAGCTAATTCACCAAAAGGTGAATTTTTTATAACCCTTTTTACTCATCTTTACCAGGGGTACCAATAATTGTGGAGGGCACTGTATATATACAAACCCCAATTCCAAAAACGTTGGGACAGTATGTAAAATGCACATAAAAGCAGAAAGCAGTGATTTGTAATGTCTCTTTTAGATATATTTAATTGAAAACAGTACAAAGAAAATATATTTAATGTTTTACCTTATCAATTTTATAGATTTTTGTAAATATACGCTAATTCAGAATTTTATGCCTGCAACACGTTCCAATAAAGTTGGGACAGGAGCAAAAAAAAGACTGGGAAGTTCAAAAAACACCTGTTTGGAACATTCCACAGGTAAACAGGTGATACAATCATGACTAGGTACTCTGACAAGCGAAACTATAACCCCTCTGCATTTGAATGGTTCTCAAACCATCACTCTGCTGCCAGATATGCAGTAGATATGAATGGATCACTTTAAGGGTTGTTTTTCCTGACTCATTTTCCTATTGAACTCGCCTGATCCAGTACCTGAAAATAAGATATCAAGGGTTTTTTGATGTTGTTGTGTCACAGACATCAGGAAGTCATGGCATGCAAAGGATATGCAACCAAATATTAAATATGATGACTTTATTTAAGTTTATGTAAATTTTTCCAATTAATTTAGGTGCCCTAAAATGGGGGGACTATGTGTAAAAATGGCTACAATTGCTACACGGTTCACCCGATATGGATGTAAAAACACTCAAATTAAAGCTGAAATTCTGCACTTTAACTTCATAGTCACTGTTCCATTTCAAATCCTCAATGTGCTGGAGTGCAGAGCCAAAACCACAAAAGTCTGTGTCCTAACCTCGTGAAATGCAGTCACGTTAGAATTATAACACCTTTACTGTATTTGTGTGTGCAATAGTAGGCTAACTGCATGAATTATCAAGTGTCTCTCAAACACACAACAATGAGTTGCAAGCCATTTCCAGCATGGTGAGAACTTTTCACTTAGGAGCGAACTTTCCATTGCCTAAAGTAGGCAAATCATGTAGGCTCCAAAAGGAGATTAAAATTATGTTTGCTATAGTTTGAAGCTGAATTAAATTTACACCACGTATTTACCTTGCTAAAGGTTTGGCTCAGTCATGATCCGCAGTGGACTTTCTTCGTCATCCTAATTTAGACTAGCCTACTAATGCAGCTTTAGAGACCTGACTTGAAGAAAGGTGAAACCACACCTTTAATTATCCACCATACTATTATTACGTCACTCCTACACCATTCATACTGTGGAAGTTACAATAATTATAAAAATGTAAAGGATATAACCTGTATAACCTGAGGGCTTTGTGGCCTTGCTTTTGGCTTAGTTTGCATGCTGCCAAGAGCTGAGAACTGTGAGCAGGATAATTGCAAGAGACCTCTGCATCACCATCCAGCATCTGGCCCGACGATCCTGCATAATCGAAGGTGAGAGGGGCCTTTTAAATCTGTTGTAGTTGTGTCTGCTGATCGAAAGGCTATGATTCTGAATGATGCTGTCAGATGTTGACGCAATCCGTTTTGAAATGACTGGGTGAGTTCAGAAGAGATGTAATGGGGAAAAAAGTGAATTCACAAAAACTATACGATCATGTGGTGTTTCTTGGTGTTTCAAAACTTAAATTGTGTTGTTGAATAAAGCCACTCTGAGGTTCGGACTGGTGAAATTCAAGAAGTTTTATTCATGCATGCGTGAATAAACACATCATTCAGTCAGTGTCCATTCTGAAGTTTTAAAAAACAAGCCTTCATACTTATATGCTTTTGGTTATAGAAAATAGGATAGAGACTGTCCTCCTTTCTCACCCTTTATTGTTTCGAGAACATAAACCTTGTTATCATCCTCACCCCTCTCTGGCCCAAGGTCTCACGGCTTTGGTTCCAGAGATGCATACAGATACAGGTTAGAGAATTTTATTATAATTTTGGTATCCCAGCAGTTCTCTCAGTTCAGCACTCAAAGCATTCCTTCAGCCAATTATTCTGCTCACAGTTCTCAGCTCTTGGCAGCATGCAAACTAAGCCAAGAGCAAGGACACAAAGCCCTCAGGTTATACAGGTCATACCATTTTTATTTTAATAATTTCTGAAATTTCCACACTCCCCCCTTTTGTTTTTAGAAAAACAACACTCACAGTTCAGTTACAATTTTACAAAATTCAGCAAAAGCTTCATTTATTTCCTTCTCATGATAAGCAGCATAATATGGGACTCGCCGAGAAATCATCACCGACGATTTAACGCATGCAGTGCACATAAGCCTAATGCAGAAAATTATAACAAACAAGGTTAAAACAAAATGAGCGATCTTAGCTCCCCATGAAAGATTCAAGCCACTCTCATGGCTGGCAAAAACATATCCCACCCCACAATTTCCCACCTATAGAACAGGGAGGCTGGAATATGCATTGTGACCACAAATCCATCACAATCCATGGTGCTGGGTACGTATAAGTGTTACGATCTAGTTAATCTTTTATAGGACAGAAATTTACTTCCAACGTAACAACATTCATCGTCTGTCTATGGTTTAGTTTCATTACGCTAGGCAGTACTCTGTAACAACTTTTGTGGAGCACGCTATTGAAATAGAAAGATCTGTTTGGCTTTAAAACAGGGGTGGGGAACCTCATCCGCAAAGAGCCGGTGTGGGTGCGGGTTTTTGTTTTAGCCCAGCCCCAAGACACCTGATCTTGATTGAAGACCATGATTAGTTAATTAGTTGAATCAGCTGTGTTAGTGCTGGGCTAACACAAAAACCTGCACCCACACCGGCTCTTTGCGGATGAGGTTCCCCACCCCTGCTTTAAAACAAGGGAGCAGTTACTCCGCCCCACAAAAGTTCCTGTTTTATTGTTACACCATGTAAAAATACTTGGGGACAGAGTCAATGGTATGGGTATAAAACCCCTTTTCCCCTCATCCTTTTTGGCTTGGGACTTCACAGCAATGTTGGTAATCAGCAGGACCTGGAACGGGCCTTTCCACTTGGGCACCAACAAAGTTTTCTGCAGGTGGACCTTTATCTGGACCCAGTCCCCAGGCTGGAGGGAGTGGCAAGGTGTGCTGAGCTCCTTCTGCTGTGCGGCTTTCACCTGTGAATGTATGGATCTTATCATTTTAGTTAGCTTCCCACAAGACTCCAAGATTACATCATCCATCGTTGATAAATTCAACTTTGACATGTCCATCGGTGGTGTAAACAGTAATCTCAGTGGTCTCTCCATGAGAATCTCATGGGGGCTCAGTCTCGTTTTCCGTTGGGGAGTGCCGCGCATACTCATCAATGCAAGTGGCAGCACGTCTGGCCATTTAAGGTTAGTCTCAGCACAAATCTTGGCCAATTTGTTTTTGAGAATTCCATTTGCCCTTTCCACTGCACCTGCAGACTGCGTGTGGTAAGGACAGTAGAGGTTTGGTTAATGTTCAAAGCTGTACACAATTCTCTTGCTATCTGTCCAGTAAAATGTGTACCTCTGTCACTGTTGATGCTCCCAAGAATTCCAAATCTACAAGTACATATGCATAACCACAACACTTTGGCATTTGAATAAAATCAATTTGAATATTTACAAAAGGACCCCATTGTGGAGGATGTGCAGCTGACATTGGCTTCTGGGGCATTCCCTCATTATGTTATTAACAAATCAGGCAGCTTTCACAGTGCTGCATTGCAACCTTTGAAAACCCCGGAGCGTACCACTCTCTGTTTATGGCTGCTATCATTCCTCCCTTGCTCACATGTGCCACACTGTGAGACATACGAGCAAGATAGGGGAGAAGTGCCGTGGGGGCGACCGGGCGGCCGTCCACGAAACACCACACACCGTCTTCCTTTAAAAAACACTTCAAAGAGATCCAAGATTGTTTCTCCCGATCATCAGCGCACGCTTGTAAGGCAGCGACGTCATTGTAGGTAGAAACATCAGGCATCTGAGAAGATTTCAGAGGAGGGAGACACAGCCGCAGCCTTTGCTGTATGATCAGCTAAGACATTACCTTTACTGACGTCATCTGTCTGGCGTGTATGTGCTGCACATTTAACGATGGCCAAACTTTTAGGCAGAGAAATAGCTTGCACTTGCAATAAATGATCTACCAGATAAGCATTTTTAATGGGAGTTTCTGCTGCTGTGAGGAAACCTCGCTGTTTCCAGAGAGATCCATAATCATGTGCTACACCAAATGCATATCATGATTGTATATATTGTAGCTGTTTTCCCTGTGGCTCGAATACATGCGCGTGTGAGTGCATAAAGTTCTGACATCTGAGTTGAACAAGAAGAGGGGAGGGGATACGGCTCTAAGCACTCATATTGAGTACAAACAGCATATCCTGACACTAACTGTCCTGAGGTGCGATAACAGGAACCTTCTGTGGATAAAATAAGTTTGGGCTTAAGCAGGGGGTTATCAGCTAGATCTTAACGCGGTTTAGTGTCAGCATGAATAGCAGCTTCACAATCATGCTGTTCACCATCCATTGGCAAGGGTAATAGAGAAGCAGGATTTAAAACAGTACAACGCTGTATAGAAATGTAAGGAGATGAAAGAAGCAGAATCTCATATCGAGTGAGGCGAGAAATAGAAAAATGTTTAGTCTTAGTGCTGAGCAAAAGTGCTTTGACTGCATGTGGGACCAACAGCGTGAGAGGGTTTCCTAAAACTAATGAGGTGGAATTTAACAGCTATAGCAGCCGCAGCTACAGCTCTCAAACAGGGCGAAAGACCCGCAGCCACAGGATTAAACTGTTTACTAAAATAAGCAATTGGACGCTGTTTGTCCCCATGTTTTTTAACTAGGACTGCCAAAGCGAAGCAGTCCCCCCCGCTCTCATGGCAGTACAGAGAAAAGGGTTTATCGTAATCAGGAAGTCCTAGCGCAAGGGCGGCAGTGAGAGCTGTTTTAAATTCTGTAAAGATAACGCTTCTTCAGACCACTGTAGCGGTTCCAAGGTGTTAGGCTTCGCCATTTCCCATAAAGGCTTTGTTAATGCTGCAAAATTAGGGATCCACTGTCTACAGTATCCTGCCATTTCCCATAAAGGCTTTGTTAATGCTGCAAAATTAGGGATCCACTGTCTACAGTATCCTGCCATTTCCCATAAAGGCTTTGTTAATGCTGCAAAATTAGGGATCCACTGTCTACAGTATCCTGCCATTTCCCATAAAGGCTTTGTTAATGCTGCAAAATTAGGGATCCACTGTCTACAGTATCCTGCCATTTCCCATAAAGGCTTTGTTAATGCTGCAAAATTAGGGATCCACTGTCTACAGTATCCTGCCATTTCCCATAAAGGCTTTGTTAATGCTGCAAAATTAGGGATCCACTGTCTACAGTATCCTGCCATTTCCCATAAAGGCTTTGTTAATGCTGCAAAATTAGGGATCCACTGTCTACAGTATCCTGCCATTTCCCATAAAGGCTTTGTTAATGCTGCAAAATTAGGGATCCACTGTCTACAGTATCCTGCCATTTCCCATAAAGGCTTTGTTAATGCTGCAAAATTAGGGATCCACTGTCTACAGTATCCTGCCATTTCCCATAAAGGCTTTGTTAATGCTGCAAAATTAGGGATCCACTGTCTACAGTATCCTGCCATTTCCCATAAAGGCTTTGTTAATGCTGCAAAATTAGGGATCCACTGTCTACAGTATCCTGCCATTTCCCATAAAGGCTTTGTTAATGCTGCAAAATTAGGGATCCACTGTCTACAGTATCCTGCCATTTCCCAAAGAAGCACGCATCAGCGTAATGCTGACAGGCTGAGGCACAGAACATACTGCCTGAACCCTTTTTTCTGTCTCTTTGTTATGTCATGGCTCAAATAAGTGATTTTCTCTTGGCACAACTGCAATTTGTTCTTGCTCGCTTTATGACCTCTGTCAGCCAGTGCCTTTAATAGAATGAGAGAATCCTGCTGACAAGCTAGCAAAGAAGGGGAGGCTAACAATAAGTAATCTACATATTGTACTAGTACAGAGCCTCCTGTAAAAACCACTGTAGACAAATCATTTTGTAATGCTTGAGAGAAAAATTACGGCGATTCTTTATAGACTTGTGGCAGGCGCGTCCAGGTATATTGACGCCCTTTGTACGTAAATGCAAACGAATATTGGCTATCAGGATGAATAGGGATAGAAAAGAAAGCAGAACATAAATCAACAACAGTGAAATGTGTAGCAGTTGCTGGAATCGCAGATAATATTGTAGCCGGCTTAGGTACAACAGGAAAAGAAGGGATAACCACTTGATTTATAGCTCTTAAATCTTGTACAAATCTATATGTATCTTTACCTGGCTTTTAAAAAAAAGTCACTCACCAAAGAGAGTCGGGTTTTGGAGTCACTCGAGTCATCAAGCCAGTCTAACTTCTGGTTTAGCCCTCCTGAATGGGATACAATAATTTAATAGTGCAGCTCTTTGAGACTTTCCAAATGTTATCGGAACAAATGGATCAAATTTGAGTTATTTCGCGGGGGTTGTGAAAAAAAAAATTATCCATCGTTTTATAGCCGCTCCTTTTCCCATGATTGTCTGCTAGAAAACTGCTTTTCGGACCTGGAAGTTGTATTTACACGGTTTGACCACTAAATAAAATTTGCTTCAAAGCCCGGTGCTGTTCTGGGGGCTTGCTCAGTACTGTCACTCACAAGTTAGTGAGCTCAGGGCAGGAGGCGGGTTCCGGGGCTGGGAGAGAGAGTACTGAGTGACCGACCGAGTGAGTGAGTGTTTTGTGCAACCTGAGTAAGACAGCTCCGAGTGGGCCGGGAGAGCAAGTGAGTGAGTGATTTGTGCAGCCAGACCTTCAGCTCAGGGCAGGGAGAGCGAGTTCGGAGTTGAAACATGCGCCAAAGTGGTTGCTTTCTCACAGGGCTAGGTTAATACAGTGATTTACTTGATGCATTTCCACAAATACAGTTAATATAAGAGTTGGACAATAGTGTGAGTAGCACGTTGTCTCGCCTTGTCTTCACAATTCGCATTAGCAATTAGCAGGTAGGAGGGGCGAATCAGTGAACGAGTTAGTGAAGGAGAAGACTTGTCACTCCTGAGTCTGTGAAAAGTTCAAAAGTCGCACATCACTATAACTGGTTTGTCCACTGTTCTGGCTGTGGGGCAGGAGCGAAATTCCCTGCACATCTGCCTCGGCCTTTGCCTCTCCCTCTGAAACCCCCCCCTCTGCTCGCCACCACGGTCCCTCAAAATGCGTTATTTGCTGGGCAAGTGGCTTTAAGGGCCTTTCCAATATTGGTACGCAGTTCTTTAATCTGCTGCTCAGTCTAGGGAAGATTTTCACCAGGGAATTTGGATTCCTTCACGACCCGCTTTCTCAATTCTTTTGGCAAACATGCACGTAACAATTGACATTATATCTGCGGCATTTCGATTTTAACATTCATATAGCATGTCTAATTCATCTATGGTGTCTGCTACATTTTCTCTTAGGGTTAGGGAATGTTTTTGCCAAATTTCTTAAATCTCCTGGAGTCTAGGGTGTGTGAATTATTTTCTCTTCTCCGATCACTCTCAACGGAGCCTGCAAAACTATTTTATCATCTCCCGCATCACCTCTGTCAGCAGTACTCATAGCTGGTGCAGGAGGAGCTTTGACTTTTATCGCTGCTTTAGGTTTTGGTTTACGCTGTTCTTCAGGGGTGTCTGAACCCTCTGCTCCTTTGGCATGGTTTCTGAGCCTTACACTGAGTCTGTTTCTCAGTGGCAGTGGTACTATTGAGGCAAACCGCTCTGGATGGCGTTCAGACTCAAAAAGACTCAGTCACTACTTTTAGTAGAATTAGATTTTAGTGTTTTTTTTTTCTTTCACTGTAAGATTAGTATAAATCTTCACATATGGCGGCCCGTTTAGGTTTCACTCTCCATTTCAGCCCTATTTTTCTCATTTATTTTCAGTTTTAATTCGCTAAATTAAAATTGGAGTTTGAGCAAGGACAGCCCCAGGCGACCCAGTCTTCTCTCGGGCCCGAGCTCGCAGCCGATTGTCGAGGGAGATGGCGAACGAGATCAGACTGTCCAGCGAGCTGGACTCCTCTTGTGTGTTTTTATATTTTCGCCCGATCTTCCCACACATGTTGGTCACGTTCGTCAGGTTCTTTCAGCTCTTCTTGAGGCCCAATTATTTGTTAAAGCGGAGAAGTGCGTTTTTCACACCGGCTCGGTTTCATTTTTGGGTTTTTTAGGTTGCTGAGGGTAAGGTACAGATGGATCCGGAGAAGGTTTCCGCTGTAAAGAACTGGGCCATGCCATCTTCCATAAAACAGGTGCAATGCTTTTTGGGTTCTGCAAATTTTTATCGCAGTTTTATCCGCATCTTTAGTGCGGTGGCAGCGCCCATTACAGCGCTTACTAAAAAGAACCTTGGCGGCCAGTTCCAATGGAATTCTAAGGCGGAAGCAGCGTTCGCTGATTTAAAGAAAGGATTCACTTCCGAGCCCATTCTCGTTACACCCAACCCCTCCTTTCCCTTTGTGGTAGAGGTGAACACCTCTGAATTAGGCACTGGAGCCATTCTATCCCAACGCTCGCCACTTGACCACAAAATGCACCCCTGCGCTTACTTTTCTCGCGTCCTAACATCGGCGGAGAGGAATTATGACGTAGGGGATCGAGAATTGGCTTTGGAGGAGTGGCCCCATTGGCTCTAAGGGGCGGAACATCCGTTTACAGCTTGGACAGACTATAAGAACTTGGAATATGTTCTGCTGGCTAAGAGGCGTAATTCACGGCAAGCCTGGTGGGCACTGTTTTTTTACGATTCAATTTTATCATCACATATCGCCCCGGATCTAAGAACGTAAAACCTGACGCCCTTTTGCGGATTTACGACCACTCTGAGACAGACTCCGTTCCCGAGCCTATCATCGCTACTGACCTCATTGTTGCCCCGGTTATATGGGAAGTTGAGGCAGCGGTGCAGAAAGTCTTGCGTTCGGACCCAGGTCCAGGTGGGGTACCGGCCAACTGTCTTTTCGTGCCTCTTTGTCTTAGGTCTCGAGTTCTCCAATGGGGCCACGCCTCCCAACTCACCCATCGTTCATCGTACTAGGGACTTCTTATCCCGACGTTTCTGGTGGCCCAGTCTGGAGAGGGACGTACGCTCGTTTGTCACAAGTTTTGGCATTCGTTCTGCTCTCTGCTAGGTGCCTCTGTCAGTCTGTCTTCCGGTTTTCACCCGGAGACTAACGGCCAGACAGAGTGCACTAATCAGACACTGGAGAGTACTTTTCGCTGCCTAGCCGCGTCCCAACCTACCTCATGGAACCTCGCCTGGGCGGAGTACGCTCATAACACTTTGCGTAACGCCTCCACCGGTCTCTCCCCCTTCGAAGCTCAGCTCGGATATCAACCACCTCTCTTTCCTTAGCTCGAGAGGGAGGTGGAGGTGCCCTCCGCAGGCTCCTTCGTTCGGAGGTGTCATTCGGTTTGTAGACAAGTGCGTTCGTCTCTTGTGCGTGCGTCAGCTAATGATGATAGGCATCGTCGTGCTGCACCATCCTATAGAGTTGGACAGCGGGTTTGGCTCATTACTCGTGATCTTCCGTTGTGGGTCGAGTCCCGCAAACTCGCCCCTCGTTTTGTGAGACCATTCAATATCATTAAAAAGATCAACCCAGTCACCTTTCGACTGCAACTACCGTGCTCCATGCGCATCCACCCCACGTTTCACGTCAGCCCTCTCGCCCCGGTGGAAAGACCACTTTCCACACTGCCATGGTTGTCCTACACAAATGATTTGATTGTTGGACAGGTAACGGGCCGGCTATGTCAATGGCACTAAATAACTGAAGAGTTACGTGAATGTTAGTGCTAGGTAATTACACTTAGGTGAGCAGCTAGCCTACATTTAACGTTAATCGTATATTCCTGTTATGAATCGAATAGCTAGTGACTTTACAAGCTTCACTGTCGTGGTGTAGGCAGTTGCTATATAGGCTATTACATTGTAGTCTAATGATGTTGTGTTGCTAGATGGCTAACATTAGATGGCAAATCTAACGTTATCAGTCTGTCATATTTCAAGATGCTGTGTGCCCAGCTTAGCACCACTGTTGCTGTGGTCAGGAATCAGGGGAATAGAGGTTGCTTTCTCGGGGCTAATATGTTGGCTAATAAGCCTGCTTTGTTCACACAGCTTTGAACAAAATAACGACGATTAGTTTGCTAACGCTAACCAAACAGCTTGTTAATAACATACTAACGAGATAGATATTAAACATTTTTAGTAACTATTCGCAGCTCATTTATCTGAATTTGTTGTGGTAACGTTAGGCTGTGAGGCGATTTCAACAAGATATCCGCAACGTACCCTTCAACATGAATCTGTCTAGCACAACGTTAGCTACATTACAAGATCGCGCACGTAGCCTAAGGAGGCTATGATACATTGATCAGAACAGACTCCATGAGGGTGGCATGAGGGCCCGACGTCCTGTAGAGGGACCTGTGCTCATTCGCCATTGGCGAACCAGCCATATTTATATATATATAAATTCAGCACTAAGTTTTGATTACACGCACATTTTTTTGTCAGCTATTTTGAATTAATACTTTTATTTGAATTAATTGGTGATTTTGGGCTTGTGCAGCAGGTTGAGAAACACTGTGGCAAAGTATAACATTCACAGAATGGTGAGTTTACAGTAAGTTAAAATACTCCTCCCTTTACCATCACATCGGATTTGATTCCAGTGGAGACATTTAAGGTGTGCTGACCTGCATTGACTTCC
The DNA here is from genome assembly GCA_022702515.1 of Ilyophis sp. 1 JC-2022. Taxonomy (NCBI): domain Eukaryota; kingdom Metazoa; phylum Chordata; class Actinopteri; order Anguilliformes; family Synaphobranchidae; genus Ilyophis; species Ilyophis sp. 1 JC-2022. Next base: position 124,314,639 of record CM040395.1, on the reverse strand, counting down.
GCTGTTCACGTTTGCATACCGTTTGAATCATCAAGTCAAGATGTAAAACACTCTTACTTTTTTGTTCATGCATTTCTCATAAACTGTTCTAAAAAATATATAGGCACAAACAGGGTATGAAATAACTTTTTGACCCATTGGCCAGAGTGGCTTGTAGATTCTAAAAATCGCCAGCCATTTTCAACATTTTACCAGCCACATTACCCTTTGCAATATAACATTACCTGGTTGGTTACCGACCAAAATGGCTGCTAGAGTAAACATTTTAGCAGCCACAATAAAACTTTTACCAGCATTTGGCTGGTGGTTGGTGTTAATTTCACACCCTGGGCACAAATAAATTGTGGAAGATTGTAAGACTCATTACTGTAGTTATAACAGTACCTGAAATTGTCCTCAAAACAATCCTCAGATTCAAGAATAGTTAACCTGGAAACCAGTGTTGAGGAAGCTACTTTGAAAGCATAGCTTTGCAAGCTACCAATTACTTCACACTGGAACTACAGCAAAGCTACCCTAGGGAGATATCTAGTTTGGTTAACTAAAGCTACTTAGAAAAATTAGTTAAAACTACTGATCAAATTGACAATGTACATGTTATACAAAATTATAACAAAATATAATACAAAAAAGTCGCATGCTAGCAAGAAATGCCACTCTATTGAGTTTATTGCAAAAAAAGTGCCCACTTGTTCACAGGTCATACATAAACCCAAAAAATTAAATACCCCAAGGAATGTCAGCTTTGGTTTTGTATACAATGTCCATCAATCAGACACCTGCCTTCCAGAAACTAGAGTCCAGGTGGGGGTATTGCACCAAGCAGGATTACTCAGTTAGCAAGGTAACTTCTAAAATAGCATGCAACAACTTCTCTGAACATTTGCTAATAAATGGCAATAATCAATACTTGACTAATTGACACATAATTCAAGTTAAGTTTTACAAATTCAGATTCAAAACATTAAAAACTATAGCCAAATATTTTTCACAGGTGAGCTGACAATCCAGCTTCCTGGAATACCCCTGAGACCTAAACCTGTCCTAAACAAAACAATCTCATCTGTGCTTTTCACAAGGACAACATTTCAAGTTGTAGTTTCAGTAGTTAACTACATATAAAATGGCAAAAAAGTAATTTAACTACTTGAATCACTATGCAAATATGAATGTAGTACAACCAGCAAGCTACTGCAAAATATAGTTATATAATGTAGTTCACTACTCCCCAACAATACTGGAAACCCATATTTCCCTTATTGTGAAATCTTTAACTTTAATCAAATTGTCACTGTTCAAATCAAGTGATAAATGTTTTTACTGCTGAACGAAAACTGCCGTGGCACTGAAAATAGAAACTAATGAAAATATATGAATCAACATTAAACATTAAATAACATACTGTGCCAGATTATACAATTTTGTGAAAGATTACATACCATCTTCTGGGTGTGCGCTCAACATCACACTCTCATCACTCTAGTGAACAGTACCAACCAAAGTCTTTAAATGGCAGTCTTTATCATCTGTTGCAAAAGAGGAAGAAGTTTTTTCACTGGCTGTATTTTTGTTGTGCTGGATGACACCTTTTACGCATGTTTTCCACCCTAGCTCCTCAGTGGTGGAACAAACTCCCCATTTCCCTACGTTCTACTCCATCCCTGCCTGCGGTCCATCGTGGCCTGAAGACACACCTCTTTAGACTCCACCTTGACTGATATTCTAATCTAGGACCTCTCATGGTACTAGTTTTCTGTGTATTTTTTGTCTGTTTCTTATAGTTTATCATAGTATTTAGAATAGAAGTGTAGTATAGCTTATTTACCCACAGCTTACTGTGAACTACATTCAACGTTCATTACTAGGGATAGCTGCTACGTTATGGGAAGGATGTGCTTTATCTTATCTGTGCTGTAGTTATTTCGATTACGTCTCTGTATGCAATTATTGTATGTCGCTTTGGATAAAAGCGTCTGCTAAATTACTGTAAAGTACTTTCTCAGTAAGATGCAATTTAACAATGTGATGTTGAATGTTCGTCACATCACTATGCCTTTATACTCAACAATAATGTAAACTGAACCAAACAATTCTATATACAGTAAGTTACATTCACAATTGTATTGCTATAAGTGGCTACCTTCAGTGTTGCCACTTTGCAAGCAGTGGCTAACCAACCGTGTACGGTTGCTTTCTGCTATTGCATCTTCCAGAGCTTGGATGCACTTCTTCTTTGGTGAATTGTCATAACCGCCAAAAAGTGAGGAGGAATATGTGGATGCACGTCTATAGCACAGGGATAGAGTGTCCCTCGCAACTCCAACAGTAGCAGTCTGGTTTGATTCATCTTTAAGGTGCTCAGGTCTCAGGCCAGCTTCCATGGAAATGGAACTGAAATGCCAATTGCAGAAGCCATCCGCGGACACGGGGTGCTCCCATAGATTAAAGGCCCGGAAGTGATTCCAGGAGATGGCGTCGATCAGGAAGTTGTTCAGGAAGAAGAGCCAAGGGACGTTCATGTCCAGGTACGCGGGGATCTCCATGTGGAGAAAGAGGACAGTCGTCGCTACAATCACAAAGGGCGCCCATGTGCTGACGAAGCATTTGGCGGTCAGCCACAGGACGTGTCTGCTTAGCGGCCCGCCCGTCTGGGACACGCTTGGGGCCGGACTGCTCCCACCTCTCCCTGCACTGGCCGCCGCTCTCAGCTCTGGGTAGCAGTAGAGGAAGGTGCAGCCCAAAGCCAGCAGGAGCACGGCAGACACCTGGGCGATCTGGGGACTGCTAGACACTGGGCACTTGCGGAGCAGGAGGTGAACGCTCTCCTCAAAGTCAGGGTAGAAGTCGAAAGACAGAAAGACATAGAGGAGGGCCAGGGTCCAGACGACACAGACCTCCAGGGCGTAGGCCAGCCTGCGGGACCAGTGCAGGAAGTGCGGGCACAGCGGCAGGGTCCAGTAGTGGTCCAGTCCGTCGAGGAGGAAAACCGGCCAGTGCAGCAGGCCGTAAGTGAAGCAGGCCATCTGGATCAGCAAGCAGATGTGGTGCTGGGTGAGCCTCAGACCCAGGAGATGGAAGTCCTGCAGGCCGTAGAGGGCGGAAAGGGTGAGGGCCAGGAGCGTGTCTGCCAGCGCAAGCGAGATGCAGAACGTCTCCAGGAAGCTCCTGCCCACGTGGCGCCACTGGCACATTGCCACAATCCAGTTTAGGAGGCACTTGATTCCCAACCACAGCAGCAGGCTTGGGATGGACCTGTCCATAGCGACGGCTGCCACCCGATACACCCCAGCGGCTCTGAGCGAAAGCTTGGTCTGTCTGTAGGTGTGTCTGTAAATGCGGATAAATGCAAAAGCACATAACAATGTACCAGTTCTTGCTTGCACTGTTTCCAAAACAATGACTCGTATGATTTTTTTATTTAAAAAAATTTTCAGTATCAAACAGCACACGGATAGAGTGTCCCTCGCAACTCTCACAGTAGCAGTCTGGTTTGATTCACCTTTAAGTTGCTATGGATCGTCCCACCCCTCAATTCCCATAGAGATCCATGCAGAGACGTATAGTATCACTTGTAAGAGTACCAGATATCAAGAGTCTTTTGATGTTGTTGGGTCACAGACATCAGGAAGTCATAGCATACAAAGGATATGTGACCAAATATTTTTTTGATTTTTGTAAATATACGCTAATTCAGAATTTGATGCCTGCAACACGTTCCAATAAAGTTGGGACAGGGGCAAAAAAAAGACTGGGAAGTTCAAAAAACACCTGTTTGGAACATTCCACAGGTAAACAGGTGATACAATCATGACTAGGTACTCTGACGAGCGATACTATAACCCCTCTGCATTTGAATGGTTCTCAAACCATCACTCTGCTGCCAGATATGCAGTAGATATGAATGGATCACTTTGGGGTGACTCATTCTGACTCATTTTCCTATTGAACTCACCTGATCCAGTACCTGAAAATAAGATATCAAGAGATTTTTGATGTTGTTGTGTCACAGACATCAGGAAGTCATGGCATGCAAAGGATATGCAACCAAATGTTAAATATGATGACTTTATTTAAGTTTATGTTAATTTGTCCAATTCATTTTGGTGCCCTAAAATGGGGGGACTATGTGTAAAAATGGCTACAATTGCTACACGGTTCACCCGATATGGATGTAAAACCCCTCAAATTAAAGCTGAAAGTCTGCACTTTAACCTCATAGTCACTGTTCCATTTCAAATCCTCAATGTGCTGGAGTACAGAGCCAAAACCACAAAAGTCTGTGTCCTAACACTTTTGGAGTGCACTGTATATAGATATAGATATATATATATATTTATAGAGAGAGAGAGAGATAGAGAAAAAGAGATCAACCAAATTACAACACATATCCCAAGCATTATCTTCTAAAAACAATCAGTACACCGTAGATAGCTTTGTATCCTGGGGTAAGTCTCACATTTCTGCTATTAAAGGATATACTTACAGTTACTTAAGACTGGGCAGTCAACATCAGCCATGCACATGTCAGTCGCTGAATAATTTAAAAAAAATAAAATAATGTATTAATGGTACTTTGATCTATATAAACAGTATATATTGCTAAACTTCTCATTATAGCCTGCAACCAAAATGCAGTTCAAATGTGTGTAAGACATTAAGTCATTATTATAAATGCGTTCAAGGATCACTATAATTTTAAACTTGAACCTTGTGAACGAAATCCAGTCACGTTAGAATTATAACACCTTTACTGTAATTTTTGTGTGCAATAAATAGTAGGCTAATTACATGAATTGTCAAGTGTCTCTCTCAAACACGCAACAATGGAAATTGTTGCAAGCCATTTCCAGCGTGGTGAGAACTTTTCACTTCGGAGCGAACTTTCCTTTGCCTAAAGTAGGAAAATCATGTAGGCTACAAAAGAAGATTCAAATTATGTTTTCTATAATTTGAAGCTGAATTAAATTTACGCCACGTATTTACCTTGCTTAAATGTTTTGCTCAGTCATGATCCGCAGTGGACTTTCTTCGGACATAATGCAGACTAGCCTACTTATGCAGCTTTCGAGACCTGACTAGAAAGTTCTATCTATCAACTCCCATGCAGATGCCAGTTATGTGCATGTAGAAGAATGTTGTATGTTTTTGACAGCAAATGTAAGAGCACACCTTTTATTATTCACCATACTTATTATTATTCCACCACTCCTACACCATTCATACTGTGGAAATAACAGTAATTATAAAAATTAAAAGGATATGACCTGTATAACCTTAGAGCGTTGTGGCCTTGCCCTTGGCTTAGTTTGCATGCTGCCAAGAGCTGAGAACTGTGAGCAGGATAATTACATTACATTACATTTAGCAGACGCTCTTATCCAGAGCGACTTATACAACTTCTTATTACATCTCTTTACATTTATCCATTTATACAGCTGGATATATGCTGAAGCAAATCAGGTTAAGTACCTTGCTCAAGGGTACATCGGCAGTGTCCTACCTGGGAATCGAACCTGCAACCTTTCGGTTACAAGGCCAGTTCCTTAACCATTATACTACACTGCCGCCCCTAATTGCAAGAGACCTCTGCATCAGCATCCAGCATCTGGCCCAACGATCCTGCAGACACTGCCGGCATAATCGAAGGTGAGAGGGGCTTTTTAAATCTGTTGTAGTTGTGTCTGCTGATCGAAAGGCTATGATTCTGAATGATGCTGCCAGATGTTGACGCAATCCATTTTGAAATGACTGGGTGAGTTCAGAACAGATGTAGTGGGAAAAAAAGTGAATTCACAAAAACTATATGATCATGTGGTGTTTCTTGGTGTTTCAAAAGTTAAATTGTGTTGTTGAATAAAGCCACTCTGAGGTTCGGACTGGTGAAATTCAAGAAGTTTTATTCATGCATGCGTGGAGAATAAACACATCATTCACAGTCGGTGTCCATTCTGAAGTTTTAAAAAACAACCCTTCATACTTATATGCTTTTGGTTATACAAAATAGGATAGAGACTGTCCTCCTTTCTCACCCTTTATTGTTTCGAGAACATAAACCTTGTTATCATCCTCAGCCCCCTCTGGCCCAAGGTCTCACGGCCTTGGTTCCAGAGATGCATGCAGACACAGGTGGGAGCAGAGTTTTATTATCGTTTCGGATTCCCAGCAGTTCTCTCAGTTCAGCACTCAAAGCATTCCTTCAGCCAATTATTCTGCTCACAGTTCTCAGCTCTTGGCAGCATGCAAACTAAGCCAAGAGCAAGGACACAAAGCCCTCAGGTTGTACAGGTCATACCATTTTTATTTTAATAATTTCTGAAATTTCCACACTCCCCCCTTTTGTTTTTAGAAAAACAACACTCACAGTTCAGTTACAATTTTACAAAATTCAGCAAAAGCTTCATTTATTTCCTTCTCATGATAAGCAGCATAATATGGGACTCGCCGAGAAATCATCACCGACGATTTAACGCATGCAGTGCACATAAGCCTAATGCAGAAAATTATAACAAACAAGGTTAAAACAAAATGAGCGATCTTAGCTCCCCATGAAAGATTCAAGCCACTCTCATGGCTGGCAAAAACATATCCCACCCCACAATTTCCCACCCATAGAACAGGGAGGCTGGAATATGCATTGTGACCACAAATCCATCACAATCCATGGTGCTGGGTACGTATAAGTGTTACGATCTAGTTAATCTTTTATAGGACAGAAATTTACTTCCAACGTAACAACATTCATCATCTGTCTATGGTTTAGTTTCATTACGCTAGGCAGTACTCTGTAAAAACTTTTGTGGAGCACGCTATTGAAATAGAAAGATCTGTTTGGCTTTAAAACAGGGGTGGGGAACCTCATCCGCAAAGAGCCGGTGTGGGTGCGGGTTTTTGTTTTAGCCCAGCCCCAAGACACCTGATCTTGATTGAAGACCATGATTAGTTAATTAGTTGAATCAGCTGTGTTAGTGCTGGGCTAACACAAAAACCTGCACCCACACCGGCTCTTTGCGGATGAGGTTCCCCACCCCTGCTTTAAAACAAGGGAGCAGTTACTCCGCCCCACAAAAGTTCCTGTTTTATTGTTAGATGTAATACACCATGTAAAAATACTTGGGGACAGAGTCAATGGTATGGGTATAAAACCCCTTTTTCCCTCATCCTTTTTGGCTTGGGACTTCACAGCAATGTTGGTAATCAGCAGGACCTGGAACGGGCCTTTCCACTTGGGCACCAACAAAGTTTTCTGCAGGTTAACCTTTATCTGGGCCCAGTCCCCAGGCTGGAGGGAGTGGCAAGGTGTGCTGAGCTCCTTCTGCTGTGCGGCTTTCACCTGTGAATGTATGGATCTTATCATTTTAGTTAGCTTCCCACAAGACTCCAAGATTACATCATCCATCGTTGATAAATTCAACTTTGACATGTCCATCGGTGGTGTAAACAGTAATCTCAGTGGTCTCTCCATGAGAATCTCATGGGGGCTCAGTCTCGTTTTCCGTTGGGGAGTGCCGCGCATACTCATCAATGCAAGTGGCAGCACGTCTGGCCATTTAAGGTTAGTCTCAGCACAAATTTTGGCCAATTTGTTTTTGAGAATTCCATTTGCCCTTTCCACTGCACCTGCAGACTGCGTGTGGTAAGGACAGTAGAGGTTTGGTTAATGTTCAAAGCTGTACACAATTCTCTTGCTATCTGTCCAGTAAAATGTGTACCTCTGTCACTGTTGATGCTCCCAAGAATTCCAAATCTACAAGTACATATGCATAACCACAACACTTTGGCATTTGAATAAAATCAATTTGAATATTTACAAAAGGACCCCATTGTGGAGGATGTGCAGCTGACATTGGCTTCTGGGGCTTTCCCTCATTACGTTATTAACAAATCAGGCAGCTTTCACAGTGCTGCATTGCAACCTTTGAAAACCCCGGAGCGTACCACTCTCTGTTTATGGCTGCTATCATTCCTCCCTTGCTCACATGTGCCACACTGTGAGACATACGAGCAAGATAGGGGAGAAGTGCCGTGGGGGCGACCGGGCGGCCGTCCACGAAACACCACACACCGTCTTCCTTTAAAAAACACTTCAAAGAGATCCAAGATTGTTTCTCCCGATCATCAGCGCACGCTTGTAAGGCAGCGACATCATTGTAGGTAGAAACATCAGGCATCTGAGAAGATTTCAGAGGAGGGAGACACAGCCGCAGCCTTTGCTGTTTGATTAGCTAAGACATTACCTTTACTGACGTCATCTGTCTGGCGTGTATGTGCTGCACATTTAACGATGGCCAAACTTTTAGGCAGAGAAATAGCTTGCACTTGCAATAAATGATCTACCAGATAAGCATTTTTAATGGGAGTTTCTGCTGCTGTGAGGAAACCTCGCTGTTTCCAGAGAGATCCATAATCATGTGCTACACCAAATGCATATCATGATTGTATATATTGTAGCTGTTTTCCCTGTGGCTCGAATACATGTGCGTGTGAGTGCATAAAGTTCTGACATCTGAGTTGAACAAGAAGTGGGGAGGGGATACGGCTCTAAGCACTCATATTGAGTACAAACAGCATATCCTGACACTAACTGTCCTTCTGAGGTGCGATAACAGGAACCTTCTGTGGATAAAATAAGTTTGGGCTTAAGCAGGGGGTTATCAGCTAGATCTTAACGCGGTTTAGTGTCAGCATGAATAGCAGCTTCACAATCATGCTGTTCACCATCCATTGGCAAGGGTAATAGAGAAGCAGGATTTAAAACAGTACAACGCTGTATAGAAATGTAAGGAGATGAAAGAAGCAGAATCTCATATCGAGTGAGGCGAGAAATAGAAAAATGTTGAGTCTTAGCGCTGAGCAAAAGTGCTTTGACTGCATGTGGGACCAACAGCGTGAGAGGGTTTCCTAAAACTAATGAGGTGGAATATTCAACAGCTATAGCAGCCGCAGCTACAGCTCTCAAACAGGGCGAAAGACCCGCAGCCACAGGATTAAACTGTTTACTAAAATAAGCAATTGGACGCTGTTTGTCCCCATGTTTTTTAACTAGGACTGCCAAAGCGAAGCAGTCCCCCCCCTCTCATGGCAGTACAGAGAAAAGGGTTTATCGTAATCAGGAAGTCCTAGCGCAAGGGCGGCAGTGAGAGCTGTTTTAAATTCTGTAAAGATAACGCTTCTTCAGACCACTGTAGCGGTTCCAAGGTGTTAGGCTTTGCCATTTCCCATAAAGGCTTTGTTAATGCTGCAAAATTAGGGATCCACTGTCTAGTATCCTGCCATTTCCCAAAAAAGCACGCATCAGCGTAATGCTGACAGGCTGAGGCACAGAACATACTGCCTGAACCCTTTTTTCTGTCTCTTTGTTATGTCATGGCTCAAAAGTGATTTTCTCTTGGCACAACTGCGATTTGTTCTTGCTCGCTTTATGACCTCTGTCAGCCAGTGCCTTTAATAGAATGAGAGAATCCTGCTGACAAGCTAGCAAAGAAGGGGAGGCTAACAATAAGTAATCTACATATTGTACTAGTACAGAGCCTCCTGTAAAAACCACTGTAGACAAATCATTTTGTAATGCTTGAGAGAAATTACGGCGATTCTTTATAGACTTGTGGCAGGCGCGTCCAGGTATATTGACGCCCTTCGCACGTAAATGCAAATGAATATTGGCTATCAGGATGAATAGGGATAGAAAAGAAAGCAGAACATAAATCAACAACAGTGAAATGTGTAGCAGTTGCTGGAATCGCAGATAATATTGTAGCCGGCTTAGGTACAACAGGAAAAGAAGGGATAACCACTTGATTTATAGCTCTTAAATCTTGTACAAATCTATATGTATCTTTACCTGGCTTTTAAAAAAAAGTCACTCACCAAAGAGAGTCGGGTTTTGGAGTCACTCGAGTCATCAAGCCAGTCTAACTTCCGGTTTAGCCCTCCTGAATGGGATACAATAATTTAATAGTGCAGCTCTTTGAGACTTTCCAAATGTTATCGGAACAAATGGATCAAATTTGAGTTATTTCGCGGGGGTTGTGAAAAAAAAAATTATCCATCGTTTTATAGCCGCTCCTTTTCCCATGATTGTCTGCTAGAAAACTGCTTTTCGGACCTGGAAGTTGTATTTACACGGTTTGACCACTAAATAAAATTTGCTTCAAAGCCCGGTGCTGTTCTGGGGGCTTGCTCAGTACTGTCACTCACAAGTTAGTGAGCTCAGGGCAGGAGGCGGGTTCCGGGGCTGGGAGAGAGAGTACTGAGTGACCGACCGAGTGAGTGAGTGTTTTGTGCAACCTGAGTAAGACAGCTCCGAGTGGGCCGGGAGAGCAAGTGAGTGAGTGATTTGTGCAGCCAGACCTTCAGCTCAGGGCAGGGAGAGCGAGTTCGGAGTTGAAACATGCGCCAAAGTGGTTGCTTTCTCACAGGGCTAGGTTAATACAGTGATTTACTTGATGCATTTCCACAAATACAGTTAATATAAGAGTTGAACAATAGTGTGAGTAGCACGTTGTCTCGCCTTGTCTTCACAGTTCGCATTAGCAATTAGCAGGTAGGAGGGGCGAATCAGTGAACGAGTTAGTGAAGGAGAAGACTTGTCACTCCTGAGTCTGTGAAAAGAGTCGTTCGTTTCGAACGATTTGTTCAAAGTTGCACATCACTATAACAGGTTTGTCCACTGTTCTGGCTGTGGGGCAGGAGCGAAATTCCCTGCACATCTGCCTCGGCCTTTGCCTCTCCCTCTGAAACCCCCCCTCTGCTCGCCACCACGGTCCCTCAAAATGCGTTATTTGCTGGGCAAGTGGCTTTAAGGGCCTCTCCAATATTGGTACGCAGTTCTTTAATCTGCTGCTCAGTCTAGGGAAGATTTTCACCAGGGAATTTGGATTCCTTCACGACCCGCTTTCTCAATTCTTTTGGCAAACATGCACGTAACAATTGACATTATATCTGCGGCATTTCGATTGTAACATTCATATAGCATGTCTAATTCATCTATGGTGTCTGCTACATTTTCTCTTAGGGTTAGGGAATGTTTTTGCCAAATTTCTTAAATCTCCTGGAGTCTAGGGTGTGTGAATTATTTTCTCTTCTCCGATCACTCTCAACGGAGCCTGCAAAACTATTTTATCATCTCCCGCATCACCTCTGTCAGCAGTACTCATAGCTGGTGCAGGAGGAGCTTTGACTTTTATCGCTGCTTTAGGTTTTGGTTTACGCTGTTCTTCAGGGGTGTCTGAACCCTCTGCTCCTTTGGCATGGTTTCTGAGCCTTACACTGAGTCTGTTTCTCAGTGGCAGTGGTACTATTGAGGCAAACCGCTCTGGATGGCGTTCAGACTCAAAAAGACTCAGTCACTACTTTTAGTAGAATTTGATTTTAGTGTTTTTTTTTTCTTTCACTGTAAGATTAGTATAAATCTTCACATATGGCGGCGGCGTAGTTTTGTTTTTGGGGCCCGTTTAGGTTTTGCGCGGTGTTCACTCTCCATTTCAGCCCTATTTTTCTCATTTATTTTCAGTTTTAATTCGCTAAATTAAAATTGGAGTTTGAGCAAGGACAGCCCCAGGCGACCCAGTCTTCTCTCGGGCCCGAGCTCGCAGCCGATTGTCGAGGGAGATGGCGAACGAGATCAGACTGTCCAGCGAGCTGGACTCCTCTTGTGTGTTTTTATATTTTCGCCCGATCTTCCCACACATGTTGGTCACGTTCGTCAGGTTCTTTCAGCTCTTCTTGAGGCCCAATTATTTGTTAAAGCGGAGAAGTGCGTTTTTCACACCGGCTCGGTTTCATTTTTGGGTTTTTTAGGTTGCTGAGGGTAAGGTACAGATGGATCCGGAGAAGGTTTCCGCTGTAAAGAACTGGGCCATGCCATCTTCCATAAAACAGGTGCAATGCTTTTTGGGTTTTGCTAATTTTTATCGCAGTTTTATCCGCATCTTTAGTGCGGTGGCAGCGCCCATTACGGCGCTTACTAAAAAGAACCTTGGCGGCCAGTTCCAATGGAATTCTAAGGCGGAAGCAGCGTTCGCTGATTTAAAGAAAAGATTCACTTCCGAGCCCATTCTCGTTACACCCAACCCCTCCTTTCCCTTTGTGGTAGAGGTGAACACCTCTGAATTAGGCACTGGAGCCATTCTATCCCAACGCTCGCCACTTGACCACAAAATGCACCCCTGCGCTTACTTTTCTCGCGTCCTAACATCGGCGGAGAGGAATTATGACGTAGGGGATCGAGAATTGGCTTTGGAGGAGTGGCCCCATTGGCTCTAAGGGGCGGAACATCCGTTTACAGCTTGGACAGACTATAAGAACTTGGAATATGTTCTGCTGGCTAAGAGGCGTAATTCACGGCAAGCCTGGTGGGCGCTGTTTTTTTACGATTCAATTTTATCATCACATATCGCCCCGGATCTAAGAACGTAAAACCTGACGCCCTTTTGCGGATTTACGACCACTCTGAGACAGACTCCGTTCCCGAGCCTATCATCGCTACTGACCTCATTGTTGCCCCGGTTATATGGGAAGTTGAGGCAGCGGTGCAGAAAGTCTTGCGTTCGGACCCAGGTCCAGGTGGGGTACCGGCCAACTGTCTTTTCGTGCCTCTTTGTCTTAGGTCTCGAGTTCTCCAATGGGGCCACGCCTCCCAACTCACCCATCGTTCATCGTACTAGGGACTTCTTATCCCGACGTTTCTGGTGGCCCAGTCTGGAGAGGGACGTACGCTCGTTTGTCACAAGTTTTGGCATTCGTTCTGCTCTCTGCTAGGTGCCTCTGTCAGTCTGTCTTCCGGTTTTCACCCGGAGACTAACGGCCAGACAGAGTGCACTAATCAGACACTGGAGAGTACTTTTTGCTGCCTAGCCGCGTCCCAACCTACCTCATGGAACCTCGCCTGGGCGGAGTACGCTCATAACACTTTGCGTAACGCCTCCACCGGTCTCTCCCCCTTCGAAGCTCAGCTCGGATATCAACCACCTCTCTTTCCTTAGCTCGAGAGGGAGGTGGAGGTGCCCTCCGCAGGCTCCTTCGTTCGGAGGTGTCATTCGGTTTGTAGACAAGTGCGTTCGTCTCTTGTGCGTGCGTCAGCTAATGATGATAGGCATCGTCGTGCTGCACCATCCTATAGAGTTGGACAGCGGGTTTGGCTCATTACTCGTGATCTTCCGTTGTGGGTCGAGTCCCGCAAACTCGCCCCTCGTTTTGTGAGACCATTCAATATCATTAAAAAGATCAACCCAGTCACCTTTCGACTGCAACTACCGTGCTCCATGCGCATCCACCACACGTTTCACGTCAGCCCTCTCGCCCCGGTGGAAAGACCACTTTCCACACTGCCATGGTTGTCCTACACAAATGATTTGATTGTTGGACAGGTAACGGGCCGGCTATGTCAATGGCACTAAATAACTGAAGAGTTACGTGAATGTTAGTGCTAGGTAATTACACTTAGGTGAGCAGCTAGCCTACATTTAACGTTAATCGTATATTCCTGTTATGAATCGAATAGCTAGTGACTTTACAAGCTTCACTGTCGTGGTGTAGGCAGTTGCTATATAGGCTATTACATTGTAGTCTAATGATGTTGTGTTGCTAGATGGCTAACATTAGATGGCAAATCTAACGTTATCAGTCTGTCATATTTCAAGATGCTGTGTGCCCAGCTTAGCACCACTGTTGCTGTGGTCAGGAATCAGGGGAGTAGAGGTTGCTTTCTCGGGGCTAATATGTTGGCTAATAAGCCTGCTTTGTTCACACAGCTTTGAACAAAATAACGACGATTAGTTTGCTAACGCTAACCAAACAGCTTGTTAATAACATACTAACGAGATAGATATTAAACATTTTTAGTAACTATTCGCAGCTCATTTATCTGAATTTGTTGTGGTAACGTTAGGCTGTGAGGCGATTTCAACAAGATATCCGCAACGTACCCTTCAACATGAATCTGTCTAGCACAACGTTAGCTACATTACAAGATCGCGCACGTAGCCTAAGGAGGCTATGATACATTGATCAGAACAGACTCCATGAGGGTGGCATGAGGGCCCGACGTCCTGTAGAGGGACCTGTGCTCATTCGCCATTGGCGAACCAGCCATATTTATATATATATAAATTCAGCACTAAGTTTTGATTACACGCACATTTTTTTGTCAGCTATTTTTAATTAATACTTTTATTTGAATTAATTGGTGATTTTGGGCTTGTGCAGCAGGTTGAGAAACACTGTGGCAAAGTATAACATTCACAGAATGGTGAGTTTACAGTAAGTTAAAATACTCCTCCCTTTACCATCACATCGGATTTGATTCCAGTGGAGACATTTAAGGTGTGCTGACCTGCATTGACTTCCGCTGTTCACGTTTGCATACCGTTTGAATCATCAAGTCAAGATGTAAAACACTCTTACTTTTTTGTTCATGCATTTCTCATAAACTGTTCTAAAAAATATATAGGCACAAACAGGGTATGAAATAACTTTTTGACCCATTGGCCAGAGTGGCTTGTAGATTCTAAAAATCGCCAGCCATTTTCAACATTTTACCAGCCACATTACCCTTTGCAATATAACATTACCTGGTTGGTTACCGACCAAAATGGCTGCTAGAGTAAAAATTTTAGCAGCCACAATAAAACTTTTACCAGCATTTGGCTGGTGGTTGGTGTTAATTTCACACCCTGGGCACAAATAAATTGTGGAAGATTGTAAGACTCATTACTGTAGTTATAACAGTACCTGAAATTGTCCTCAAAACAATCCTCAGATTCAAGAATAGTTAACCTGGAAACCAGTGTTGAGGAAGCTACTTTGAAAGCATAGCTTTGCAAGCTACCAATTACTTCACACTGGAACTACAGCAAAGCTACCCTAGGGAGATATCTAGTTTGGTTAACTAAAGCTACTTAGAAAAATTAGTTAAAACTACTGATCAAATTGACAATGTACATGTTATACAAAATTATAACAAAATATAATACAAAAAAGTCGCATGCTAGCAAAAAATGCCATATTGAGTTTATTGCAAAAAAAGTGCCCACTTGTTCACAGGTCATACATAAACCAAAAAAATTAAATACCCCAAGGAATGTCAGCTTTGGTTTTGTATACAATGTCCATCAATCAGACACCTGCCTTCCAGAAACTAGAGTCCAGGTGGGGGTATTGCACCAAGCAGGATTACTCAGTTAGCAAGGTAACTTCTAAAATAGCATGCAACAACTTCTCTGAACATTTGCTAATAAATGGCAATAATCAGTACTTGACTAATTGACACATAATTCAAGTTAAGTTTTACAAATTCAGATTCAAAACATTAAAAACTATAGCCAAATATTTTTCACAGGTGAACTGACAATCCAACTTCCTGGAATACCCCTGAAACCTAAACCTGTCCTAAACAAAACAATCTCATCTGTGCTTTTCACAAGGACAACATTTCAAGTTGTAGTTTCAGTAGTTAACTACATAAAAAATGGCAAAAAAGTAATTTAACTACTTGAATCACTATGCAAATATGAATGTAGTACAACCAGCAAGCTACTGCAAAATATAGTTATATAATGTAGTTCACTACTCCCCAACAATACTGGAAACCCATATTTCCCTTATTGTGAAATCTTTAACTTTAATCAAATTGTCACTGTTCAAATCAAGTGATAAATGTTTTTACTGCTGAACGAAAACTGCTGTGGCACTGAAAATAGAAACTAATGAAAATATATGAATCAACATTAAACATTAAATAACATACTGTGCCAGATTATACAATTTTGTGAAAGATTACATACCATCTTCTGGGTGTGCGCTCAACATCACACTCTCATCACTCTAGTGAACAGTACCAACCAAAGTCTTTAAATGGCAGTCTTTATCATCTGTTGCAAAAGAGGAAGAAGTTTTTTCACTGGCTGTATTTTTGTTGTGCTGGATGACACCTTTTACGCATGTTTTCCACCCTAGCTCCTCAGTGGTGGAACAAACTCCCCATTTCCCTACGTTCTACTCCATCCCTGCCTGCGGTCCATCGTGGCCTGAAGACACACCTCTTTAGACTCCACCTTGACTGATATTCTAATCTAGGACCTCTCATGGTACTAGTTTTCTGTGTATTTTTTGTCTGTTTCTTATAGTTTATAATAGTATTTAGAATAGAAGTGTAGTATAGCTTATTTACCCACAGCTTACTGTGAACTACATTCAACGTTCATTACTAGGGATAGCTGCTACATTATGGGAAGGATGTGCTTTATCTTATCTGTTCTATAGTTATTTCGATGACGTCTCTGTATGCAATTATTGTATGTCGCTTTGGATAAAAGCGTCTGCTAAATTACTGTAAAGTACTTTCTCAGTAAGATGCAATTTAACAATGTGATGTTGAATGTTCATCACATCACTATGCCTTTATACTCAACAATAATGTAAACTGAACCAAACAATTCTATATACAGTAAGTTACATTCACAATCGTATTGCTATAAGTGGCTACTTTCAGTGTTGCCACTTTGCAAGCAGTGGCTAACCAACCGTGTATGGTTGCTTTCTGCTATTGCATCTTCCAGAGCTTGGATGCACTTCTTCTTTGGTGAATTGTCATAACCGCCAAAAAGTGAGGAGGAATATGTGGATGCACGTCTATAGCACAGGGATAGAGTGTCCCTCGCAACTCCAACAGTAGCAGTCTGGTTTGATTCATCTTTAAGGTGCTCAGGTCTCAGGCCAGCTTCCATGGAAATGGAACTGAAATGCCAATTGCAGAAGCCATCCGCGGACACGGGGTGCTCCCATAGATTAAAGGCCCGGAAGTGATTCCAGGAGATGGCGTCGATCAGGAAGTTGTTCAGGAAGAAGAGCCAAGGGACGTTCATGTCCAGGTACGCGGGGATCTCCATGTGGAGAAAGAGGACAGTCGTCGCTACAATCACAAAGGGCGCCCATGTGCTGACGAAGCATTTGGCGGTCAGCCACAGGACGTGTCTGCTTAGCGGCCCGCCCGTCTGGGACACGCTTGGGGCCGGACTGCTCCCACCTCTCCCTGCACTGGCCGCCGCTCTCAGCTCTGGGTAGCAGTAGAGGAAGGTGCAGCCCAAAGCCAGCAGGAGCACGGCAGACACCTGGGCGATCTGGGGACTGCTAGACACTGGGCACTTGCGGAGCAGGAGGTGAACGCTCTCCTCAAAGTCAGGGTAGAAGTCGAAAGACAGAAAGACATAGAGGAGGGCCAGGGTCCAGACGACACAGACCTCCAGGGCGTAGGCCAGCCTGCGGGACCAGTGCAGGAAGTGCGGGCACAGCGGCAGGGTCCAGTAGTGGTCCAGTCCGTCGAGGAGGAAAACCGGCCAGTGCAGCAGGCCGTAAGTGAAGCAGGCCATCTGGATCAGCAGGCAGATGTGGTGCTGGGTGAGCCTCAGACCCAGGAGATGGAAGTCCTGCAGGCCGTAGAGGGCGGAAAGGGTGAGGGCCAGGAGCGTGTCTGCCAGCGCAAGCGAGATGCAGAACGTCTCCAGGAAGCTCCTGCCCACGTGGCGCCACTGGCACATTGCCACAATCCAGTTTAGGAGGCACTTGATTCCCAACCACAGCAGCAGGCTTGGGATGGACCTGTCCATAGCGACGGCTGCCACCTGATACACCCCAGCGGCTCTGAGCGAAAGCTTGGTCTGTCTGTAGGTGTGTCTGTAAATGCGGATCAATGCAAAAGCACATAACAATGTACCAGTTCTTGCTTGCACTGTTTCCAAAACAATGACTCGTATGATTTTTTTATTTAAAAAAATTTTCAGTATCAAACAGCACACGGATAGAGTGTCCCTCGCAACTCTCACAGTAGCAGTCTGGTTTGATTCACCTTTAAGTTGCTATGGATCGTCCCACCCCCCAATTCCCATAGAGATCCATGCAGAGACGTATAGTATCACTTGTAAGAGTACCAGATATCAAGAGTCTTTTGATGTTGTTGAGTCACAGACATCAGGAAGTCATAGCATACAAAGGATATGTGACCAAATATTTGAAAATTATTACTTTATTCTATATATAAATGCAGGGGTGCCAATAATTGTGGCACATGTGGTTTTGTTAAAAATAATTATTTCTTGATGAGGGATTTTTTTTTTTCATAATAAATTTACTTCAATTGAAGGTTGGATTTTTTCAGTGTGAGATTAAGCTAATTCACCAGACGGTGAATTTTTTATAACCCTTTTTACTCATCTTTACCAGGGGTACCAATAATTGTGGAGGGCACTATATATACAAACCCCAATTCCAAAAACGTTGGGACAGTATGTAAAATGCACATAAAAGCAGAAAGCAGTGATTTGTAATGTCTCTTTTAGATATATTTAATTGAAAACAGTACAAAGAAAATTTTATTGATTTTTGTAAATATACGCTAATTCAGAATTTGATGCCTGCAACACGTTCCAATAAAGTTGGGACAGGGGCAAAAAAAAGACTGGGAAGTTCAAAAAACACCTGTTTGGAACATTCCACAGGTAAACAGGTGATACAATCATGACTAGGTACTCTGACGAGCGATACTATAACCCCTCTGCATTTGAATGGTTCTCAAACCATCACTCTGCTGCCAGATATGCAGTAGATATGAATGGATCACTTTGGGGTGACTCATTCTGACTCATTTTCCTATTGAACTCACCTGATCCAGTACCTGAAAATAAGATATCAAGAGATTTTTGATGTTGTTGTGTCACAGACATCAGGAAGTCATGGCATGCAAAGGATATGCAACCAAATGTTAAATATGATGACTTTATTTAAGTTTATGTTAATTTGTCCAATTCATTTTGGTGCCCTAAAATGGGGGGACTATGTGTAAAAATGGCTACAATTGCTACACGGTTCACCCGATATGGATGTAAAACCCCTCAAATTAAAGCTGAAAGTCTGCACTTTAACCTCATAGTCACTGTTCCATTTCAAATCCTCAATGTGCTGGAGTACAGAGCCAAAACCACAAAAGTCTGTGTCCTAACACTTTTGGAGTGCACTGTATATAGATATAGATATATATATATATATATTTATAGAGAGAGAGAGAGAGAGAGAGAAAAAGAGATCAACCAAATTACAACACATATCCCAAGCATTATCTTCTAAAAACAATCAGTACACCGTAGATAGCTTTGTATCCTGGGGTAAGTCTCACATTTCTGCTATTAAAGGATATACTTACAGTTACTTAAGACTGGGCAGTCAACATCAGCCATGCACATGTCAGTCGCTGAATAATTAAAAAAAAAAAAAAAAATGTATTAATGGTACTTTGATCTATATAAACAGTATATATTGCTAAACTTCTCATTATAGCCTGCAACCAAAATGCAGTTCAAATGTGTGTAAGACATTAAGTCATTATTATAAATGCGTTCAAGGATCACTATAATTTTAAACTTGAACCTTGTGAACGAAATCCAGTCACGTTAGAATTATAACACCTTTACTGTAATTTTTGTGTGCAATAAATAGTAGGCTAATTACATGAATTATCAAGTGTCTCTCTCAAACACACAACAATGGAAATTGTTGCAAGCCATTTCCAGCGTGATGAGAACTTTTCACTTCGGAGCGAACTTTCCTTTGCCTAAAGTAGGAAAATCATGTAGGCTACAAAAGAAGATTCAAATTATGTTTTCTATAATTTGAAGCTGAATTAAATTTACGCCACGTATTTACCTTGCTTAAATGTTTTGCTCAGTCATGATCCGCAGTGGACTTTCTTCGGACATAATGCAGACTAGCCTACTTATGCAGCTTTCGAGACCTGACTAGAAAGTTCTATCTATCAACTCCCATGCAGATGCCAGTTATGTGCATGTAGAAGAATGTTGTATGTTTTTGACAGCAAATGTAAGAGCACACCTTTTATTATTCACCATACGTATTATTATTCCACCACTCCTACACCATTCATACTGTGGAAATAACAGTAATTATAAAAATTAAAAGGATATGACCTGTATAACCTTAGAGCGTTGTGGCCTTGCCCTTGGCTTAGTTTGCATGCTGCCAAGAGCTGAGAACTGTGAGCAGGATAATTACATTACATTACATTTAGCAGACGCTCTTATCCAGAGCGACTTATACAACTTCTTATTACATCTCTTTACATTTATCCATTTATACAGCTGGATATATGCTGAAGCAAATCAGGTTAAGTACCTTGCTCAAGGGTACATCGGCAGTGTCCTACCTGGGAATCAAACCTGCAACCTTTCGGTTACAAGGCCAGTTCCTTAACCATTATACTACACTGCCGCCCCTAATTGCAAGAGACCGCTGCATCAGCATCCAGCATCTGGCCCAACGATCCTGCAGACACTGCCGGCATAATCAATCGAAGGTGAGAGGGGCTTTTTAAATCCCTTGTAGTTGTGTCTGCTGATCGAAAGGCTATGATTCTGAATGATGCTGTCAGATGTTGACGCAATCCGTTTTGAAATGACTGGGTGAGTTCAGAAGAAAAAAAAGTAGTGGGGAAAAAAGTGAATTCACAAAAACGATAAGATCATGTGGTGTTTCTTGGTGTTTCAAAACTTTAATTGTGTTGTTGAATAAAGCCACTCTGAGGTTCGGACTGGTGAAATTCAAGACGTTTTATTCATGCATGCGTGTCCATTCTGAAGTTTTAAAAAACAAGCCTTCATACTTATATGCTTTTGGTTATAGAAAATTGTATAGAGACTGTCCTCCTTTCTCATCCTTTATTGTTT
Source organism: Ilyophis sp. 1 JC-2022 (assembly GCA_022702515.1). Classification (NCBI taxonomy): domain Eukaryota; kingdom Metazoa; phylum Chordata; class Actinopteri; order Anguilliformes; family Synaphobranchidae; genus Ilyophis; species Ilyophis sp. 1 JC-2022. The sequence continues at coordinate 124,293,913 of CM040395.1, read as the reverse complement.
CGAGAACATAAACCTTGTTATCATCCTCAGCCCCCTCTGGCCCAAGGTCTCACGGCCTTGGTTCCAGAGATGCATACAGATACAGGTTAGAGAATTGTATTATCGTTTTGGTATCCCAACAGTTCTCTCAGTTCAGCACTCAAAGCATTCCTTCAGCCAATTATTCTGCTCACAGTTCTCAGCTCTTGGCAGCATGCAAACTAAGCCAAGAGCAAGGACACAAAGCCCTCAGGTTATACAGGTCATACCATTTTTATTTTAATAATTTCTGAAACTTCCACACTCCCCCCTTTTGTTTTTAGGAAAACAACACTCACAGTTCAGTTACAATTTTACAAAATTCAGCAAAAGCATAATTTATTTCCTTCTCAGGATAAGCAGCATAATATGGGACTCGCCGAGAAATCATCACCGACGATTTAATGCATGCAGTGCACATAAGCCTAATGCAGAAAATTATAACAAACAAGGTTAAAACAAAATGAGCGATCTTAGCTCCCCATGAAAGATTCCAGCCACTCTCATGGCTGGCAAAAACATATCCCACCCCACAATTTCCCACCCATAGAACAGGGAGGCTGGAATATGCATTGTGACCACAAATACATGTGGTGCTGGGTACGTATAAGTGTTACGATCTAGTTAATCTTTTATAGGACAGAAATTTACTTCCAATGTAACAACATTCATCGTCTGTCTATGGTTTAGTTTCATTAGGCTAGGCAGTACTCTGTAAAAACTTTTGTGGAGAACGCTATTGAAACAGGGGTGGGGAACCTCATCCGCAAAGAGCCGGTGTGGGTGCGGGTTTTTGTTTTAGCCCAGCCCCAAGACACCTGATCTTGATTGAAGACCATGATTAGTTAATTAGTTGAATCAGCTGTGTTAGTGCTGGGCTAACACAAAAACCTGCACCCACACCGGCTCTTTGCGGATGAGGTTCCCCACCCCTGCTTTAAAACAAGGGAGCAGTTACTCCGCCCCACAAAAGTTCCTGTTTTATTGTTAGATGTAATACACCATGTAAAAATACTTGGGGACAGAGTCAATGGTATGGGTATAAAACCCCTTTTTCCCTCATCCTTTTTGGCTTGGGACTTCACAGCAATGTTGGTAATCAGCAGGACCTGGAACGGGCCTTTCCACTTGGGCACCAACAAAGTTTTCTGCAGGTGGACCTTTATCTGGACCCAGTCCCCAGGCTGGAGGGAGTGGCAAGGTGTGCTGAGCTCCTTCTGCTGTGCGGCTTTCACCTGTGAATGTATGGATCTTATCATTTTAGTTAGCTTCCCACAAGAGTCCAAGATTACATCGTCCATCGTTGATAAGTTCAACTTTGACATGTCCATCGGTGGTCGCCCCATGAGAATCTCATGGGGGCTCAGTCTCGTTTTCCGTTGGGGAGTGCCGCGCATACTCATCAATGCAAGTGGCAGCACGTCTGGCCATTTAAGGTTAGTCTCAGCACAAATCTTGGCCAATTTGTTTTTGAGAATTCCATTTGCCCTTTCCACTGCACCTGCAGACTGCGTGTGGTAAGGACAGTAGAGGTTTGGTTAATGTTCAAAGCTGTACACAATTCTCTTACTATCTGTCCAGTAAAATGTGTACCTCTGTCACTGTTTGTGCTCCCAAGAATTCCAAATCTACAAATCACCTCCTTCAGTAAAAGTTTTACAACAGTCTTTGCATCAGCCTTCAAAGGTCTGATATTCCCCATTAATTTTAATAGGAGCTCTAACGTTTTCTACTCAACATGCGCAGTACAGGCGTACTTCCGGGGCTTCACATCTTGCGTTTGCTGTGGGAGGTCGTGCGTGCCTCGATTGTCATATACCTAAAAAAAATTATGCAACGCCCTCCTACCACAGAACAGTTATGTGGTTGGTCCCACAGTTCTTATAGAGTTCTGTGGTTGGTCCTTATCCCAACGTCGCGACGTATCTTGTCGCATCGAACCAATGACAATCTTATCTGTATCTTTTTCCTACCACTGTCCAATCACATTTTTGTGTTGCTGACATCCGTTAGTCCTGCTGCTGGAGATCTTGCTAGTGTTGCAAGAGCGACCGCGGGTGTCATTTTAAGAAGGTAACTTGGCTAACTAGTTTGTAATCGTGATATTTTCTTGCTGTGTATTCAGTCGTTTCACCAAAACGAATTTAAAAGTACGTTTGACTAAAAGTAAGTGATTACTGATGAGGAGTGATATACATTAACTTGTGACAACAAGCAAGCTAGCGATTCTTGTTAATTCCCCATTCTGCATGTAACGTTAACGTTAGCCATCATGATGGTTGTTTTGGTTGAGTAATGTTAACGCTATTGTCTATCCACATCACTGGAATCAGTCTTTCGGGTTGATAGAATGTAACGTTATGTCTGTTATTCAGAAATAAACAAGCTATTAAAAACAAACATATTGTAAGTTAACGTTGTCATAAAATGTCTTCTTACCGTGAAAATCCCAGACCCGTTTACAATTTGGGACAGATGTTAAGGTAAATCTATCACCACAGCGGCACTTTTGCCACAAGTCAGCAATTATACCGGGAAATGCCCTTTTTGAAAACAAAAAAACGAATGAAAATAAAACTGCTAGTCTGTTACTGCATACCTGTTTTTTGCCAAAGCTGCATCATAGCCATGATAACGCGGAGCTGTCAAAACTATAACAGCGCGGAAACCCTTAAAAAAATAAGAAAATAAAAACCGTAGCTATGCTATACGTAGAACATACAACGTCGCGGGAAGCAAAGATCACGGAGCAGCTACCTACTTACTAAGCCACAGACACACTTCAGACAGGCATATTTAGGCGTGTACTAAAATGCATATATAAATAAACAATAATAATAATAATAAATAATAAAAACTTCGAAGTGTATACTTACAGAAGCAAGAGCGTATTAAAAATAGTGAGCTAACGTTAGTAGGCTTAGTCTAGTGTACGCTACTTGTGCTCACTGGATATCTTTAGCTTACTTTTGAGTTTTATGAAATAAAAAGTTGCCTATTTAGTCCAGACAGTTATCAAAGCCATAGGCTAGGCTACGTGTAGCCTAGCTACGGTTTTTATTTTGGTTTTTTAAAATAATAGTTATAGTTTTGACAGCTCCGCGTTATCATGGCTATGATGCAGCTTTGGTAAAAACAGGTATGCAGTAACAGACTAGCCTTTTTATTTTCATTCGTTTTTTGTTTTCAATAAGGGCATTTCCCGGTATAATTGCTGACTTTGTAAACGGGTCGGGGATGTTCATGGTAAGAAGAAATTTCATGACAACGTTACACTACGAGCTGCCCAGCAAGTTACCTATATAACGTTAACGTAATGTGTTTGGGAAATTAAAACAAGGACCTTTCTTAAATGGTAATTATGCTGCCAGGCATGAAAGTCGGGAAACCTATTGTTATTCCTAATATTGTTATTGTTTCTTGGTTTCACCTTTTCCCATCGCTGACCGCCGTATTACCCCTTCGCTCGACTGAAATGAAGCTTGATATAGGCTGGGCTACATATCGGGCATGGCATGATTTGGCCGAAACCACGCTTTTACAGAGCCATTACCAAAAATACCAAAGAAAACGAGCCTCTTAAGCACAATTGGAAGAAATTATTATTTCGGGATTTGTCTTTTCTATCTAAATTTTGAATGGGTTCTTGAACTGGTAAGTTTCTCAAGATCATTAGTTTGTAGTAGGCCTAAGGTCTGCTGCACGCCAATTCACTTGCTATTTTGCTATAACATGCTCCAAGCCATGTTTTCAGCCTCCTTCAGGGCTTAGCCTATCGTAGTTTTATAATTTTTTCTGGTTAGAAGGTCATTTGAATTGTGAAAGAATAATCTTTATTGTGTACTCTTTGTCATGTTCCACATCCCTGGAAATGACCATTTCCCTTGATTATTTTATAATCAGCTCTGTCCTCTGTACTAGTACAGTACCATTTGCAGGTTCTCTGTGTTGCCTATAATTATGGTCAATTTCCTAATTATTTTAGCCTGTATTTCCATCCGACCAACACTAGTAGGTCAATACAGGACTTTTTGCCAAACAAGTGGCTTCATTGTGCTACCTTAATCAACTCAATTAATCATGTCCATTGTAAAGAAATAGTCAGTGGAGCATACAGGCTTGTGGCAGTGAACCTATAGCATTCCCCATGCATTTCACCAGATTTTTGAGAGTGATTCATTGAATTCTTGTGGGATATTCCGTGTGAATTTTGACAGGAAATTCCCTTGACATCTTAGATTTTCCTAAAGTTGTCTACAAAGAAGCTTCCTGTCACGGAAGGATGTTTGATGCATATTTGAGATTTGTCACAAGCACTTTTTGAGACCGTTGCTATTTAAGTGCCCATTTGGACACATTTGCACAAATTTTTGGCCCTATAGGTGCCTCATTGAACACCCTTTAATTTTTGAACCATATATGAACAACATCCTGGTATCATTATCCTTATAGGGCATTCAAAAATAGGAGAGTAATCACAATTCCATAAGATTTTTGTACAGTAATTAATGAATTTTTAAAATGATAAATATGAATATTTCAAAAGTACCATTTTAGATTTTTCTCATCTTTTGATATGTTGTTCAGTAAACTGTATTCTATAAGCACAACACAATTCAGAGCAGGATCTCTGACACTATCTGAGCTACAGTTAATTTTATTTGGGTGGGGGTGTATAATAATGCAAAGAACAAAATATGTTTTAAATGTAACAGAAAAAAATTAAAAATTAAAATTAATTTTTTTTTTATTCCTTTAGAAATACCTTAAAGTGCAATAGATTGTTTTTATTTTGTTTCGCTTCATGGTTTTCCTAAGGGGTATCAGGTGGGCAAGCAGGGGTCCATTTTAAGTTTTCCTATTGAGCAAGGCAGCTGAGACTTTTTCCATGTCCTTTTACATATGGCATACTTTTCCTGTTGTTGCTTTTACTGCAGATCTTGTTTATCAAAAACTTCATGGGGAAGAAATGTATGTGAAGGTGTGGGTGGTACCGTGAGATCTGCGGCAGAAGCAAGTCTTCAGCAGCTGTACAATGACCAAATCTTGACACAGAAACAGAATCTAACTGGTGTGATTTTTATGTATTCCGCAATAGCAGCATGGGAGGATGACAGTGCTTTTCTGAAGGATCAATTCAGCGCTGCCAAAGGCAATCACAGGCATTCGTACCAGTGTCTGAAGCCAAGCTGAAACTCATATATTATATAGATTCATTACACATAGAGTGAAATATTTCAAGCCTTTATTTATTGTAATTTTGATGATTATGGCTTACAGCTAATGAAAACCCAAATTCAGTGTCTCAGAAAATTAGAATATTACATAAGATCAATAAAAAAGGATATTTTAAACAGAAATGTCAGCCTTCTGAAAAGTATGTTAATTTCTATGCACTCAATACTTGGTTGGGGCTCCTTTTGCATGAATTACTGCATCAATGTGGCGTGGCATGGAGGCGATCAGCCTGTGGCACTGCTGAGGTGTAATGGAAGCCCAGGTTGCTTTGAGAGCGGCCTTCAGGTCGTCTGCATTGTTGGGTCTGGTGTCTCTCATCTTCCTCTTGACAATACCCCATAGATTCTCTATGGGGTTCAGGTCAGGCGAGTTTGCTGGCCAATCAAGCACAGTAATACCATGGTCATTGAACCAGCTTTTGGTACTTTTGGCAGTGTGGGCAGGTGCCAATTCATGCTGGAAAATGAAATCAGCATCTCCATAAAGCTTGTCAGCAGAAGGAAGCATGAAGTGCTGTAAAATTTCCTGGTAGATGGCTGCGTTGACTGAGGACTTCAGAAAACACAGTGGACATGGCACCCCAAATCATCACTGACTGTGGAAACTTCACACTGGACTTCAAGCAACGTGGATTCTGTGCCTCTCCACTCTTCCTCCAGACTCTGGGACCTTGATTTCCAAATAAAATGCAAAATTTACTTTAATCTGAAAAGAGGACTTTGGACCACTGAGCAACAGTCCAGTTATTTGTCTCTTTAGCCCAGGTAAGACGCTTCTGACGTTGTCTCTGGTTCAGGAGTGGCTTGACACGAGGAATGCAACATTTGTAGCCCATGTCCTGGATTCGTCTGTGCGTGGTGGCTCTTGATGCACTGACTCCAGCCTCAGTCCACCCCTTTTGAAGCTCCCCCAAATTCTTGAATGGATTTTGCTTGACAATCCTCTCAAGGCTGCGGTTATCCCTGTTGCTTGTGCACCTTTTCCTACCACACTTTTTCCTTCCACTCAACTTTCTATGAATATGCTTGGATACAGCACTCTGTGAACAACCAGCTTTTTTAGCAATGACCTTTTGTGGCTTACCCTCCTTGTGGAGGGTGTCAATGACTGTCTTCTGGACATCTGTCAAGTCAGCAGTCTTCCCCATGATTGTGTAGCCTACTGAACCAGACTGAGAGACCATTTAAAGGCTCAGGAAACCTTTGCAGGTGTTTTGAGTTAACTAGCTGATTCGAGTTTGACACCATGAGTTTCCAATATTGAACTTTTTCACAATATTCTAATTTTCTGAGACACTGAATTTTGGTTTTCATTAGCTGTAAGCCATAATCATCAAAATTACAAGAAATAAAGGCTTGAAATATTCCACTCTATGTGTAATGAATCTATATAATATATGAGTTTCACTTTCTGAAATGAGTGACAAAAAATATTGAACTTTTTCACGATATTCTAATTTTTTGAGCTGCACCTGTATAGACTGTAGGGCCAAAAATGACTCACAAGTTTTTTTGTGGAAAATTTTAGAAAAATCTGACATCTTTAAATTCAGCAAAAACATTCTAAACGATATCCCCAAGGGAAACTTGCATGAAACATGTTGGGACGCATAGGGTGGCAGCCGCACTGTGTATGGCACGACTGAATTGGTGTGAAGCCATTTCTGTCGATGTTGCTTCTATAAACTTTGAACTGGACAAATGCATTGTATGTATGACACCTTTTGAATTGACATTTTAGACTGCTGTCTCGTGTTGGAGATATTTTTTTTGTTGAACTGATCTTGGAAGCCTCCAAAATTGCCTGCAGCCTAATTTGAATATAATTATTTGAATGCTAATTTATTTGTGTTGTGTATTTTTCTACTGACTGAAGTTGTACGTTTAGTTATCAAGAGATGCGCTGAATGTTTCTGTTCCCTATATTTAACAGTGTAGGAAAGTTGACTAGCAATGTGATGAAGTTAGCTTGAATATCATGTGAACCTATAGTTCAGCCAACAGGATGGAAGGTGTAGAGAAGATGGAGATGCCTTCCCTGAAACACACAGAGGTGGAGGCCAGCCTGACTGAGGCAGAGAGGTGTCCCAAGAGGAGGGAACGCCAGGGGAAGTCACCTAGGAGACGCCGGGACGTAAAGAGGCGGCCGAATGATGAAGAACACCTGCTTCAGCGGCAGTTGCCAGGGCAACCGGAACACTCAGAATCCGTGGCCTCGATAATGGAAATGGATGAGAGTTCACCAAAGAGATGGGACAGGTGCAGGTAGTCGCAACAGCCATAAAATATCTGCTCACATGACATTACCAAATGTTTACTGACACGGGCTATGGGGGAGGGGGGGGGGGGGACCATAACAGGTGACTGAATGAGAAGCATAATACAGCCAGTGATAGTTAATTAAGCTGTTGGATCTGATGAGGAGCAATGGTTTGTGCCAGGTCTTTTGGAAGCTACAAAATGTGTCAGGTGGCTTTGGAAGTAAAGTAACCTGAGAATCTATGACTTTTTGATTTCATGTCATTATAGGCGAGGACACTTCCTACATGGACCATACCCAGCAACTCACTTTGGACCCAAAGCCTGCATTCTTCCGAACCCAACCTCTGTCATGTAAGATAATGTGGAAAAATATAAAGTTCTCCTTTGCCCCTTTTATTTCCACGGTAGTGTTACAGTAAACCCTGATTGCATAAGGTGAATTGTGCAGATAAGATAAGGGAGAGGAAAGGTCGCCCATGCTCCGATTGGCTGTTTGTCATTCCGGAGCGGTCGCCCTGATCACACCACAGGTTATGGTGTGGAAGCAGGCCACTGGAATGCCCTGCTCAGACCCAGACCCACACACCAACTGCGACAGTTGCTTTCTCGCCGCTTAGAATGCCCGTCCTCCGTCCGGAAAAGAAGGAGAGAGAAAACTGGTAAAACAATGACTCAGAACTCAGAGCTGGAGTTTAGACCTTATTCATGTCTGCTACTGAAAAATGCACTGTTAACTCCTGAAAGGTTCATTTATTTAATTGACATTTATTTCAATTACTTGCATTTAATTGTGCATGAAATGGGTAAATTAAATGGGTAAAGTGGCAAATGTAACAAGATGCTATTTGGCTAGATTGTTAATGTTGCTTTGCCTCAGAAGTGCGATTGAAAAAGATGTGTGCTGTGCATTGATGGAGCGCACTGCCCGGAGAACCGTGTAGTAGTAGGTTAGTGGAGAGTTGCTGTAGCTAACAAGATGGACATTTGTGCTTGTTTGTCTGCATTCTGAACTTGCCCAGACTGAAGGGTTACATGTTGTTACCTCAGGCACATCCAGGACCCGGCCAGCCAGCGCCTCACCTGGAACAAGCCACCGGTCAATGTGCTTGTGATCAGAAAGATCCGCGATGAGACCCTCCTCGAGCCCTTTAAAGAGCTTTGCAGGTTTCTGATCCAGGTACCCCCCCTGAACACTCCTTTACAGCATTGACACGCCTGTATGTAAGTGTGTAGACACGCGTGTGTATATGTATATGCGTGTGTATGTGTGTGTGTGTGTGTGTGTGTGTGTGTGTGTTTGCACCTGGATGCTTTTGTACACATCAGATTAGGTAATTTAAAATATATGGCTAAAGTAATATTTATAACAATTCCATTCAAATTCTTGTTGTCTCAATATTGATGGTACTTTTAAATGAATTAACATTTCCGAGATCTCAATGACAGAATAAGAATCTCAGAAGTTGTACTGTATATGCATCTGTAGCTGCAACATGACGTGTGTGTGTGTGTGTGTGTGTGTGTGTGTGTGTGTGTGTGTGGCAGAATTTATGTGTGAGTGCATGTGTGTATGTGTTTATCTGAAGATCACTGTAGGGGACTAAAGATCGGTGCAATTGGGTTGAAGGCACATTTGTACTTTCACAAGTTTTTGGGTCAGAGTTGTTAACGGTTGCAAAGCCATACATGTGGTTTGAGCAGAGATGTGAGGTCTTCTTGTGGTAATCACCAGCGGAAATTGCACTTTGACATTAGAAGAAGTTGGTCCAGTCGATTGGAACAGGAGATCACTTTGGAAATCAAGTATTTAACCATTTAGTTGAACCATATTCATTTCATACCTGGTGTTCTATTGCCCTTTTAATCCATTCTATCTTTATAATCTCTCTCTAACTCCGCTATGTACTCAGTGTAAACCGAAGTTCATCAGAATATTTAGTTTCTGCAAAGGAGGATGCTGTTTGCCTGATATATGCTGAATGCTTGTTTGTTTATTCAGTTATAAACCCATGTTACTCAAGATTAATGTTGCCATTTTTGTTGTCCTCTGTTGTGACTTTTGGAGTTTGGACCATTTTTTCATATTAAACAAATTTTTGTGGCTTTTTACAAAATAAAATAAGCATTTTTAATGGATTTTAAGTCACATCAAACAAGAAGTGGTTTTCGGTGGCTACAGTACGTAGTAAAACAGTATGCACTTGCACGGAAAATTCATGCTCGGATGTGTCATGGGGGTGTAGAGACAAGGGTGTGGCAAGAGAAATGATGGCTTTTAGCGTTTGGCGAACTGTATGGTACTGGAACACTAGCTGATGTTGAATGCTGATTTGAATAATGCTGACCTGTATGTAATGGGGATGGAGTTATTAATACGCCATGCAGGTGAAGTGTATAAGCAGCGTGTCTTAACATTTCTGCTTGTACAGTTTTATTCACCCCCCCCCCCCCCCCTCCCCCTCTTCTCTTTTCTTTGTAGGAGAAGCAGTTGGTGGTCTATGTGGAGAAGAAGGCAGTGGAGGAAGCGGCCCTCTTAAAAGACGAGGATTTCGGTTCCATCCGGAACCAGCTGTGCACGTTCAAAGAAGGTAGCGCTGGGTGCAAATCGACCCTTTCACCGACACCGTCAGAGAGCTCCAAACGAGCGGCAGGCGGCCACCGATCTGCTTTCACTCATGCAAACGGCAGCTGTTTGCACGCTGGCCACAAAGCTGTTAAACGCTCCGAGTCTCCTGCAGCTGCTGCTCGGCGGTTTCCTGTGGGAAACCTGACTACTCATTCTCTCGCCCGCTGTCTCGTTTCCAAGGTTACGATGACATCTCGGACTGCGTGGACCTCATAATCTGCCTCGGGGGAGACGGCACCCTACTGTACGCCTCTTCGCTGTTCCAGGTACGCTGGCTGGCTGCACACCTGCACAAGAGGCACCATCCTCTTCATCCTCGCTCACATAGCGAGAGTGGTCAGGCCATGTAACATTTCCCTCGGGTCATGTAACATCACTTTGCGGACTAATACAAAGCCCACCCATGTGAATGTGTTATGGAATGTGAGCGGTTTAAACCTTCCCATGTTGAATGTTCTTAAATGATGTGTGTTCTTGGAGTGCCATTTTCCCCTTTGGTCTCGCTGCCTCAAAACCTATTTTGACTGTGACATACTTCTTCCCACAAAGGCCAGCGTCCCTCCCGTAATGGCATTCCACCTCGGCTCTCTGGGTTTTCTGACGCCATTCAAGTTTGAGTCTTACAAGACAGAGGTGGCCAAAGTTTTTGAAGGTGCGGTTCAGCGTGTGGGGATTTCCATGCACTTGAGGCTCCCTGTGCTCTGAGTGTCGGTGTCTCTTAGCGTGTGCTAATCCTGCTGTGCTGCGCTCAATTGGGTGTGATCAGTACTCCCACCTGCTGGACAGTACATGGAATGAGAAATTGCAGAGATTTGAATTAACAATGGACAATTAAAAAATGGAAAATTACATTTACATTTCAGGAATTTTACACACCCTGACACTGTTTTCCACAGCAACTTACGCACCCTACAATTAATTTACACAGCTGGGTATTTATTGAAGCGGTTCAGGTTAAGTGCCTTGCTCAAGGGCATAACGACAGTGCAGCACCTGGGAATTGAACTCAAAACCTTAGAGTTGCGAGCCCAGTTCCCCAAGCGTTACTGTGAGAAACAAGACGACAGGGAGAGATTGAGTACAGTCAGCCGCACAGGAAACCAGCGGCTGCAGCATTGTTGCGGTTTAGAGGCATTGTGGTCTCAGTGTCAGGCACATACATACTCCACACAATAGACAGACCTACGTCACAGTGTCATCTGGACTCAAAAGCTCTTTGCACATCTTCCTTCATAAGACATAACGGAAGCCTTTTCAGAAATATGGCAGCGTTCAGTATTGTGTGTAGGTGACTTATTTAAAGAAGCACTGGCATTACAAAGAAAAGTGTTTGCATCAAATCAGGTACATAAAAAGGTTGCGTATGTATTAATGTTAAATGGAGAGGGGTCGTATATGGAATTGTGGATAAGCGCTTTATGCGTGCGCTTGTGTTGCAGGGAACGCAGCGATAACGTTACGTAGCCGTTTGAAAGTGAAGGTGGTGAAGGAGATGTTCCAGAGGACGGAGGGGCCGCACTACGGAGAGGAGAACGGCGTCAGTCAGAGCCACGCAGACAACGAGGCGGGAAAGGTCACGCTGCAGCTACAGGTGATGGTCACATGGCGTACGCAAGCACAGGTGTGAACGTGTACAGGTGAGGTAATCTTCAGGTGGGCGAAGGCCGTAATACATCAAGCCTGCAAGTACCCTCATCTCTAATGGGAGCAGAGAGAATGTCTTCATAACAAGTTCATTTTTCACAGTGACTTACATTATTGATTCAAAACAGGGATGTAGGAAGTCTCCAGTTGTCAAAGCATTATTCAGCTTAAAATCTAATTAATGTCAGACAGGAATTTGGTGGTTCTGTTGGTCAAGGAGAATTAAAGTCAGACACCCCTCTTTGTTCCCTTTGAGTGGAGCAGGCCACCTTTTCTGCGTCATATTAAAATAGGTGATATGCCTCAAAATCATGTTTTCAATTTGTTTCGGATTCCCAGACGTTTAAATGATGTCATGTAACTTTTCTTCTTGCTCCAGCTGACAGATGGCGCGCCCACTCCCATTACTGTTTCCTTAGAGACAGTCATAACAAACCAAGGCGTGAAAGGGTCTTTTTTTAAAAAGCCACGAACAAAAAACATGTATTACGAATTTGTTGAGTCTGTTGCCATGGAGATGATGTCGTCATTTCGTGGCTCATGTACAGGACAAAATGTGCTCTGATATTTCAGCCACAGATTCAAGGTCCATTTACAAAAAAAAAAAAAGGAAAAGATTTTGTATCAGAGACAAACAGTCCTTTGCTTTGAGTGAAAACATTAACCAGTGTTTATTGTCATTATTTTTACACAAATTTTTATTTTAGTAACCACTCTTGTAAGAAAATATGTTAATTTGGCATTGGTCAATATTGCATGTTATTAGTGTGAATTGTGCAATTAAAGTTTGTGTTCGCATTGGCAATCTGAAGCTGACCTTTTGCCCCCAGGTGCTGAATGAGGTGGTGGTGGACAGAGGCCCCTCTTCCTACCTGTCCAATGTTGACCTTTACCTGGACGGCAGGCTGATCACCTCCGTGCAAGGAGATGGTGAGATTGCACAACTTGTGTTTGTTTGTTGAAAAATATATTTTTTTAAATTATATTATTGTGGATGTCAATGCGCAAAAAAACATTTATTAAGCAGTCTTATCATTTTTGTTATTGATTAAAATGGCCATGGGACAAAGATAATAGTGTAGGCCATTTTAGTATTTGTGTACTTATGGGGTATATTCTTCTAAAGTAGTTTTAACTGCCTAAAATTATGCTTATTTCGGACAGACTTTGATGTCAGTCCAGTGTCATTATAGCACTAGCAAATTACCGCTAGCAAGCAAGCAATGTAGCTATAGACTTTCTTATGAACCTTGCAGTATTAGTTGATCATACGAGAGCAAGCTAGGTAGCTAGGTTTGTAGTGAGAAAAGTAAACTGTTGTTTTACAACCTTGTACACTAGCTAAAAAACAATGAATCGTCTAAGGATATTGCGTAAACTTTACCAGCTAACATATTAATTTAATATAGTACTGAATGATAAAAAGTCAAACCGAACTAATAAATACTGGTCAAATTATCCAAATAAATTTTATAAAGGTTTGTTGATTATTTTGTAAATATATTATATATATATATATATATATATATATACAGGTGCAGCTCAAAAAATTTGAATATCGTGAAAAAGTTCGATATTTTTTGTCACTCATTTCAGAAAGTGAAAACCCAAATTCAGTGTCTCAGAAAATTTGAATATTGTGAAAAAGTTCAATATTGGAAACTCATGGTGTCACACTCTAATCAGCTAATTAACTCAAAACACCTGCAAATGTTTCCTGAGCCTTTAAATGGTCTCTCAGTCTGGTTCAGTAGGCTACACAATCATGGGGAAGACTGCTGACTTGACAGATGTGCAGAAGACAGTCATTGACACCCTCCACAAGGAGGGTAAGCCACAAAAGGTCATTGCTAAAGAAGCTGGTTGTTCACAGAGTGCTGTATCCAAGAATATTCATAGAAAGTTGAGTGGAAGGAAAAAGTGTGGTAGGAAAAGGTGCACAAGCAACAGGGATAACCGCAGCCTTGAGAGGATTGTCATGCAAAATCCATTCAAGAATTTGGGGGAGATTCACAAGGAGTGGACTGAGGCTGGAGTCAGTGCATCAAGAGCCACCACGCACAGACGAATCCAGGACATGGGCTACAAATGTCGCATAACTTGTGTCAAGCCACTCCTGAACCAGAGACAACATCAGAAGCGTCTTACCTGGGCTAAGGAGAAAAAGAACTGGACTGTTGCTCAGTGGTCCAAAGTCCTCTTTTCAGATGAATGTAAATTTTGCATTTCATTTGGTCTGAGTCTGGAGGAAGAGTGGAGAGGCACAGAATCCATGTTGCTTGAAGTCCAGTGTGAAGTTTCCACAGTCAGTGATGATTTGGGGTGCCATGTCATCTGCTGGTGTTGGTCCACTGTGTTTTCTGAAGTCCACAGTCAACGCAGCCATCTACCAGGAAATTTTAGAGCACTTCATGTTTCCTTCTGCTGACAAGCTTTATGGAGATGCTGATTTTATTTTCCAGCAGGACTTAGCACCTGCCCACACTGCCAAAAGTACCAAAAGCTGGTTCAATGACCATGGTATTACTGTGCTTGATTGGCCAGCAAACTTGCCTGACCTGAACCCCATAGAGAATATATGGGGTATTGTCAAGAGGAAGATGAGAGACACCAGACCCAACAATGCAGACGACCTGAAGCTATCAAAGCAACCTGGGCTTCCATTACACCTCACCAGTGCCACAAGCTGATCGCCTCCATGCCACGCCGCATTGATGCAGTAATTCATGCAAAAGGAGCCCCAACCAAGTATTGAGTGCATAGAAATGAACATACTTTTCAGAAGGCTGACATTTCTGTTTAAAATATCCTTTTTTATTGATCTTATGTAATATTCTAATTTTCTGAGACACTGAATTTGGGTTTTCATTAGCTGTAAGCCATAATCATCAAAATTACAAGAAATAAAGGCTTGAAATATTTCACTCTATGTGTAATGAATCTATATAATATATGAGTTTCACTTTCTGACATGTGACAAAAAATATTGAACTTTTTCACAATATTCTAATTTTTTGAGCTGCACCTGTATATATATATATATATCACAATTATATTGGCAAAGCAAATTTTTAAAGGTATTGTATTACAAAACGGGGTATTGGTGAGATTAGAAAACAGCAAAAAGTAATCATGCTAATTTTAAGATTTTGTGATTCACTTACTCTCATATGCAGTAAATGTTAAACTTCTGGCCAATTCTGCAACAATATGCTACTTTGGTAAATTCAGTCCTTATCCAGACACCTGAAAAAGACCCATTTTTTTCAACCTTCCATTTGGGACATGACTTAAAGACATACTGAACTTTGTTAGAAAGTAATATTGTATAGCTGCCTGGCCCCGATATGAGTCATAATATTCACACTAATCTTCATGACTTGCTCCAGTGGTCAGCAACTGGCCAACGAAGAATGACATTTTTTCTCTCCATTCACTCCCGTTGCATAGTGAAACAGGTCTAAAAAGCACACTTTTAGCACAATGCGAGTTTTGCTGATATATAAAATCACGACATCCTGAACCGAACGTTTGAAAACATAAAAAGCTCCATTCGTGATATTTTACACTTTTTCCAAACAAAGGTTTGAAAGAAGATCCAGTCGTTAGCTTATGAGGAGCTTCCTTGTTTCATTCTTGCGCCAGTACCGGTCTCACCACAGAACTGTATAAGAACTCCCACCCACTTCCTGAAGCTTGCCTTGGTAAATCAACCGAGCAAGTTAGCAACAGTTGCTCGTTTTCTCAGAAAATAGTTCTTCAAAATCAAATCAATCAAAATCTAAAAGTTTCAAACGTTCGGTTCTGGATGTCGTGATTTTACACATCGGCATAATCCGCGCTGTTTGCATTCGTTTATGTGCTAAAAGTATGCTTTTCAGATCCGTTTTGGGAGTAAATGGAGATAGAAAAAACACATTTCCTGTTGGCCAGTTACTGACCACAGGAGCCAGTCATGAAGATTAGCATGAATATTAGGACTCATATCAGCGCCAGGTAGCTATACAACATTATGTTCTAACAAAGTTCAGTATGCCTTTAAGATGGTGGAAGCTATGCAACGCCGCTTCAGAAGGGTGCGTCCTTTCTGTTTGGGATGCAACCAAGACCTGTTCTCTTGACCTCTTCCCCAGGTGTCATAGTGTCCACTCCCACGGGCAGCACTGCATATGCCGCAGCCGCCGGAGCCTCCATGATCCACCCCAACGTTCCCGCCATCATGGTGACGCCCATCTGCCCGCACTCTCTGTCCTTCCGTCCCATCGTGGTGCCTGCCGGCGTGGAGCTCATGGTGAGAAAGTATCCCCGATTTTTTGTGGGCGGTTGTTCTGGACCGCTGGTAAGCGCTTGATTTTGAGTCTGGAAAATTAATTGTAGGAATGTTGTGAAGGAGGAAGATAAGTTCATGATCTTGTAGTGGGATCGTGGACAATTAATGCAGTGGTTCTCAAACTCGGTCCTGGGAGAACGCTGTGCATGCTGGTTTACGTTCCAACCGCAATTTCAATCCCAGCATTTTAACGGCAGTTCATTTTTCTGTATTGGGTGCTTTTCATGTTTTAATGGGATTATTTACCCTCTTAAGCCACATTGTGTCAGAAATAGCTATGCATGCCATGAAGAATAAAAGATCCATGTTCGCATTGTGCTTATTGTGCTATATTGCGAACATTTACCTAAAAAGAAGTAGAATTTTTTTTTACCTGATCAAATTAAAGACTGAGGTGAATCAATAGGCATGGAAACTAACCATAGGTAGATAATGAAGATTTCAAAGACAAAGCAAATGACAATGAGCCAAACCTGCATTGTGTTAATACATTTAAGGAAAAAATTATGAAAGAACTTTAAACGTGTGTTCAACAACCTAATTAGGAGCCTATTGACTCACATCATTTGCTAATATCGCATCTCTCACTGCTAACCGTGAGCGCGATGAAGGCTTGCGACAAATTTGTGGGCTCATTTTTTGTTTTCTACAGATAACACTGTCCCCTGATGCACGGAACACAGCGTGGGTATCTTTTGACGGGAGAAAGAGACAGGAGATCCAGCATGGAGACAGGTAACCCCACACTCAAATCTGCCTTGGTCTCTGGACATGGTATTCAAGCATTAATCGAGCCACATTGCTGCCTAACCTATAATTTAGTGACACCTGTTGCATAGTGTTTTCCACTCTGGTGGACTTCATAAGTGATTTTGTTTTGCCCTTTGGGAATATGAGAAACGGTCAGGACCGGCACTGCCGGGATTATATCTTGGCTATAGCATTAAGAGCAAGTGTCTGGAACTGCAGACATCACAGAGTAAACACAAAATGGTGTTTTAATGTATCCTCTTGTGTCTTTCTCTTTTTCTCTGTCCTACACTCACATGAACGCACACACACACGCACACACACACGGTTCACGTGTAGTATTAAAATCACCACATCCTGCTACCCGGTGCCTTCCATCTGTTGCCACGACCTGGTGTACGACTGGTTCGAGAGCCTGGCCGAGTGTCTCCACTGGAACGTCCGCAAGAAGCAGACACGCATGATGGACGTAACCGACTCCTCCGATGCTGAGAGCTGAGCCCCGCTCCCTGCCGGCGGCATCAGGACGAGTGCGACAGTGACATAATTTTTTTGGGAGGAGATGGGGTGGAGCTGTTGTAATGTTACCCGTGGTATGAAGCAGCAGCACTCTTTTGTTGAGAAGAGCAAAAGGAAGAAAAAAACAAAAAAAAACTGAGTCACTTAAATATTTTTATTTTTTCTCAATTTGGATTGTCCAGTCAAATGCCCATCTTGGCTTCAACCAATGACAATGAGGACAGAGCACATGGGCCCGCTGAAGCATGTTCTGCCAGCTGCTGCTGCTTTTCACTCTGACCAGCTGAGCTACAGCCATCGTGCTGCAGGACTGCAATTTATGCTCAGTTGGTGCTGATAAACTAGAGGTGCTTGATCAAATAGAGAAGCCATTATTGAGCCTTGAGGTGGAGGGGGAAACCTTGCGGACTTTATCTCTCCCTTTCTGAGCAATGCTGTAGCCTGATGTGTGCTGCTGTGGTAGGGCCAGTATGGCCCAGCACTGCACTGAGAACCAGTGATTTAATATCACTCAACACCCCTGAGAGCAGTCTTTTGACAACATGGAAGTCATCACGGTGTTTTTAAAGCCTCACTTTTCCCACACCATCTCACTGAACGCTTGTGGCTATATCCATCACTGCCTCACACCATAGAGCTATTCTGAGAATCTGGACATGCAACAAGCAAGCTTGCTTTAAAAGACCCTGTGCAATCACTTTTTTCCCCCTTGCATTTGAAGTCTTCATTCACCACAACAAAGACTTGCATACATGGTGTGTATGCAAGTTTTTGTATGCATTGACTTTCTAATATATATATATTTTTACAAAAATATATATTTACAAATTTGGCAAAAAGTGAAGTATGGCATTTCTAAATGTGAAAGCTGGAGGTCTGTTCGCTTATGATTGGCAGCCCATCAGACTGATGTACCGCTGATTGGTTAAAATGTAAATCTCCTGGTTGCATAGGTAAACACCATTGCTTCCAAAAGACAAATGCCAGCTCCTTCTGTAGAGGACAAAACTTTATTGCTTTCAGGATAAAGAAACTAAATTTAAAATCTCAACTGTATACAGTATATTTAATATCATAGTATTTATTTTATTTGGCTGTTTGTGTATAGCTATTGAATTATTATTATTTTTTTTAAATGTATTTGATTGCATCGGGTCTTAAACCCTTCAGTTAAGGACCATAAAACAGTGGAATTCTCACTTGCCCTTGCCACAACAGTTATTTTTATTTTCTCACCTGAGAGTTACCAATTAATATCCAACAAACCAGGTGAGGTGAGTTACCAGTGTGATAAAGTATTTTTAAAAATATATATAACTAATTTTTATTTCAGTGACACAAATACAGCTAATTGAGCATTTAAATAGCTCAATTTACATGTAATATTATAATATACAACACGTTTCCAGTATTACCACTGACAATCATATGCACTTAATGGTTGCTAGTCGAAGTATAAATTAAGTTAATACGTTGAGTCACAATTTATAGCTTCATCACACTTATCTTATACACCCCAATCCCATCCCCAACCTCCACCCCCCCATCTATTCCCACAAATTCTCCAGCACTCATTCATTCATACTACCATAAACATTAAACACGCTAATCACAAACATCAATTGTGGGGGAAAGAATTAAAACCTGCATGTTCAAAAATATATTAATCTTGACCGATTCAATAAATTAAATAGTAATAATTTTGTTGATATGGGTTCTCTCATCTTTATTTCTGACCATTTAAGTCCTCCAAAGCATTCCACACTCCTCCCCAAATATATTCAAATTGTTCGATTTTATTTTTTCTTGTGTAATAAGTAATATTGCATATAGCACTTCCACAATTTAATTTCTGGACTTTTGTTTGATTTTCAGTGCAATAATAGCAATTTTCTTTACAATTAACGATGAGAATAAAACAATCCATCCATAGGGATATTTTATCATAGTATCAGATGTGTCATGTAGTAGGCATAGTGAAGGTGTCAAAACAATATTACATTTCAAAACCTTCATCAGCCAGCTCTCTAATTGTTTCCATAAGTACATTACCTTCTCACATTCCCAAAATGAGTGTAACAATGAGTCTTTATGTGTGTTGCATTTATAACAACAGTCATCACTTTCCTTATAAAATCTCTTAATCCTATCTCATGTGAAATATATTCTGGTCATGAGTTTATATTGTATTGGTCGCATACCTTCGTTTGATGTAATGTCTGTCGCTAGTGCTAGACACTGACGCCATTTTACGGCTAGATCTTTTCTTTTCAGATCATTATTCCATCTAGTCATAATATTTATTATAAATTAAAAATTTCCTTTAAGTATTTTATATAGCTTACTAATCATTTTATTACTATTATTAGATTTAAACAATATATCATCCATAGCACTACTGTGTGTCTATCTCGACGTTTTGGTTAATATATTTTTTTATTTGGATATATCTTAGAAGTTTCATTATTAGATAGTTTAAATTTGTTTCGTAGCTCTTTAAATGTCATTATTTGATTATGTTGTAACAAATCGGCTATGTTAAATAAGCTCTTGATCAACAGTTTTTATTGATCAGCTATGATGAGTGCAAAGAAAAGCCTGTAGACATTATGGGGCTCTCCAAGGGCTAGACTGAATACCACTGGGTTTGCATCCTTCTGGTAGACGCTTTTTACTGCTGAAGAGAAGGCACTTTCAGAAACACTTTTGCTGTTTTAACACAGGGAACAGAAACTAGCTTTAGAATCCATCACATTTGAATATGTAGAGACACGTGATAAGTAGCTGCGTGTTTTCCATACATATGCACAGCGAGGGCATGTTTCGTCACGTAAAAAGAATGTGGCGTGACACACTTGCACTAAAATGGACAACCGTGTCCTCAGATGCACAGTGAAGGTGGCGCTGGCCCCACCTTTTTGCTCAACTGAGACATTCGTTGCTCCTGCAGCCAAACTATTAGTGGAAATCACAAACTCCGTGTTTTAACTTTATTGGTAGACGATTTGTGACAACTCTCCTGAATAGAGAGTTTCTAAGTGTCACTATTTTCCCGTAGCAAGTCCATTTAACAAGCACCCCCCCACCCAGTCTATACCTATCTATGCGTGACATAGTGGACAATAGCGTCTTTGTGTGAGTTCATAAATATATGTATTCATCATATACAATTTGAATTCCGTCATAGCAACAAGATAAACCCAACAATAGCCTGATCGTATGCCAAAAACGCAGTGAAAAGTCCTGCTCACTCAAATGCAAAATAAACGTGAAATTATAGTCTCATTGTACCACGTATTCTACAATAAATATCTTCTACTAAATATGAAATAAATATACAATCCTACCATTAGTTTTATAGATAGAGATGTTCCTTTCAAAATTCAGTGGTCATTTATTGTCTGATACAATCCGTTTGAGAAATATACAACACTTTATACCGCCATTACACTATCTGAAACGTCGACTCGTCGACCCATGCCCTGCAAGCCCGTCTCATTCATTACAGTTCATTCTGGTTTAATTGTCGGCTCTTTTATCAAATAGCGTACATTATAACCTTAGTCTTATTTTGTGCTTTGAAAAATTAATTGCAGCCCAGCGTAATGGCAGCTTTCGTTTTCACGGTCTCATATTATGCAAGCTCTATAGAAAACGCATTAGGGAGGGGAGTATTCCCTTTCGCTATATGTAAAAATGTTTGCGTCTAAAATGTTGTTGGCCTCGCTGGCTACGTTCGTTTTTCCACTCGAGCACTGGCTTTCCAATATGATTGATAGGCCTATTGTTATTTTCACATTTTGAGTGCATTTCACATACTGTAGTGCAATCGTTAATTTTATTTTTGATGTATAGGCTACCAATAGAAGATAGAACATTTGGCAGCATTTTGCAGATGGTGGAATACTATTTTATTTTTACGTTATCGTACATAATATAGGCTATGGCCTATAGACTTGTCACTTATGGCATTGCAAATGCTCATTCAAATTTTCTGTGCGCTGATATGTGGTAGATTAAGGTAAAGATTTTGATGTCCATTTAAAAATAATTAGGGCTACAACATAGGCTGCTATTTGTAGGCTATACAATGTATATTACAACTTATTATTTGTTATGTTGAATGTTGCATTTTGAAAGCAATAAATACCGTTTTGAGACACTGTGTACGCATGTATTTTTAATTCGGGGGTTTTGGGTTGGTTATTATGTGGGTCATAACTGTAGAACGTTATACAGCATTTCTAACTGTTAATTAACAATCTTTTATCAACATCCCTAATTAGTACACGATTTGTGACAAGTGTGCAGAATACGGAGTTTCTATGTGCCGCCACTGTTAATAAGCAACGCCCCACCCAGTCTCACCTGCAACTGTACCTACCCGTGCATGACACATTGGACAATAGCTTCTATCCGAGAGTTCATAAAAATATTATATCACCACCAAAAATGTGTAATCCGTGATAGCAACAAGATAAAGCCAACAATAGCCCAAAGGTATGCTAATACAGCAGTGAAAAGCGCTAACTCAATACTGAAATAAACGAAATGTGAAATTATTATGTAATCCTACCATGTCATTCTACTATCAATATCTGCTACTAAATATGGAATAAATATACAATCTTGCCATTGATTTTATTTGTAGAGATGTCCCCTTCAAGATTTCATAGTCATTTATTGCCTTGGACAATCCGTTTGAGAAATTCACAGCGCATTAGAACAAGAGTATACAATCTAAACTAGCTCTGCGTAAAATCAGGCTTTCTGATTACACAGCTGTGATGCTTTTAATTTAATTATGGTTTGATTGACAATGATTGTATCCAATACAGGGCATTATATGATTTCCACAAGCATATGGCCTGTCTAATTGAAAGCGTTGAACAACTATTTATGACTGTGCGCATCAGGAAGTCTAGTTGCGTCGCTAAAGTCTTACGCACTCAAATACGCATTATGCCGCAAAATTTTATGTTTGCGTAATAGTTGTTTCTCAACCGTTTACCAAGCAATTTACAGATTTGCCAACTTATCAGCATGGCTAAAGAAACCCCTGGCTTTGCTGACATGTATGTTGGAGGTGATTCAGAAGAGGAGAGTGACAGAGATTTTTCTAAGCCTGTAGCATAGATTCTATTGAAGAGGATGTCTATCAACGGCTACGTACACACTGCAGCTACATGTAATCCTTTCTACAACCGCAGGCACTGCCTGGAATTTCAGGTATTGACTACAGAATTTCACTTCAGTTGTGGTTGGTCTGCGCAGAGTGTAACAGAACTGCACTGGACAACTAGTTGTTAAGTGAAGTACGCACTAACCTTACGCACACTCCTACGCTGCTCCCTTTTTCCTCCTTATTCATTCCTGATAGGAACAAGAGTGAGAGTGAACGCCAGCTATTTCTAACAGCTCATAACTGCAGACTGCACATTTTTAAGATTTGATAGAAAAATGTACCTATTGAGCTACATTGATCAAGTGAAAAGTTTTCTGCCACTGAATAGAAAACGGCAGCAAAATGTGACCAATTGTACATAGTGTACTGTAAGCGTTCAGTGGCTCAATCGTGCATTATGTTTGCACCGATTTGCATGAAGCTATGGAACATTGCGAGTATTTTCCTGATGGTGGAATATTATTTAATTTTATTGTAATCTTGTACATAATGTAGACTATGGGGTATTCATATCTTCACGGATGATACTTGTCACTTATGAATGGAAAATACTCATTCAAATTTACCTTATGCTCATACATGCTAGATGAATGTAAAATAGAAATAGCAACATTTGTGAAACACACTACATAGTAATGTCACTGTAGAGCATGCATTGTGGCAGACCGCATCTGCTTTATAGAGTGGCAGGACCTCCAGAGGAGCCAGGCACCGTGAAGAACTGAGCATGCAGCCCGGTGTCTTATGCAAATTGTTTGCGTTTCTGAGTTTTTTTCACCATTCAACATTCATTTTTTATGCCTCCTAAAATCCAACCCATCATCCTAGCTGTAGGAGGTGGTAACAGCAAGTCGTCTTTTTAGAGCTAAAAGTTGTAGCAGCATTATTTTTTGTTATCCTTGAAAATTCTTACTTTGATTGTTACGTCCCAATATCCACCTGTGTTTCATTAACCAGGTGTACAGTCCTGGACGTAACAATAAGCCACGTTAAACGATAACCACAACCCAAAAGGAAGACCAGTGAAGCTCGCGGTGGTATAGAAAAGGGTAAACAGATTATTAACATGGACACATAAGTAAGCTGTTTTCTAATTAAAACATGAAAGTTTTTACAAGACAAAAGCAGGCTGCAAGGTCTCACCGGGCAGCCAGCATGCAGGTCCAGACCCACGTCTAAGGTAGGGGTCTTCTCTTCCCTGGTCAGTCACAAGTCCGTTTGCGATGTTCAAAACAGAAACCAGACCATTACTGTCTCTGGGCTACAACCTGCTCGATGTTCCCAAAATAGTTTTAGCTAATAACAACGGCAAGATGGTAGTCAGCGTGTTGCGGAAAAACTATGTTGCTATTAGGATGATGGTAGTTGGGACTTTCCTGATGGAGATGAAGACAGGGTATTTAAGGCATTTTTCAACCCCGCTGCTCCGCGAAAGTCCTCGGCGTCCCCAGCTACGGCATCTTCTCAAACATTGTGACGTCCACGTCTTCATGTAGGCGGAAGATGGTTGCCAGGCAACAGTGTGCATCTTCTCACAGCGCAGCTTCCAGGATCTCCATACAGAACCGTGACATCAGCATCTCCGTCTGTAGGGGAGACAGACAAACCCAGCAGGCCAAAGCCAAGTGAACATGAAGCAATGCTAAAGACAAAACGGAGGGACGCGACATTGATGAATAACTGTGCTGGCTAACGGGGCTCTGGTGAAAAAAGGACACATTAGACATCAAACACTGAACTGAACCTGTGTGCGATATCAATGTTTTCCTCCATGAAGCCATCATAAGGGGCAAATGTATATGCTTTATAATAGACAAAAAGCATTTTATTCATTTTCGGAGAGGTTTTGGATAGGTTTTTGAACACCTATGTATACACTCCCCTGCACTGATGAAAAGTAATTCCCATATGAAAATGATGAAAAAGTGAGTTCAATGAGTCAAAACAGTTGATTTGTAGTTAAATATGATTATTTTATGATTTACAGCAATGCAAAATATAGCTATTTTGGATAGATTTGGAGACACTAACAGACACCAGGGTACACTGCTTACATTTTGTTTCATAGATCATTAGTAATTCTGCATATCACCCTCAGATTTAGCAAACTTGTGGTCAAGGAGTTTACGATCCAGGAAATGTATAATTTTACTTGTTTTACATCTGTGGCTCTCAGTGTTTAATTGAAAACTAAAGAACAACTTTATTTTTGTGGCACTTTATATATAAATAATGAGTATAAACGAATCTACGTTAATACTGTAAATGGTGCAACTGTCTTGCTTCATTTAAGCCATTGTCCAAGTTTATGTGATGCTCACACCTGGAGCCGCATGTATAAAACTCTGTAAAAGAATGCATAAACGAATGCTCAGGGGAAAAGTCGGGAATGTGCTTACGCAAAGTTTTGCATTTTCTCCCTCTGTCTTTCTATCACGGTGTCGCCATATCACACTGACTCCAAACATTGCGTACGAATGGTGTCCAGCATGTCCCAAGGTACGCAGATTCTCACAGCACATATTATCATATGCATCTGAATTTCTGCGTGTAAACTCCCTTACAGCGCATTTTTTTGCTCTGCACTGTGGCCCCTGGAGTTATAAAGCCGTAAATAGAGCACCCCCTAAATAGGTGAGAATTAGCCAAATTTGGCATCTGCACAAAGGCGTTAAAATAAAATGGCCCATTCTTAATATTTTCTGCAATTCATATATTTACACATGTTTTGTATGTAAAGACTTCCATCAGGAGCTTTGATTGTCATTTTGGTCATATCTTGAAAGTTTTTTTTAAGGTCTATGTTGTCTAAATATTACCCTGATTTTGAAAATAATATTCCATACAGGTAGCACTGGAGATGTGGTTTTATCTTTTTACCTTTGAGACTTTGTTTAAAAACCTCACCCAAAACAATCAGTATCTTATCTCAGTGATTCCTCATTGAATGATTAATAATGCATTACATTTGGATCCAATTTTGTGTGACTACAGTTTGAAACACCTATCGGAAGGTGGCTTGAAGTCCAAAAATGGGGGGGGGGGGGGAGCAACAATTCTAAATACCATTTTTTCATTCAAATGGATGCAAAATAATGTTTACTACAGTGAAATAAATTAATGAAAATGTGTTTGAAGAAAGTTAAGAGGAAAAGTTGCAAAATAGGCTACATAAGACTATATATAATGTCCAAAAAATTTAAAATACAAATATTCTAAATATACAATTTTTTTAATTCAGAGGAATGTGAAAACATGTTTATTCAACAACCACGGTGAAATAAACAAATTAAAATGTGTTTGAAGATTGTCTTCTAAATTGTCATTTATTTTATGGATGTGACATGTCACATGTTTATTCAAAAACCATATTACAATACATGAAGGTGTATTTGAAGACATTCATGATGAAAAGTCAAAAGTTTCAATGAAAAACAGCAAAATGCATTAGATTATATTTTAATTTTTCAGTCAGATGGATGCAAAATCATGTTTATTCAACAACCATGATGAAATAAATGAATGAAAATGTGTTTGAAGACTGGAAAAGTGGCTGTTTCAGTTGAAAAACAGCAAAATAACAGAACGTCTAAGGCTAGAATTAGGTTTTAGAGTTAAAGTTAGGGTTTGGCTAGGTTAGGGTTAGGAAAACGGTAAGTGTAGCCTACAACAAATTTATCGATCGTCTCAGAACTAAAATAATTTAATCAGAACTGAATACATGATCTCATACGATATGACAGGTTCTAACTTCTGATATTCTTCAAAGTATTTTGCAGTCGCTTCTCATCTAGTTACGACTGTTGACTCAGTATGGTGACTAACAGTGTTATTCAGCTACATACAAAAAAAGTTATTTTAATAATGGTGCATATACAAATAGGGGATAAAGAACATTTTAACCACACTCAGAAAGCATATCTGCAGACGGTCTCCAATGTACTGATCGCGTTTTTCTTTCTCGCGATAGTGTCTGCTGTCGTGACCACGTCACACCGTACGGAGACACGGAATCTGAGGAACATGGCGGAGCGCAGGAGACATAAGAAACGAATTCAGGTAATCATCAAGCTATTGAGTACAAAAATGTAAACCAATAATGCCATTACATATGAGTATTTGAAAAGCATAGATAATGTTATCTTCAGGTTACATTTGGCAACATTATCTTCGCTTGGTCATTTTACACGTAAATGAGCTTTGGATGTAGCTATAGCTAGCTATCTGAGAGAACGGAGACGGTCCTGAAGCTAACGTTGAATACAAGCTCGTTAGCTAATCGAGGTGATTTTTGCAGGAAGTAGTTATAATTCAGCAGTTCTACATTGACGGAATTGCTAGATTATTTAGACGCATCTACCGTTACTGTGATACTGTCAAATTCGTCGAACTAATATATATTCCCAGCTATACTTTGTAGTTATTTTGCAGTAACATTTACAACCAGAAGCTTTTTTCATTTGCAAGCAGGCTTTGTAGCGTTAGGTTTACCTTACACTTTAGCTTGTTTAATTTAGCTAACGTTAGCTGGCTAGCTAAATGGACTGCTTGACAAACGCTATTGTTGTTGATTTAAATGTTCGCTGGTGGTTGTCGTGATTTGTTCTGTCGTGGCGAGAAACCGGATCATATGTGCTGGCACTTTTGGCTCTTTTAGAAAGCAGTTGGACACATCGAATTTGCTAACATACATAGCTAGCACCTCTACTTATGAAGATTGATTGTAAACCACTATTTCGGTGGTTTACAAGCGAGCTAATCATCCAACTAAATTATCCGTAACATTACAGCTAACTAGCTGCATGCATTAGATTGTAGCGTTGCCTAACGAACCTTCGTAGCATTAGCTAGCTGACGTAGCTGACTTTTTCTGATAAGTTATATGTGCAAAGAATGTTAACTAGCTAGGCTATACGTTGTCGCCCGGTAAGTTATCTGATGTTAGCTAGATAGCGGGAATATCTAGCTATGGCTAGCTAGTGGGACTATCGAGCTATGGCTAGCTAGTATCTGCCACCTGTTTTACAATGCCAGACGTGTGTTCAAGTATAACGTTATTGTAATTTAGCTATTATGATACATAGCAGCCCAAGAAAACAATAAAGGGGCGATATTGCTGTGTGTTGTTATTCTTTTTGTCAATTCTGATCGTATTCATGGAAGCAATACACACATCTTGCAACGCAGTTACAATGCTTGCTAATGATAGTGTCCATGAGACGAGATATTAAACAAAGGCAACCTCTCACTCAGTCCTGTTTAGTAACCAGAATACCTTTTCTGTTAAAGGAATATCACTCGCCTGCCTCAGATATTAATACACTGTTGATACTCAGTATATTTTAAACTGTTCTGCATTGGGAGTGATAATCCCATCCCTAAAAAAAAAGGATTCTGATTAATTACTAAATGTAACAATGCAAGTCTTTGTCCTTGTATTGCAGATAAAATGTACAGTAGAATGATGTAAGATGATCTCTTCCCTCTTCATTTGCTTTAACAAATAATGAAATGGCATGCACTGTAGTTTAAGTACTAACATGCACAGCCAGTAGTTTGCATTTGATTCATTATTTAGTTTCACTAAAAGATGGCCCATTAGTTTCAAATACTTAATTAGCATCGTAGACCCACTGGTGTCTTTGGGGGAAATTCCTGTACCTAATGTGAGTGGTTAAAAGCTTTGCCACTATTTTATCTGAGCAGGTGGTGGATTGGAGGCAGGTAGGATTTGTTTGAGCCAGTCATTTTCTTCCTTTTTAATTTAGCATGTGATTTTTCAGGATTAGCAAAAGTGGATTCTGTTGTACTTCTGGTGCTTGTAATTAAATGTCATAGGGTAGACCTTTGCCTTGGGATCGGGGATTGTACTCCCAGTCCAGAAAATTGATAGCCACGCTTTTCTGCTCCGTCTCATTTACCTGGCCCCATGTGTTTGATTGTAAAAGACTCTTGATTGACTCTTGCCTGAGCCAAGGGAACAGATGAGACATGAGCAAGTATGACTGTTAGGTACCAGAGAACTGGGTTGAGGCATTGCAGAGTGGAAAGAATACTTTCATTTAACCATTTAGGTTAAACAACCTGTAGAAACAAAGTGAGCAGGTAAGGCAAGTGATTGTGTTGCCATGGAGAGACAACGCTCTCGAGAGAACATGGGTCTATAAGATGTTGAATGGGGGGGGGGGGGAAAAAAAAAATTTCGGTTTTTTTTCTCTTTTTTTTTTTCTTTCTTATCTCACTGTGCTGCTCCAGTAAGCTGACGTCAGCTCAGAGGTCGTAGATCTAGCCGTCACACGTTGCATCACTCGTGCCAGTTGGTCTCTGGACTATGGGTGCTCTTTTTTTTGTTGTTGTTTTTTTGTTGTCGTTTTCCTGTTAGTATTCAGGTCATTGCGTTAGTATCTGCTACATGAGACAAACAGATTACAGTTTGTTTTTTAGGTCATGTCTCCAATCTCTCCATTCATATTTATTGGAGATTTCTGTGTTTTCTTGTCATGATTTTAAACAATTTTAAACAATTATGGTAATTTTACAGTTAGTCTGAAATGTGTTTTTGCGTGTATATGATGATACACAGGCACACACATACACACAATTAATACTTTTATTTATTTATTTATTTTACATAAAAAATGGATATTAGTGATGTGTGTATTGTACTGTGAATGATCAGCCCTAGCTAGTGTACTGGAAAAAGTGACTGCTGTTTTAAGAAGCCACATGGGTTCCATTTTCTTCCTGCAGGAGGTTGGTGAACCCACCAAGGAGGAGAAGGCAGTGGCCAAGTACCTGCGCTTCAACTGCCAAACAAAGTCCACCAACATGATGGGTCACCGAGTGGATTACTTTGTGGGTCAGTATTTATTTCCTTTTTGTTATTTCTACAGTTTTTTTGGCCCCATGATTTCTGTTAAGGGAAATGAGCATTTATTTATTTATCAGGGTTTTTCCTGCCTCAAAAAGAGGCTTAGGTGGTGCCTAAGCGCGGCCGGTCTAGCTTGGTCACCGTGGTTATCTTAACACCTGTACCCCTTCTATTCCAATTTTATGCTATGATAGACACCATAGATTAGCATAGCACTGGCCTAGATTATGCATTATCGATTTTTCAATTTTATGATTTTTTTCATGGCTAAGAGGTCCAGAGCAGGTATATGAGTTTGCCAGTATTAATTCACCACTTTATTTGTTGATCTTGATAAGTGACTGGAATCTTACTTTAATTCCATTAAATATTATTGCCATTGCCATCATTATGGTGATACACAGGCAACTTTTTGAAGCAATGCAAATGGCAATTTTGCCCACAAATGTGACCGATGGGGGAGACGATTATAATCTAATAGCCTATACGTCTGGCTGTAGTTTAGTTGGGATGGCAAAATACAGCAGTGTGTGCATGTGAGCTTGACAATACATTTCTCACAGAAAGCATAGTTTGTTGACTTTTAACTTCACTGCAGTAGTGATCAACCTTACAAGAAGTTAGTGCTAGTCTAGTGTGTTGTTAGCCTTTATTGATCACAATTCTATGAGGCTGTATGATGTAGCTTACACAAGCCACTAGCACCAATCCATAAAGTGATTTTTAACATGATGCCTGTCTCAAACGATTCTGAGGGAAGTAACGGTAACAGCACAGCTTGAACATCTGCCCCCCCCAGTGAACATTTTTGTGTTGAAAAGTCAGTGATGCGCCGTCTTGCGTTCAGGTGAAAAGCCGGCTAAAATTGGCTGAAAAGTGAGTGTTTTTTTAAACCGGCTAGAATGTAGCCAGGCAATATGGGTAAAACCTGAGCTAAATTGGCACGTTTATGTCAAAAACGTGTCAAAACATCTCTTAACCTAGATCTCCACCCCACTCGACGTATAGGGTTCATTCCAATCGCTTACTTTCAGTCCTTGCATCCTTTCTTCACTTCCTCGCTCCATAGCTCCATCCACCGGAGGATGCGAGAAAACGATGCGGAGCAGCAGTGTATCACCTGTCAGTGTGCTTGTAACGGATTGTTCTGTAGGCAAGCTGACCTGCTACGTCAAGCCGCAAGTCATTGTTTTATTCATTTATTCTTCTTCTTAGCACTTCGACACTGTACAGCACTTTGGTCAACGGTGGTAGTTTTTAAACGTGCTTCATAAAAAAATTTGACTTGACTTGTAGTCCTACTGTATTGTTGTCTCAGAGCTTGCTTTTGTTTGCTTGCTTTTTTTTGGTTCTGTGTTATTGGACGCTCTATTTCCGACATGAAATACGTAGGCTACGGTAAATTCTGCAAAGTAGTAATGGTCTGGAACATGAATTGCTTCGGTAAAAGACAGCAAATGCACATCAGTAGATTGAAATGACATTCTTATTTCTCGGTTATAGCCTGCAAGAGTGGTTAAAAAAAGGTTTCGAATGCAAGGGCAGCTTGCCTGTTTATGTTTGAACTGTCGCAGTTGAAAAAATGTGCCTCGATTGCCGTCATCTAGTTTTTAGGTATTTGCTGGATGCATTCAACTGCGTAAACATGGGATAAAATGACATATCGCATAGGCTACGGCGAAATGTCATATTGTTTTGAAAGGACCTGAGTTAACGTTAAGCATTGATGGTCGTGTATCCTATGCAATAACAAATAAACTGAATGACCTGGGAAACAAAAATGCCAGAAATATTATGTTTACAAGCTTAACTATATTTTTTATGGTTTTCCCTGTGGCTGAATTTTTTTAGGGCACCCCCTGACAAAAGATATACCCGGCGCCTATGTCCTGAATAGTCATCGATTTCGCGTGACCACCGTCACGGTGGCCGGGGCGCAGTGATCTGAGCATACGGTTGCTGTGCAAATTATGTCAGAAGTATTCAGCATTGTTATTTGCTACCTAAACTTTGCAGCCAGCTTGTCATGTCTAACATGAATTTGTCTTGTAATGTCAATCTTCAGAATCAATTGAAACCATTAACCGATAAGCTGGGACGTTAACGTTATAAAGCAGGATTTTTCAAGTGTCCAGCCTCCAGCAAAATAAATGCATGGACCGTTAATAATGGTTTTACAGGTGTTTTCTGCAATTTCTCTTATGCGGCTTGAAAAAACACTTCTGCGACCAACCTAAGACATTTCAACGCTGTAAAAACCCTGTTTATTATTTATTACACTGTTGCTCAATTGTAGGCAACATACCAAGTGAAAGATTGTGGAGTAGGCCTAAAATGGCATTGAACTTCAATTCCCATAAGTACCTCTGCTCACCATTGGCTCAAGGTTTTTGCAGTTCTGTTTCTTTTCCACTGCAGCTACTGCTACATGGCAGTCTTAACTGGAAAAATGGGCCTGGCTTACATTTGCCCTTACTGTATGCATATAGGCCTTGTGATAAATTATATTTTATTCAGGCAACACTGTTGGTGTCTCCTTGTGAAAGAGGTGTTCATTCTTTATGTGAGAGCTTATAGTTTTTTGTAATTGCAGCCTCTAAAGCAGTGGACAGTCTCCTGGACTCCAAGTGGGCCAAAGCAAAGAAAGGGGAAGAGGCCTTGTTCACTACCAGAGAGTCTGCGGTGGACTACTGCAACAGGTGAGGGCTTTAATTGTGTGTGTGTGGCCAATAAGCCCTTTATAAAGGCTTTTATATGGGACTAGCTGTACAAGATTGGTTAGGATTGATGGCTGGCGTATACGGGCAGATATTAGATTGGTCATCAGAGCATGAAGTGACTCAAGAGGTCAGTAACGAAAGCATTTTACTCTCTAGGCTTCTAAAGAAACAGTTCTTCCACCGGGCCCTGAAAGTGATGAAGAAGAAACCAGAGAAGGATATTAAGAAGGAAAAGGAGAAAGAAAAAGTGAAGAGTGACAGTGCGAAAGAAGAGGATAAGAAGAGCAAGAAGGACAAGGACAAGGACAAGAAGAAGGATGTAGAAGCCATCGACACAAAAAAGGAAAAGAGTGTATGTTAATTGTTTTTTTTATTCTGTTCTGCAATGGATTGCTTTTTGTTACAATGTATACGAGTTATCTTGATATATCCCTGATATATCCTCTTAATCGGTAAACTTTTCTGGTCGTTTGTGATGCCAGTTGCTCTAGAAGAATCTGATCCATTATCTCGTCATGACATATGGCTTTTCTGTCGCTGTGCTTTATTATGGATCTTTTTGGCAGTTGTGCCATAATATTGTTTGTACGATTAATAGTGTAATGTAGAGTCTGTCCTTTACATTCACCTCACCCATATAAACTAGGCGTGTACTGAATCCAGGATTTGGTTTCGGATTTTGCTGGATTCGGTCCTTTATCACGGGTTGGGGATTCGGCCGAATCCTTCACTAAAATTTGACTGAATCCGAATCCCACATGGATTTAATTAACAGTGTTAAACAGGCCCGCCCCTCTGTATATGCAGATCACGCGCTTTGCTTTGGGCACCAGCTCAGCAGGGGGGACAAAGTCAGCTCAGCTGCCGTTAAATTTGAGGCGGGCGATGTTGCTGGAGTTTCATTCATAAACGACCGCTCGGCGGCGCTATTTTTACAGTGAGCCAGCCTCTGCCAAGTTAAGAGACTGTTAAGCACCACTGGCGACATTCTCTCGCAGTTTTAATTGATTTATGAAAGCTAATGTATATCTGTTTTTCTATACATGGTGTAATTTAACAAACCATACGCCAAATCTTATTAAAAAATCTCATAAAATTCCATATGTTTTCATTAAAACCTTGCTGCAAAATTATGCAGTTTATTAACGAGACGGCTCAGGCCGTTGCATACTCTCACATCCCTTTTCAACCACCATCTATTCGGGCTACTTTTTAATTTGATAAAGCCATGCATGACAACTTTGCTGCAGTCGTCCTAAAATACTAATATAGTTGGCTACATTGTATTACGCTACAATTGACCCTTTGTAGCTGAATGTTGGGGAAATTATTGACGGGAAAACAACCAATTGCAGCGCTCTAATGCGTAGCAACTGTTGCTAGCCTCTACTTCCTCCGACAACACAACAAATTGTTCAACTCTTTGCATGGTTTGTTTACATAAATGCAGCGTATACTGTCAGCTAACTTTTATCTTTTTTCGTGATGGTTAAAAGGTGTGCCTGGCTGGGGCACATGCAACAGTGATTCTCGCTACAGCTCAATCACGTTCTTTACGTTCCCTAAACCTAAGAGTCAATTGGAGAAATGTAAACAGTGGATTTGGTTATTTGGACGACCACACAGGCAGCTGAATGTCAACAACATAGATATATAACGTTACGTTAAACGTTTATATGTCTATGGTCAACAATATCAGCAGACACGTTTGCTCCAAGGTAGCCTAATTAAGTCATGTTTCATTAACAAAAGTTGTGATAGGCATACTTAACATTACATGAGATAGCTTAAGTTAGTTAACTAATTATTACTTAGTAATAGTTGTTAAAAGTAGTTGTTAAAACCTTACGTTAGCTAGCCTACTATAAACCGTGATGTAACGTTAACGTACACCATAAGCAGGTACGGATCTAAACTGTCAGGAGGTGCAGCTTCTTTCTCTCCCTCCGAGATAACTCGCACGTTGTGTATGTAGCCCTCCACATGGCATATTGCAGACCTTGCTGTCGGCATCTAGCAGAGATTTGCCCTGCCCCAATTGACCAAAACCTGTCAAGAATAGCAGACGGATCTGTCATGGCTAACGTTAGTTGGCTAGCTTTCTAGCCAAATAATATAAATGAATGAATAAATAAATAAATGAACTAGACTAACGTGAATAAACCTAACCTACTGTCGCCTAAACGATATAGCTATTCTAGTAAAAGCTACGGCTACTACAGCAAGTTTTTGCGGTGACGGTCATTGAAGCCTACAGTGAAGTCTTTCCATTAAACTTGATGTTTTATCAGTTTGTTTAGAAACTGCCGGAGAATCAGACGCTGAATAGTGAGCATTAGGGCTCGACACTTTTCAGAGCCATATGCTTGTTACACTACAAGGCCGTTTCTACGTAGTTCTCTTGTAATGATCAAAGACAGTGCCCAGGGTGGCATAACCGAGGGTCTCCTGATTAGTCTTGGCCATTTCGTTTTTTATTTGATCAATAAGTATAAAAGCTAGAGGCGTTTGAGTTTCAGCTTAGTTTGAATGATTCCCTATGGGATGGAACGTTCAAAACGTAAAGCTTGTCTGAGTGCAACAGTAACTAAGGGGGGCGGGGCTTAGCAAAGGTTCAATTCAGAGAAGTGACACAATTATCATGCTACTGGGCGTCGAGAAGACAGTGCAGCCCGCGGTAAACGATTTGCGCTATTATTAACAAAGACAAAGAAAATAATATAAAATAATATATTTGAATTTAATGTGCATGTTGATGTTTTCATTTCACATATGCTGAAATGTTCTGTTGAAAATAGAAATTAGCCTATGTATTTGAACAAGGAAGTTAATTTTTTTACTTTCGGGATTCGGTTCAGGGTTCGGCCGAAATGTAACTGATGCAAATCAGTTTTCAAAGTGCAAAAATACAAGATTTGGTTCGTACATATTATTAATCACCCCTGCCTATTGTGCACACAATGATAATAATCATGTCTGACAAACTGAAATCCTTACGGACACATTTGCTGGCAAAAGAAAAATCCTACCTTGATTTAGTGCAGGCTAATGTTTTGTGTCATTAATTCAGAATGCAACAATTGGTACATATTACAAAAGGCATAGGAGATGTGGTGCATGAAAACCATATGATTGACTATTGGTTCGTGCCAGGGCAGTAGTATTGCCAAGGACTTTGGGCCTGATTGTTAAAATCTCAGGCTGTTATGTGCTAATGTGCACAACACAGAGTACAGTGGAGAACGCCTGTTTAAAAACCAACCAGTTATCTGTGCCCATTGGATTTGTGCTGAAATCTCACCAGATGCTTTAAAAAGGTTTAAGACAGACATAGACTGATGTTACAGGGGTGGACATCCCTGGTCCTGGAATGCCGGTGATGTTTCTGGTTTTTGTTCCATCTGAGCTTGATCTCAAGAGTTTGATGGATGATTCAAAGTCTGAGCCTGAATATTCTGTATGGTGAAACACTGAGTGCCTCCAGCGCATGGTTACTGCATTCATTTGATTAATTCAAATGAATCCAATTGTGTAGCTATAGGTTTGGCTGGAGCAAAAACCAGGACTGTGTCTCCGGCACTCCAGGACCAGGATTGCCAACCCCTGTACTTGTATATGAATTCCCAAAAAATTATAACATCGCAATATTTTCCAAACCACTTGGCCTTTATCCGCTCGAGCAATATGAACGGTGGGTTGTGTCATGCCACCTAAGAAAGGCTGCCTCATGATACTAGAGTATATATCATAGTACATGTTTGAGTTTTCAACCAGGGCGATCACTGATTGATTACTAGAATGAGTATTTTCTCCTGTCAATAAAAGAAAATTTAAAACCATAAAATTAAATACAATAAAAAATTTGGTTAATATTAATGTGGTGGCACCAAAGAATTGTAAATAAACTTTAAATTATTCATATTGAAATATTAGTTATTCATATTGCATATTTTCCTGCCATATCCTATGGGTGCACGTTTCTGTATGTATCAGTTAGCAGAAAGAACTGCCTTTTTGTACAGCCGTTAAGAAATGAACAGTGCAGAATAATAAAAAAATGACGCATCCTTTGAACACGCCTCTCACCTGATACACATCCATGTAGGACGAAAGCCCGGGGTCACCGAAGAAGAAGAAGGATGTGAAGAAGAAGTTCAAACTGGAGCCGCACGATGATCAGCTGTTCCTGGATGGGAACGAGGTCAGTGCCAGGGGACTGGGGGTGGGGGTCCTGCCGGTCTTCACTGGTCCTTCTCTTTTCTGTTTCCTCCTTAAACAATTCATGGTTGGAATTTATACACGTACCTTTGAAATGGTTTGGCAGCATCATTTGTTGCCGTCTCTATGTTGTGGTCCCTCCAAAATTTTAAGAACAAAAGCGTAAACATTGCGGTTTCTGCCTACAGGGCGAGGCATCAAGCAAATGGGGCAAACAGTCTTGCTTATGCATTTACAAACGTAAGGCCTATATGCTGGTGTAGGCAGTATTATAATTTCTTCACCTGTTTTCATATCTGGACAAACATCTGGTTATTTGTTAGCGCTAATAATAAAACGTAGACTAGCGCAGCATAATTTAGTGGCGCCAATGTATAAGAAATAAATCACACTTGGACTATTGCAGGCAGCTTATTTTATGGGCTGAATTTCATGTTGATTTCCTAAATGGGTAAGCGAGCTCAATTCAAACTAGACTGTGTTTGCTGTGCTGCACTGAATCCCGGACTGAAATATTTTAAACATGTTATCCCTGCGTGTTTAGGTGATGGCTAACCCTCAATGAGTAAACACTTAAGCAGGTCACATCCTTGCACATTACCAGAAAAGCCTAACCCAAAAAGTATCCGCAGAGTAAACGGCACTTGAGGTTCCATCTGTTGAAATGACGATGGCCAGGTTGGCTCAGAGTAAAGCACAAAGTGTAAATGTGTAAATGTGGCTATGGTGAGCTTTTGAAGTCAGAACCAAGCTGTTTTCTCAAGTGCCAAAGGAAATAAATCTGTCCGTATGTACTGAACATATATGAATAAACAGATATTGGCACTGTTGACTGGTGTATTTAGAACACGTTTTTTATAAAAAATGAAAGAAATTTATATCATCATTGAGAATCTCATGCTACCAGGCCTCATTGATTGATGCTTAAATCTGAAGTAATCTACGTCAGACCCGATTTACAGCCATTTAGCCAACCATGTGTTCCATACTGTTCCAGTGTAATTTACAGCTAAATCTCGTCCCACCCCCCAATTCCAATAGAGATTCATTCAAATGCAGAGAGGTTATAGTATCGCTTGTAGGAGTACCAGAAAAGAAGATATCAAGAGTAGGGCGTTTTTTTTTAATTTTAATTACGATTTAATTAAATTAACTAATTTTTAAATTTTTTTTTATTTTTAAATTATTTGCACTTTAAACACACAACTTGCCAACCAAACATTCCCCAACACCGAACAGGCCACGTCACAACGCATTCGTCCACGTCAGACAATGGAAGTATCAGACGAGACGAGTATGCTTTGCTTGGCAATTGGATGGGAAAATTTATGGGAAAAAAAACAAAAAAAAAAAAAAAAGGAGAAAGTAAGAATTGCACTGCATATTGTGAAAGAATTATGCTTCAAGCAGAGCAGTTCGAAAAAACAATGCAGCTAAGAAATGAAACATTGTGTGCTGTAGCTAAGCTAGTGTGCTAACTAACTACTAGTAGTAGTAGTAGCCTAGCCAGTCGCCAACCCCACCCAATGAGGAGATGGGGGAGATGCCAACACCAAAGAATGAGCCATGAGTAAGTCAATAACAAACTCAACACAAACTCACTAACTCACTGACTGTGGACTGACCACTTGGTCACTTTCGAAGGATAAGGGGCTAGAAAGAGAAAATGTGATTGCGATTGCGACACTGACACAAACACAACAAAAAAAAAAAAATTTCAAAAAAAAATTTCAAAATGAAATTGAAAAGAAAAAAAAAAAAAAAAAGGAAGCAAAACAGTGAAGATTGGAGAAAGCTGACTGGGTTCACTGGACCTCAGTAAGTAAAGTAAGTAAAGTAATACACGGTTACAACACACACAGCACACAGGAATTTTCTTCTTCAATCCATTCTTCAGTCATTTCCAGAGAAGATGAGAAGAGACTCTGTGGTCTGTGTGTGTGTGTTTTTTGTTTGTTTTGTTGTTTTTTTGTTGTTACTTGTGACTTTTGTACTTTGTAAAAACTGTTTATTATTTTTTTTGGGGTGGGTAGGGGTGGGGGGGGGGGGGGTGTGGGTGTGTGTGTGTGTGTTGGTGTGTGTTGTTGCTTTAAAAAAACTTTAAATAATGTATACGTCTATTCATTTTGATTCTCGTATAAAAAAATTTTTGATGAAAAAAACTGTGCTTTCTCTGTCAAATATTTGATGATGCGAAAAAAATGCGATTAATTTCGATTAATTAATTACAAAGCCTCTAATTAATTAGATTAATTTTTTTAATCGTGTCCCACCTCTAATCAAGAGTCTTTTGATATTGTTGGGTCACAGACATCAGGAAGTCAAGGATATGCGACCAAATATTTAAAAATTATTACTTTATTCTACATGATGTTAAACTGTCCAATATTTTTTGATGGCTGAAAATGGGGGGGGGGACTATGTACAAAACTTCTATAATTTCTAAATGGTTCATCCGATATGGATGAACATACCCTCAAATTAAAGCTGACAGTCTGTACTCATTGTCATTGTATTCTTTCAAACTCAGTGCTAGAGTACAGAACCAAAATAACACAAAATGTGTCACTCTCCAATTAATTATGGTGCTCACTGTATATATGTACATAAAAAAACACCCATGATAAGTCGGTGCGTTAAAGTCACCCTCTGACTGCTATGGATGAGCAAACATTAATTAAATGAATGCATGAATAAATATTTATAAATTGAATTTTCACTTGTGTGCTGACATTTCTCTGTCATTTCTGTGCAGGTGTACGTTTGGATTTATGACCCTGTACATTTTAAGACCTTTGCCATGGGACTGATATTAGGTAGGTGTTAAGCTTTCCAATAATGTTTTAAAACAATTGCTGTCCACTATTTTTTACAGTGTCTGTGGAATCTTTGTTGTGTCTGTGGAATGTATGTAATGTCTGTGGAATGCGATTCTGTTAAAACTGTTAAAACGACAATGTTTGATGGTGAAATTTGGTCATATTTCAGTGCTCATTGCTGCAACCTCTGCTATCGGTTTGGCAGAGTGCAGACAGTCATGCTTTTCTCCGAAGCAGGGGACGTCAATCACTTCTTTACACAGCGCAGTTGTCCTGTGCTGCTCCAGGCCCCGGCCAGCAGAAGAACGTTCTAGATTCGATACCGAACTGTTAGGCCCATCCATGCACTTAACTCATTCAATGCCAGTGGTCCAGAACACCAATCCCTTCGGTGCCAAGCCAATATGGCTGCTAACATTCCAATTTTTTTTATTGATCCTGTCAATGTTCAAACCTCTAATAAAGCACATTACTTTAATGATTGGTGATGTGTTATAGTGGAAAAAGATTTTCCATCAAAATAAGCTCTTGCTCGAGAGATCTTAAGTTTGACACAGCTGGACAGTTTGACAGTATCTGTTTTGACACACGCCAAGTGCTTTGTATTATTTGAGTAGATAGATAAACAAACTGAACACATGCATATCTGGCCTGCTCCATCATTTCAGTCGCTTTTATCCCAGAAACACGTTTTGAGTTTTATACTTTAAAAGAGGAGAGTCTCAGCTTTCTGGCAATACAAATTTATATTTCTACTCCAAATATTAAGTGAGACATGGTCATTTAAATCTTGACTGTCACAAAAACGTTTATTTTTATTTTTTATATATATATATATATATACAAAATGTTAATTCAGATAAAACTCAACAATAATAGTCAGCCCACAGGTTATCTTGGACTATTCAGAATTTGGGCATGTCATTGTATTTGGAGCCTACCTTTTAAACTTGTGAACGTACAATTTGATGAAAGCAAGGAAATGCTTGAACTGCTGCTATAAGTTCGGCCCACTCATGCAGCTAACGTTTGGCCATTAGGTAGTGGTTTCTTTAGTTAGTAACAGCATTTTGATTGGGTTTGGTTGACAAAA
Source organism: Ilyophis sp. 1 JC-2022 (assembly GCA_022702515.1). NCBI lineage: Eukaryota > Metazoa > Chordata > Actinopteri > Anguilliformes > Synaphobranchidae > Ilyophis > Ilyophis sp. 1 JC-2022. Next base: position 124,253,621 of record CM040395.1, on the reverse strand, counting down.
GTCGCCGTTGGCACTTTAGAACATTGGTATATTTGTTGACTTATGTTGTATTTAGAATTGTGCAGTATAAGGAATCTGCCAAGGTAGTGCTACCTTTATCAGCCATATGAAAAGCTAGGTCTACATACAAAATGTCTCACTCAGACTGGAACATCACCAATCAGACTTTTGTTTAAAGAAACGGGACACAAACAAGTTAAATGCAAATGCAATTTGTAAATGTAAAGTTAGCCATCTTTAATTAAGACAGGCAATCCAATTTGGAGTAATGTGTGCATTTGCAGTAACTGACATTTTCAGTGTCCAGTGTGGTGCTGTTTCATGCTTTCCACAGACACTACATTCTTTCCACAGACACTACATTCTTTCCACAGACACTACATTCTTTCCACAGACACTACATTCTTTCCACAGACGCTCCAGTCTTTCCACAGAACTGAGACCTGACTAGCTGACTGCTGGCGTGTGTAAATAAGCACCCCCTCTACATTTGAAAGGCGAGTAGATGAGTGTGTTCTTGTGGCCGTCGTGATGTTAAGCGTGTGGTTTATTTCCAGTGATTGCGGTGATCGCGGCCACCCTGTTCCCCCTCTGGCCTGCAGAGATGCGAGTGGGTGTGTACTACCTGAGCGTGGCTGCAGGATGCTTTGTCGCCAGCATTCTCCTTCTTGCAGTTGGTAAGGACACCACACTGCACAAGCCTGACATAGACTTTGATCACATGCAAATTCAGTCTTGACTACAGTGTATTTTGTCCCTTTATGGTTTTTCCCCCCAATAATTGCATAACGGTTTGAGTTCAGTGGTCAGTGGCATTGGTGATGTACATGAATTAAAGAGCAAACCCTGAAACTATAAATAATTGCTAATATTTTCATTAGCAAAACATTAAGGGCTTGATTTACTATGACCTTTAGTATATGCAAGTCTTTTTAGCACACGCAAAACCAATAACATGATTGGTCTTGTATTTGTTTTGCACCAATCATTGGCCATGTTATTAGTTTTGTGTGTGCTAAAAGGTTTTGCGCATGCTCAAGCTCTTAGTAAATCTTCATGCCCTAAATTTATCCAAAAATCCAATTTCAGAATTTTTTGGTCAACCAACACTTATACCATTCTAGCAAGCATCCTATCAGCAAGGTCCTAGTTTAAAGAAGAAACTTGTCATCACACCAGCAAAGACATATATATTTGAGCAATTGTTTTAATGTTTACCATCTTTGGAGCAAATTCAGCGAGTGCAATGCATACATGTGTTGTCCTGAATACAGCAACATCAATATTTTGTTTTTGCACAAGACAGAACATCATTCAATATTTTAATTTCCCTCCTGTCATTTTCTCAGACCACAGTGAATGGTTTTTCCATGTTTTGGGCCGGGGAGAAAGACGTGCATTGTGGGAGATTGTAGTTTACATGCGCTGAACGTAAGATGAACGTGAAGAAACATGCCTTCATTTGTTTTGGCTAAAATAATTGTTACATCTTGTTATAACAGTTGCATTCATTTTTGGCCAAGATTTTGTATTAATGACGGGAGAGTCGAACCACTTCATAAAGGTTTCTCCAGCACATCCCAAAGACTTTCAATGGGGTTAAGGTCAGGACTGTGCTGGCCAATTCATGTGTGAAAATGGTTCGTCATGCTCTCTGAACCACTATTTCACAATTTGAGCCTGATGAATCTTGGCATTGTCGTCCTGGAATATGCCCATTGATGGGATAACCTGGTCATTCAGTACATTCAGGTACTCAGCTGACTTCATTTTATTGCTGCATAACATTGCTGAGCCTAGACCTGACCGATTGAAGCAACCCCAGATCATAACACTGCCTCCAGAGGCTTGTACAGTGGGCACTATGCATGACGGGTGCAACGGCCATTTTTTTTGGCCAGACAGTATAGACGCTGTTGTCCATTATGTCACGCATGGGAGGGTATTGTTGCAGGCGAGACTGGGTGGGGGGTTGCTTGTTAAATGAACTTGCTACGGGAAAATAGTGACAATTAGAAACTCCTTATTCGGCAGAGTTGTTACAAATCGTGTACCGATAAAGATAAAACACTTAGTCTTTGGTTTCCACTCATAGTTTGGCTGCAGGAGCAACAAATGTCTCAGTTGAGCACAATCTTGGCACCGGTGCCATGGCCACTAGGCATCTGCGCGAAGGGGTTAATGTTGCTTTGTGACTCCATTTTGCCAACCTTTTGTTGTCCCCCCACAGCTCGATGCATCTTATTCCTCATCATCTGGTTGGTGACTGGTGGGCGCCACCACTTCTGGTTCCTGCCGAACCTGACGGCAGATGTGGGCTTCATTGACTCCTTCCGTCCGCTCTACACCCACGAGTACAAAGGCCCACGCTCCGACACCAAAAAGGCCGTCGGTGAGAAAGCCAAGCCCGACGCGACCGCCAAGGCGCAGAAGTCCGACAGCGAGGAGAGGTCAGATGGCGAAAAGAAGGAGGACGACGGGGAGGAGGAGGAGGAAACTAAAGCAGAGGAGGAGGAGGAGGAGGAGGAAGCGGCGCCATCAACTACGGCAGCGGCGGCGGCCAAGGGGCCGGAAGTGGAGAGGCACTCTGACACAGACAGCGATCATAGAGAGGACGAAGGATCACAGCACAGCAACGGCAACGACTTTGAGATGATCACCAGAGAGGAGCTCGAGCAGCACACAGAAGAGGAGGCGGAAGAGGAGGAGAAAGAGGGGGAAGGGGAGGGGGAAGGGAAAGGAGAGTGTGAGGAAGAGTGTGAGGAAGAGTGTGAGGAAGAGGAGGAAGACAGTGGAACTAAGCCTGCATCCATTAAAACATAAAAAAACATGCGCATCTAATGATAAACTTGTGCGGTCCAGGACAAGGACTGCTACTTCAAGCACTCAGATGAAAGGGCCACTCATTTTCATGTTGGTTGAGATCTTCCACAAAGAATACTGATCATTCTCCAGGTAGTTTCAACTGAGGACAAAAAAAACAACAACAGCTATGACAAAGAAAAAGCCTTACTGTGGTTCTGATTTCCTCTCCTCTGTTTAAAACAAAAACAAAAAAAAAACTGTTGTGCTTATGTAAAGAATTTATCCCCAATCTCTCCTATCCCATCATCCTCTCTCCTTCCTTAAAGATTTTTGGGTTGATTAAATGGTTCCCATTTTAAGAATCTGTTAACCCATGTATCAAGCCAGTTTTCAAATCTTAGTTGATTTGTTGAAAAAGAAAATGTTCATCAGTGCTACAAAGTAGTAACGTACGCATGTTTTTTCCTCGGAAGTTCCAATATGTTCTCAGTGCGTGAGCCACTGTTGTCATTTAAACTAAGAAATAAAACTGCGGCTACTCGGCTGTTGTCCTAGTGGGACACAGCCCTGCAGATTTTTCAGCCACGCTACTGAAACTCTTGGATTTGGGAGATGGGAATAGTTTCGAACCAGGGTGATGGGTTGGATTGGGCGTTTTTGAGTGGAGAGGGATGCTGCGGACACTGTGGCCATCCAGGAACAAGGTTGAGTAGCCCTGGGAAACGCTGCATAATTTGACCATGCCATTGTAATATAAAGATTTTTTTTGGGGGGGGGGGAGGGGTGTTATATTGCTACAAGGCTACAAAAGGCAAATCAGAAACAGGACGGCAGTCCTAAATGCATCCCGGACCGCAAAGTACTCATTTATTTGGACCAAATCCTGTATGATACTCAAGATTTGCTTTATGAGAACATGGATTCTTATTAAGGAACTTTGTCCCTGTCTTTCCTTCTAGCTACCCGGAATGAAACGGCACCACTGCGTGCGATTTAGACCACTTTTGTGTAAAATCACAGTATGCCATATCTTGGGGTGTTTCAATATTTTCGTGCTTTAAGGTGGAATACTTTTCCGTACCGTCTGAAAACTGCAGGTGGAATTTTCACACGTATGTGACTGGCAGAAATTGAGACAGGTGTGTGATCACTTTTGTGTTCTTGTACACACCTTTGATTTATTTGGCCTGCTGTTTACCCAGAGTGCTTTGCAGAAGCTTATCACAATAACAATAACCCCATGTCTCTGGACTCTGAACAATGCATTCCACAGTCCCGTTCGCGGTATAGTGAGGTCGAACAGATACCACTGCACAGTGAGTTGATGATAATGGCCATTGATAATGGTATCCGCCCATTCGAGAGCAAAACGACTGAATATAAAGTCAAAATTAAGTTTACTTTTGCAGATGACAATGATGGTAAAAAAAAGCAACATTTACAAAATGAATTATGAATAGAATATGGCTATTCAGAGACAAGTGCCAAACAGCTAGTTAAAACATTTTTCCATGGGAGCAAGGACTTTACTAAAATTTTAAATGACTAAGTTAAAAAAGGGTAATTTCTGACCTGCACCTTGTATCCAAAGCTGGACAGAGGAACCAGTGTCAATGCAACATGCCAGATTTCATTAAGCATTCAATGGCCTGTATTGAGCCCATGAAGAATTTGTGCAGCCGGTTGTACTGATGTGATTCTCAAAGTTCCAGCCAAGTGATTGGCTTATAGTCGTGTGGCCTGATTGGCTGTTCTTGTCAGTTGTAATGAGTCTATACTAACTTTCTGGTGATTAAAATGTTTGAAACCCAGAGGATTTGGGGGTCTAGTGTAAGTTGTACTATGTGGAATATTTTTTGTAGTATATTTTAGGTTTTCCTTCACCAAAGTGTGGAGTTGTTTTTAAATAAAGTACCTGTAAATGCAACATTTATTATTTCCAGGGATGTAGCAAAGATATTCATAATCACCATTCAGAAAACAGCGATTTTTTGTTGAGCTCATTTGCCAGTGTATGTCAGTCTTGCTTGACCAATAAGCCTACTGTAGGAAGAGCATTACCACTTGGAACCTTAAACATCTGGTATTTAACAGTACAGTTGGATATAATAGAGTACCCTTCACCCTTGTAGATATGTTATGTGTTCACTTCTGCGTGGACAGTATCTACTTATTTTACTTATTTGGCAAAGTACCAATTCAAGGTTCTGCCCATGGGAAACTACAACAAAATGAGCAATTTCAGATGGGCAGATGTACAGGAGTGTTGAATTTACTAACCCCCCTACACCCCAGTGCCCCCACGAGACCAGAATAGGAGTGAAGGGCTCCAGCGCGTAAAGCTGCGTTCTCTCGTTTTCTCAGAAGCCCAGTTGCGTGTGTCGCTCCTGTTGAGGACCTTGCGGTTTGTAGTTACAAAGGCACAGGTAGCAGCATTGTTTTCTAGACCTGAGCATTGCTTCTCCTTATTAAATACATTTTCTGTGTCTCTTCCGTTGCTCTCTCTCGGAGAGAATGATCTGCCAGTGTGCCAGTCGCCGTATTGTATATGTTGGCCGAATAATTTCTTATTTTAGAAATCTCAAAATCGCAAATGAGTGTAGTTCAGCATCAGTACGTTGTATTGTAGCTTTATTATACACTGTATGTATTTATGCATACATATTATATACATGCATATACATAGGATGTCTATACAGTATACACTGTGTATATACAGTATATAATGTAAACTGTTTATAGTTTGTGTTATATGTATTCATATATATATATATATACAGTGAGCACCATAATTCATTGGACAGTGACACATTTTTTGTTATTTTTTGTTAATTGAGGGGTGGGACTAGATTTAGCTGTAAATTATGCTGGAACAGTATGGAATACATGGTTAGGGAAATGGCTGAAAGCCAAGGGTCTGAGGTATCAAACGAGCCTCAAACCATCACTCTGCTGCCAGATATGCAGTAGATATGGATTGATCACTTTAAGGGTAGTTTCTCCTGACAAATTTCCCTATTGAACTCTGGAAAAATAATATGGGCAAAAGGTTCTATAATTTCTAGTCTGCACTTCAACCTTATTGCCACATTGTATCCTTTCAAATTCAAAAGTGCTAGAGTACAGAACCGAAATGACAAAAAATTTGTCACTGTCCAATTAATTATAGTGCTCACTGTATATGTGTATATATATATATATATACACACACACATGCACACAGGTGTATACATACTTTTTATTTTTAAAGAAAGACCCCTTAACCTTTGTCCAGTCAAAACTTCTTCAACCACTTAGTTGTCCATATTTGGATTGATATCATTTTGAAGATGGTCTTTGCAGTTACTGGAATATAATTTATATAATTGTCTATCTTAAAGTATATCTGTATCCTTTCATTGCAATAAAGATATAGAAAGCAGATACAATGTGCTTTTTGTCTGAAATCTGTTGGATGCTTGTTGAAAATGTCTGAACCACCATTTGTCTTGTGCCATGAATGTGGACAACTCATCTTGACATGCAATTTAGTATCAAGGAGGATTCAAAACGCCCAAAATTAGCCCTCTATCAAGATTTCAGATGAGGTCTACAAAATTGTAAAGATTAAGAAAATGTACTGAACATTGCTTATAAAAAGCTAGGATTCGATTGTCAAAACAAATTAACTTCAACTTGTATCACTAAAAAAAATCACATTTTAATCATAAGCCTGTAGACTTCTGTATCATTATTTTTCCACTGAAAGTCTTCATGTCTTCAAAGACATTTTTATTCATGTATTTCATTGCAGTTGGTAAACATGATTTTGCATCCATCTAAATTAAAAAATGACAAATTTAGAATTTCTTCACTTTTGGGAATGTAATCTGAAATAGGCTTTTCATCATACATGTTTTCAAACACTTTTTCATCTCACCAAGGTTGTTTAAACATTATTTTCCACCCATCTGAATGAGAAAAATTATATTTAACCCGAGCCCTAATTTTACCCTAAAACCTAATTCTACTCGAGTTCTTAAATATCAGATTTCTAAATTAAAATCGATGGGGAAATAACAGAAATATCAATGAATTAGTATTTCACTGAAAAAAATATACAGTGCCCTCCATTATTATTGGCACCCCTGGTAAAGATGAGTAAAAAGGGTTATAAAAAATTAGTTTGGTGAATTAGCTTAATGTCACACTGAAAAAATGAGAAAAATCCAACCTTTAATTGAAGTAAATTTATTATGAGAAATAAAAATCCCTCATCAAAAAATAATAATTTAACAAAACCATATGTTCCATACTGTTCCAGTGTAATTTACAGCTAAATATAGTCCCACCCCCCAATTCCCATAGAGACCCATTCAAATGCAGAGACGTTATAGTATCGCTTGTAAGAGTACCAGAAAATAAGATATCAAGAGTCTTTTGATGTTGTTGGGTCACAGACATCAGGAAGTCATGGCATGCAAAGGATATGTGACCAAATATAAAAAATTATTACTTTATTCTATATATAAATGCAGGGGTGCCAATAATTGTGGCACACATGGTTTTGTTAAAAATAATAATTTATTGATGAGGGATCTTTTTTTCTCATAATAAATTTACTTCAATTAAAAGTTGGATTTTTCAAATTTTTTCAGTGTGACATTAAGCTAATTCACGAAACTAATTTTTTATAACCCTTTTTACTCATCTTTACCAGGGGTGCCAATAATAGTGGAGGGCACTGTATGACACGGAATTTGGATATCCCACAAGTGAAAAAAATTGGATCATCGTAAATCAAAGACTTGTCCTCACCCTGTACCAAACTCCGCTCCGTAACAAAACCCAAATGTTGCCTCAAAAGTCTTGATGAACCCTAAAACCTAATTCTAGAGTTCTGTATATTCGATTTTTCCATTCAAATTGATGAAAATGGGTCGTATGGATGAACCTCGGCCTCGGATTGAATCCGGACTTTGCCAGTGTGGAATATGGCCGGTAGCTCCATCAGGCGAGGCCAACCATAACCCTAGCCTAACCCAACACAGATTCACCGGCTCATGCTACACTTTCTAAACTCCTCGATCTCACTCACATCCAGGGGGAGGTTGTTATGAGGTGTATGCCTGTTACAATCAAAAATACCAAAGATCAATAGGTTTGTAATTGACAATTGTGCAAAAATACTTTCTGATATGAGTGGAATTTAATTTCCACAATTCCCCTTGGTAAGCTGACAAGACTTCAACCTAAAAATAGTTTGCAGCTAGGTCACTTTTTATATTCCCTTTTCAATTTAAAAACCTCAAACTAAAACCCTTTACCATTTTACTGGATAGATATTTATCAACGACTACCCCCAAGTCTTTACAACATTCTCATTTTTACCTTTACATTTATTAGCTACATTGAACTTCACTTGGCAACAATTCTGATACATATTTTTGGGTTACCTTAGAAGATACCAAACTGATTAAAACCTTTGAGTTCTGTACCATCTGTAGTTTTACATTATCTGCAAAAAAATGCTTATCAAACATCTGCTAATATGCTTCCCATCAAGATCTCAAGAATTTTGTAAAAGAAATTTAAAAAAATCAAAATAAATACTGATCCTTGTGGAATTCCACGTCCAACACATAATGACCTTTCAGATCTTTGGATTTGTCTGATTTTTATACATATCAGCAAGGAAGGTCAATATGCCTTGCATATATAAATGATGGAATGATAAATGAAATCGTAACCGACTCTCCCTGATCTCTTTCCTTTCCCCTTTTGCTTTTTGACAGCTGTTTTTGCCCTCTCTGTGTCCTTCTCAGAGTGTCATTTTTGAGTTTTGTGCCTTTAACTGCTAGTCTATTGGTTGAAGGCTGGAGGATAACTGCTGAAATTCAAGTTGACAGGTCACATGCTCAAGATGAACTCCAAGGCCTAATCATGAGCACTGGATCCCCCCCATGTTCTGGCCAGCCCTTTTCTATGCCTATGTCCTACCATCTCCCAACTCTCTCTCCCTGTCTGGTCTGTTGACTCCCTGCTCCCCTGCTTTGGCATGCGTGCTTACCCCTCTAAAAGATGCAACTAGCTCCTGGACCTCCACACTGCAGCAGAGGCACTGCAATACGGCCCTGATATTATTGTGCACCTAATTTTCATGATACCGCCATGCTGTAGTTCGTACTTTGTTTGATTTGCAGTGCTAGCAAATCTGAACTATTTTTTTCAAGAATATGGTCTTGTTGCACATCCTGGAAGGAAGCTGTTCTTGGGACACTTCTACCCAAACTTCCAAAAGTCCTTGTATGTTTTTCACAGTCAATGCTGATTCTTGGCCAATATTGGACTTAGTGTTTACATCCCTCACCAAAGTCCTACCCCCCACAACTGACGTCAATACAAAAGCATAGCGCCACCACTGGCCCAGACAAATGGGCCTACACTATGCTCAACGTATCGCCGGGTTTAATGATCCCAGTCATGCTGGAAACCTTGTATGACAGTGAAGACTCCTGTACAACTTTGCTTAGCACGGCGATAGAAAAGGCCAACACAAACTAACTACTGTGCAGAATACACTGCTCTGAGGGCAGAAACCACAAAAGATAAGAAACCCCTATTTAGAGTTATCCAGTTTATGGAGCTATCCAGTTACCTTTAGGGAAACAATGTCCATCAGCACCTGGAATCAGATTATATTCTAGAGCTGACGTTTACGTAAGGACACTGAAGAGTAAGCTTGCAGCCAACTGAACCTTTTCTACTCTAAGGTTTGTTCCTGTAAGTGTGAAAAACATAAAAACCTCTTGTCAGCAAGATACTACGCTAGCTCGTTACCTAACCAGCTAGCTCGTTACCCAACAACTAGCGTAACAGGGCAAGTTAAAATACCCAAACTATTTTGAATTTAGCTCAACAAATGAAAACATAACACAGAAAAACTCAAGACAAGTAGCAAACCGCAAACCACTTAGGCAACACCAGTTGAGGAGAAAACCAACCAAGTATGTGAGTGATGATTACAAATAAAATACATATACATCACTGTCATGACTGGTTCATAATAAAGACACCCAAGTCCTCATAAGAAAAACTATTTATCACAAAACTTTCATAATAAACCATAAGTTACAAAAAATAGTTTTTTGACTGACAACACATAGAGCTCAGGACAGCCTGCAATTTAATATTTGAGAGACAAGAAGTCACAGATCAAATCAATATTTATATAGCGCTTTTCACAACTAGTCACAATTATGCGCTGCACAGCTTCTCATACTTGGTATTAGCCTTCTTTTAGTCATTTCTACTTTGCATAATTGCGTTTTCTTAAACCACTGGTTACTTGCAAATGTTACACTCTTTTGTTGAATGTTGCTGTCGAAACGATTGCAGCTCCTTCCCAAGTTTACATCGTTCTGAAGAGATCAAGTCGGTGAACGTACCAAGTGCTTTGCAAACAACTGATTAAACCCTTGCAGATCTGTCCCATCAGAATGGTTGGTGTGGTAGTTAGTTCTTCCCAGAGGAGACATATTTGTTGGGGAACGACGGGTAAACCTGATTCTGACGGGTAGTTTGCGTTATACAGCGATGGGGCCACAGTCCGACGCGCCCTGCTTCACGCGGTGTCACTCTGCTGCTCATGCGGTTTCACCCAGGGCCTGCGGAGGTGGGTTCTCATCGGGGGGTTTGGTGCTCTCCGTGTCCCTGTTGCAGGGGCTGCCCAGCATCTCCATGCTGTTACAGTTGAGAGGGGAGCTGACCTCCGAAGAGCGGTCACCTGCCTTCTCTGGATTGGCCTGCAGGGCAGCAGAAGTGAGTGGTAGGTTCATCACATAGAACATGCTTCCCAGCCGCCGAGAGACCTACAGCCCAGGAAACAGAGGGAAACAAAGGTAAAAATGCACTCACGGGCAAGAATTCTGAGGGAAAGTGTCTGACAGACAGACTGTTTCTGAATTAATATTCTGAAGACCGTTTATTCTGTAAATCAAAAAATTGGTGCATCCAAATAAAAACCTTCCCTCTAAATCAATTTTTAAAACATCACACCTGAACGTGAAGAAAATCTAAAATGAAATTCAAGCAAATATTAGGTACATACCTAAATGACATACCTATCTGAAGTGCACATTTGTCAGCGCATGGACCCCTTGAAGTGATAGAATATCATACGCTGACATTTGTATTTCATCAATAAAGTGCAATGTTTTTTAGATTATAGCTAATGTTTGTTTCAGGGAAAAAAAACCTGAATATTTCTCAAGGTCTAGTGAGATGTGTAAAAAGCTTTCTGATAAGACCATGTCTCCTGCAATGTCTCTCACAATAATATAGCCTGTGATGCTAAAATGATGGAGAAATAGGTTGTTCAGCAAACTACACTGAGTGCCCATAGTCATTGAGTGTTCTTTGGCTGTCTGTTTGGAGTCCTTTGGAGCCATGATAATAGACAGCGGTTTTATTTCACCAGGTTGCTCTCCTCATTAATGTATCTATGCAGTCTGTGATGTTGAATGTAAACCAGCTGTTCTGGTACCTGGGATCGGATCTTGAGTGCTGGGCCCAGTTTCAGCCCTAGAGTGTCCAAAAGGTGCTCCTCGGTGAGAAGAGGCAGAGTCTCTCCATCTATCATGTGATCCTTGAACGTCTGCAGGCAACAACCAACAGATAGCGAAAAATCTCTTAATTTACCACAATATCATTTTGGAGAAACAACGTGTTTGCCAGGGAGGCTGGAGCAATGAAAAAGTGCTTAATTTACCTCAGCGTACTCTGAACAGCTGGGGATGTTGTTGATAAAGTTGTATACATCTTCCACCGTCCACTTCCGGAGGTCTTCAATGGATGACATGTCCTCACCATTCAGGAAAACGCCGTGGGGCCCTGATGAAAGAAATTTACAAAATTATCTGTCTGTCCATCAAACTATGATTTTACGAAACAAGTTAAAATAATTTCAAGGGATTACTAAAGGACAAAGAAGTGAGGGAGGCACAGGTAAAATAAAGGGAAAGTAAAACTGGCTGGACGGAGGAGCTCATGGTGATTGTTTACGTAGATCTGACACCCAACTCACCGGGAGGCAGGAGTCCATTGCTCGGCACTGGAAACATGTAAGGTAGATTTGGAAGTGGTGCGGAGGAGGGGTACATGAACTTCTCGTGAAAAGTGGAGCATGGGTTGGGCATGTCCTTGTCCCCAGTGCCTGGGTTGCAGGTGGCAGCGTCTGGACAGCCATCTTGGCTCATGATGCCATTCTTGCGCAGCCCCGACTCGCTGTCCTTGTAGTTTTTCCCACTGCCGGATGACAGTTCGGCGTCCATTTCGGTCAGATCTGCCTTGTTCACTGCCTCACTCCCCAGCTCACCCTTCCCTTCTGCCTCCTTCTCCTCAACCAAGGCCCCCGGGCTCCGTTCAACAATCTTGTTCTCCAATTGGCTCTTAGAGCCAGATGAGTTGCTGTCTGCGGCCTTGTGGTTGGCCGCCCTCCTGCTGGTCCTCCGCCCCCTCTCTCTGTGCAGTGTGCTGATTGGTGGATAAGGGTTGGCAGACATGAGCATGCTGTTGGCCTGTAGGTCCTCCAGGGTGGCACGGTGGACATAGACATCACTGGGAAGGTGCCCTTCAGGCACTCTCTGGCGCCCCCTGTATACCATACTGTTTGGGGGGATACCCTGGAACATCATAGGGGACTCAATACCCATAAGCCCCTTCTGGTGGGCATTCTCCATCTCCTTTTGGTGCAGTATCGCATTCATCTCCATTCTGGAAAGGTAAGATGCAGGCATGCATGGTTACTGCAGGGCGCCTATATTCACTTAAAATGACTGTGGATGTGATTTAATTTGTGTGTGTATGTGTGTGTGTGTGACAGAAAGATAGAGAGAAGAGAGAGTAACCCCTTCTGGTGTGTACAGAATAAACAGGAACTGTTACCTGGCAATATTCTGCTTGTGAAGCATCTCCTGTCGCCGCGCAACCGTCTCCATGGGCTCTGAGGGTAGGAAGCCATATCCTGTAGAGAGACACAATCAGACAGACAGATGAGAGATTATTCATATCAGATTTAATGCATTGAACAGGATTATTGTACTTGTATATGCCTATTTACAGTACAGAAAAAAAATATATGATTCAGCTGTGTAGTTCCACACTTTTGACTGGATCTAGCAGTAGAAACAAATAATGTGTACAAATACGATTAAAGTTTTATATATTTCTACTATATGGCAGGGGTGTAAAAAGTACCCAGAAATGATACTTAAGTGAAAGTATGGATACTGTCTCAAAATCTTACTCAAGTAAAAGAGTATCTGGCTAAAAATACACTTGAGTAAAAGTCAAAAAGTACTTAAGTACTAAAAAGTTAAAGTAAAAACTTTTTTATTGCAAGGGATAGACAAGGGGTCTCAAACTCATTCCATCGTGGGCCAAGTGTATACAAGATTTTGTTTCAACGACACATTGCACCAGGTGAGTTAGTTGAAGAGGTCAGCTAATTAGTGAAATCATCAGCTGGTGTTTAGGCAAGGCTGGAATGAAACCCAGCATACACTTGGCCCACAATGGAATGAATTATGCGATAGACAATGCTAAAATGAAAGAACAGAGGACACTTTTTTGCATTAAAATGATTTAATGCACTTCATCGAATTTGAAAAAAACATGTCGAGGTAAACTAACATGGACGGCATTCACATCACAGCATCCAGTTGTAAAGTTGGCCAAACTTCAACCTTGGACAAAATTAAGGGTTTAGTTCAATTTTTTAAATTTTTATACGTGGGTTTGACATTGCACATCCTTAGGTTCTTGTGAAATAGTTATTTTGATCGCAGGTGTCTAATCAAAGATCCCCCAAAGATCCACAAGGACCAATCAGCATGGGTATGGGTGGGTTAATTTTCTATTGATGGGGATTTGATTGGCTGTTTTAAATAGTGCGGCCGCAGGATTAATAACATTAATGTTAGTTTGGCCAGAGAAACAAATATACTAATTAAAATCGTTGGACCTGTGAGATTTGTACTTTGTACTTTGAAGGTCTGCATTTGAAATGTAAGGAGTAAAAAGTTTGTTTTTTTTCTCTGAAATGTAATTGAGTAAAAGTACAAGTATACAAACTTAATAATAATTGGAAACAATTTCCTAAACAAGAGCCAGTGTATGTACCTCTGATCAGTTTACTACATGATATGTCTTTACGGAACATAAACATGATGCTGTGATGCAGATAATAAGTCATTTTGAAAACACCCAAACCTCCCAGGTCAGACAGCACAATTTAACTCACAATTTAACAGTCGAATATTAAAAAATAGAGACTTCCAGCTGTGACATATAATGACCTGCTGATCATTGTTCAAAATTGCCAAGCAATACTCTGAAAGTGTTCAACTTGGCAAACTACGTTGCACACGAGGTGCAGCTGGGATCCATCTCACCTGCTCCTGGAAATCCCCTGGTGGGCATGACGTTGGCATGTGGGGGAAGGGGAGGGCCAAGGTGGGCACCCATGTGCATCTGTCGTGCATCTGAAGGCACCATCTCAGTGGGAGTCACCAACTCGCTGGGGTAAATAAGACGAGTCAGGTCTAATCTTACAGAAATATTTCACAGCCATTTTGCAAGCATGGGGTTCTGTGTGAATGCTGCAAAGAATCCACTACAGCAATTTTCCTGCTCAACACCTGGTAACTGCCTTTGCATTACTGGGCATCTTGAATGGCTTTAAAACATTTTCACATTAGATGCATCTGGTATTAGTTAAACACTTGCAATGTCATGTGATGGAAACCTCGTTATGTACACATGTTAGCAAATCCTCAGCTTGCTCCAGATTTACAGAGACACGGGCAACACAGACCTCAGAAGAAATGCGGAAGGAAAACAACACTTTTCCTACAGGATCACTGAAGAGAGTACAAAGCACATGCGTACAGAGTGTATTACTATATCTGTGCTTCTCCACCTCTACCCATCCAATATCTGTGCTTCTCCACCTCTACCCGTCCAATATCTGTGCTTCTCCACCTCTACCCGTCCAATATCTGTGCTTCTCCACCTCTACCCGTCCAATATCTGTACTTCTCCACCTCTACCCATCAATTATCTGTGCTTCTCCATCTCTACCCATCCAGTATCTGTGCTTCTCCACCTCTACCTATCAAATTTATGTTCTTCTCCACCTCTACCCATCCAATATCTGTTCTTCTCCACCTCTACCCATCAAATATCTGTGCTTCTACACCTCTACCCATCCAATATCTGTGCTTTTCCACCTCTACCCATCCAATATCTGTTCTTCTCCACCTCTACCCATCAAATATCTGTGCTTCTCCACCTCTACCCATCCAGAGCGGCTTTCAGGTATATGGCGAGGTGAAAGTGGCAGCCATTCGCTTCACTTGTTCTGTACCCAAATTCTGGCATGGTTGGATTCTCTGCTCTGAAAGCAAACACCCTGGGGTGTTGATGAAAAAAACAGTGCTGGAGAATAGACTGCAATGTGGAGAGAGAGAGAGAGAGATACAGAAAGAGTGAGATCTAGCGAGAAACAGAGAGAAAGATACAAAGGCTTGTTTGATACGTCAGACCCTTGATTACTTACAGCCATTTAGCCAGTCATGTGTTCCATACTGTACCAGCGTAATTTACAGCTGAATCTAGTCTCACCCCCCAATTCCCATAGAGATCTATTCAAATGCAGAGAGGTTATAGTATCGCTTATAACAGTACCTGAAAATAAGATATTGAGAGTCTTTTGATGTTTATGGGTCACAGACGTCAGGAAGTAACAGCATGCAAAGGATATGCTACCAAATATTAAATATGATACTTTAAAAATACGTTAAAGCAAAGGGTATGAATACTTATGTAAATTAAAGATTTCAGTTTTAGATTTTTTATAAATTTGCAAAAATTTCTAAAAACATGTTTTCATTTTGTCATTATGGGTTATTGAGTGTAGATTGATGGGCAAAAATGGCCATTTTATCCATTTAAAATTAAATCTACAACACAATAAAGTGTGCAAAAAGTGAAGGGGTATGAATACTTTCCATCCCCACTGTATATAGAGAAAAATTTGAGAGAGAGAGCGAGAGATATATAAAATAAATTTAAAAAAGAGAGCGAGAAATACAGAGAGCGAGATATATATTAAAAAAAGAAATAAAAAAAAGAGAGAGAGCGAGCCATACAGAGAGAGTGAGCGATATATAGAGAAAAAAATAGAGATACAGAGAAAGAGCGAGATAGAGAGCGAGAGAGAGTGAGAGATACAGAGAGAGCGTGAGATATATAGAGAAAAAGAAAGAGAGAGAGCGAGAAAGATACAGAGAAAGAGCGAGATACAGAGAGAGCGAGAGATATAGAGAGAGAAAGAAAGAGCGTGACATACAGAGAGAGAAAGCGAGAGATACAGAGAGAGCGAGAGAGCGAGAGATATAGAGAGAGAAAGAAAGAGAGAGAGAGAGCGAAAGCGAGAGATGCAGAGAGAGAGAGAGAGAGAGCGATACAGGGAGCTGTGCTTCCTGGTTGTGGGGTAACAGAAGAGGGAACTGACCGGTCGATGAAACGGGGCTCAAACTGGCCTGGCATGCCCTGCAACCGTTGCTGACCCTGTGCCAGGAGCTGTGGAGCCATGGCCATCTGATTCCTCATTATCATCTCCTGCCTCTGCCTCAGCTCTGCCACACCAGTACAGACAGCACAGCGCACTTATAAACACACCAAACACAACGCCATCCTCAGTAATAAACATGATAAACATCTAAACACAACGCTACACTTAGAAATGAACACACTACACATCGAACACAATGTCATTTTTAAACGTTCTGACATTCAAACGGGTTACCCAGTTCTGCAGAATTCACATTTTCCTTTGTATTATTTTCCTCTGGCCTGATTTCGGTCTATAGTGGAACTTACCCCCTGCAGACATCCCGTTGACCAGCCGGTACCAGTGCTTTTCGTCGACAGGGCCCTGCTCTCCCAGAGCGCTCATCTTCCTCAGGTGCTCTCGGGGGGTCATGACACGATAGTGGCTAGAAACCCCTAATTGTGTCACTCTATAGAGACGCACACACGCACACACGTTCATTTTGTTTAAGGGCATCAGTGCCTCCTTCATAAAAGTTCAGAAACTGACCCACACTTATTTATCATTTTATTACATGGACAATATTTCAATAAGAGAAAGGCCATAAAGGCCATAGCAATCAGTAGCTAAACAAGTGTGAAAGCATTTTCCATCAGCAACTTAACAATTAGTACATACACATGCGACCCTGGCTGAATGTTCATTAAAGATAATTATAAAAATGCAACACAGGGAAATGATTTGGTTGGGCACTGTAAATGCACATGAGTCACTTTTTTTTGTGAGTGAAATGTTTGAAAATGAAACAAGAAAAGATTGACAGAAGTAACGATACTTCAATTAGAATTGTATAGACTGTGATATTTTGAGTGAATAGCATAATTCGATTGCACACGCCTTTTTCCAATTAATTTAGTTTATATTCAGAATTCAAGCTGAATATTTTTTAACCTTTATTATTATATTTTAACTGATACCATGGAGCAACGTTCACATGCGCCTTACATTTAATTTACCACTAGAGGGAGCCCCAGTACACTACCGCAGTGTTTTCACAATCTTTTTTGACAAACGTTTTTTTTATTGGCCTAAGTGATTCAGATACAGAGGTGTAAAATCCAGGGGTCAGAAAGTAAAAGTCCTGCCATGTGTTTCTGCCACCCATGAACTTGGCCAGATGATTTCACTAATTAGTAATATGTCCTGGCTGAAGAATTGTGCTCATTAGCTAATCCAGGTGATTGGAACAAAATACTGGGGATGACTTTTACTTTGTGAACCTGGATTTTACACCTCTGTTCAGATATTTAGTGCAAAGGCACTACAGATATTACTATAGAGCCAACAGCAGTACTGAACACTACTGAGGTTATGTATTCACATTGCTTTCTGGCCTGCTCCCTTCACTTTGTTGAAAGGACTGAAGTAATCTGACAAGGCAATGAAGTTTCAGTGTTTATAGCCCACCATCTTGGCCCATAGCAGTTTACCTTGAATATTTTTTCCGAGCAGATGGTTTAAATCATGGCGGTTACCTCACAGTCACACATAATAAATTAATTGTCGTTTAGTTTTTGTTGAATCTTTTTTTCCTTTTACAGAGTGAAATACTTACCAAAAATACTTACAAATCTATGAATTAATAAATATTTATAATAAATATACATATATAACCAAATACGTCAAATAATTCCCATTACAACTACAGTGCATGATAAATGAAATCAGTATCTGATTTCACTGCCCACACACAAAAACAGTTTAAACAGTATTTTATTCAAGATATTGATAGTAAAATGGGGTGAATACTTAACAAAAAAATGTTATGTAATACTATATCTTTTGATCACAGATTCATATATCCTGTTTCACTTTGAGTGTATAATGTGTGTGTAATTATGAGATTCACATAGTTTGTCATTTAGGGCAGACATTTACCACACAATGTACCATGTGTCTTCAATTAGCCATATCGATTTGTAAGAGAGTTGCAACAAAAAAAATTTGAACTAGAAAACACCTTGTTTTCCCCACTGTACACCAATCTCAAAGATACGGCAAATATGTGGCAGCCTTACCTACTTTTATTGGAAAGAGGGAATATAATGAATTGTGCCTGTCGCTGTTAACCATGTGAATCCTGGTGGCTACGAGGCAAGCAGCACAAACCTTTCAAGAATAAGAGAAAGGATAGTATGATAGACAAAATCCGGGCTGGTATACGCAGATCTGAAAAACACTATGCACTTGGAACACTCATTGAGAAACTTTATTTGTGCTAAAGTGAAACCAGGCGAGCGAAGGCAGAAAGTGTGAGCGCGAGTTTTACTGTACCTGTGAGCCAGCTGAAGATGACGTATGCTCTTCTTCTTCTCCTCCTCCCTCTTTGCCTAATATCACGTTCCTGAGAGAAGGAAAAGAAAACAGGAAGCGAGAGAAAGGAAGAAGGAGAGAGAGAGAGAGCTTAAACAGAGCCTCTCCCGGTGCAGTGAGTCTCTTGTGGCGCTCAGGCCGTGAAGACGAGCAGAGATGTGTCACGACACAGGAACAGGAGGTCCCATCTGTGGAAAGTCCCTGCTCTGAAGTGCTTCTGCACGATGGAAAAGATGCACGTGTGCCAAAGAGCCGAGCTGAGCAGCCAGGTCAGTGAGTAGTTTCACAACACACAGCCAGGTCTGATCTGCAATACGTTATGTCACTGGGGAAACGCGTTTGTCTGTATGTATATATCTGTCTGTGTGTGTGAGAGAGAGAGTGTGCGCACCCGTGTGTGTGTCTTTTTGTGTGAGCATGTGCAGAATGTGTGTGTGCTTTTTTATTTAAAAAAATGTATTATACATGAGAATACATTATTTTTCATTGTAAGACAAGCTATTTTCTATTTGATATGTGCCACTTCATTAAAGGAAGTACACTGTTCAATTTTCTATACTGTCAAAGGATGACCTTCAAAATACTATAAACAGTAGGCTACCCCTAGTCTCAGCCTCAGCCGCTTTGACGCACTTCGTACACAGCGTCTGATGCATAGGCTTGCATAAACTGGGTAGGACTGTGGGAAACTGACAGTCAGCACTCACTGGCTAGCAGCACTGTCAATCACAGGAGTGTGTATGTGTGTGTGTATTTCCGGTACGACGCGATGCATTGGGTTTTATCAGTCCGCCGGGAAACAAGTTGTGCCAACTAATCGGTAGCTAGCGAATACTGGAAATTTATCAAAAACAATGAGTGTTTCGGACCAAGACAAAGAGCTTAACGTTGGATTGAAGAAAGTTTTTGAAGTTCATGACATTTCTTCGGTGTGATGGACTATTTTACGAGAGATCGCCGTGACATTTATGTAAATTATATTAGTTTCAGTCTGTTCTTCTTGTAGCGCTGTTTCTGAATCGACCATAGACGGTCTGTTATTGATTATATTGCATGTCAATCAAAGGTGCCAACTCGTCAAAGTGGGCGGCTCTTTACCACGTTAGGCAAGTCTATGGACCAGACTAAGTCTGGCCTTCGCGAAACTAGGCTATCCCAGTCATCCCCAAATAATTTTTGGGACCTACTCAAATCCAGGTTTTTTTTTAAAAATTTGCTGGTATTCGTTACACTCCATGATCAACTCAAGTTGTTGAAAACAGTGGTTTAAATACTTTCAAATTTCCTGGAGGTCTTGCCCCGGTGATGACTTTCTGACCCTAGTACAATAAGTAGGCTATTCTGTTAGTGGTGCCGCGTGTGATAACAAGGTTCATGCCTGGAAAGTGCTTGTGTGGAATTAGCACGTATACACATAGAACGTTAACAAAATAACGTCGCTTTGTTTATTTACCCAACCGATCAGCTGTGCGCGATATGAAAACATTGGCGTCAGTTGTAAGGTAACGGACATGAAAGTTAATCAACGATTTCTGATTGAGTATTTAGGTTTTCCTAACCTGAGATAAGATAGAATGGAGTGAGATAAAATGCAATTCCTAACGTAAAGGCCCTGTCACACTATAGCGTTTCGTACTAGCGTATGCCAGCGTATTAAAAATATCACTCATACGCTGATATACGCTGATATACGCTAGGGGTACGTTAGGCATAGGTTGTATACGTTTCAAGCACGGTCGCATTCGGTGGCATACGCTGGCATACGGCGAGGCACCAAAAGTTTTTTAAGCATGCTCAAAAATTTTGTGCGTGTTCGGACGTATGGTTTATACGCTAAACATACGCTAGGCATACGCTGAATACGCTAGCATTAAGCTAGAGGTACGTTACTCATAGGTCGAGTACGCTGGTCATACGCTGACATGATTATTGATAGCGTATTGATAGCGCATTGATAGCGCATGAGTAACGTACTTCTAACGTATGTCTGACGTATCTGCAACGTATATAGACATCTTGGCGTATGCCTGACGATTGAAAGAAGCAGAGGAACCTCCTGAAGCACTGGGCCAACTCAGGTGCAGGTGCAGTTCCATGGCAAGACAGGATGATTTAGAACAATTGTATAGTTTAAAGTCAAGTGTAAAATGCAGTTTATTATTCTATGGGTCAGGGGAAACTTATAAATTACACATCATTTGATGTATTATAAAAGTATGAAAAACACCAGAAGTAAGTTTAAAAAACGTTTATTCATATGATCAACTGATCATTAATAATGCCACATGATAATAATGGTAATAATGGTACATAGTAGGGATGCAAATATTAAGGAATTTCCTTAATCGATAGTTGTTAACCTTAACAAAAAATCGTCGATTAAAAACATAAAAGCTAAATATAGTTTATGATAGACAAAATGCATGTTATATTCCTCAATCAAAGATTTATTGTAACATTTGAGAAACAGGCATTATTGTAGCATAACAAAAATAGAATAGGAAGGCGTGTATAGGCTACTTTAACAGAGAAGAAATTGCGCTCGGTCTCATCTGTAGCAAGCGAAACCGTTGCTCCGCTAGGCACTTGCAGCATGAACATAATCGCTCTTGAAATTGAAAGGCGACAGTTAAACTAGTAGACCTAGCATAGAACAGTCAACTTAAAACATAGGCTATTATGTTTTGAATAGGCTCCTCATATGCATACTAGATAGACCTACTTATTTTTATTCAAGAACATTTAAGCATATCTACGTGGTCTGGAGTGAGTCGTGTGCGCAGCCTGTTTATTAGCTCTCTTATTGCCATCATGTCCTTTTCAACCATGTTGCATACCCTCTGAGTAATAGCCTACAGTCATTAAAGAGTCAATACTTCTTTCCTGGTTGTGGTGGTGTGTTGCGTTCCCCATCCTGAGAACCGAGAATGTGGAAAGGCCGATGGTTATATTGGCACTTTGTCACGTGATAGCGGTACGCTGGACACGCGCAGTTCATACTCATACGCTAGCCATACGTACATTACGCTAGCCATACGCTGGCGATACGCTACTCATACGCTACTCATAGGTTCAATACGGTAAGTATCCGAAAAATTCTTTATTTTCAACGGCTTTTTGCGCGTATGAAAATTATTTCATGAATTTACATCCGCAACTCATACGTTTCTCTCATACGCAATAGTGTGACAGGGCCTTAAGTTAAGATTTGCTTCTGTAATACGAATATGAAAAATCCCATCTTAGACTTGTCGCATCTTAACTTAGACTATTCTTCAAAATGAGTGAACTATCCCGTTAATGTCAAGCCCTGATAATAATTTACAGACACAGAATAGCTAATGTGATAGAGTGAAAGCAACACATTGGCTTGCTTACCATTCATGTAACGTTAACAAACACAAGGGAGCTTGCTAACTGGGTAGACATATCCAAATAACGTAATAATATTATTTCCAATATAGGTCAACTAATGATGTCATCCATACATTGCGAAATGAACGTTAAATGAAACGAAGATCTCACAGTGATTTAACTGTAGCCTAACTATATTCCGTAGCTACACAATTTGTGTACAACGCCGAAGTTCAACTAACTCACTCACTCACCCACTCAGTTAGCTACTATCACTGTTCCAGGCTGGCCTGGCGTCAGGGCCGTTTCTAGACCGCTTTGATTGGGGGGGCATGAAGAGATGTTGGTGGGGCACAATGGGGGGACGAAGTAGTGGGGGTCTGGGGGCCCTTCCTCAGAAAAATGTGAGCCTTTTAAAACCCATTTCCTGCATTTCTACACAACCTCACACAGGGCATTTTTTTAAATAAAATGTTTAATTTATTAACATTTTCAAGATTGTTTGAGATGCTTTCATATAAAGCTAATCAATATATTAGTGGATACGATAATTTTATTACATTTTAAACCCATCTCCACCCCCCCCCCCCCTCATCTTATAGGAGGACGACTTTATTTATGCCCAATAATACCAAATCATTATCTAATCTTGGAACGAAGTATATTAAAGATGAGCTATATTCCTTCATCATTTCAGTCTCTTTGTGCTATTTTCTATTTACATGTGAAACTACGCTACTGTAACTGGCTCATCATTTTAATTTATATTTTAGCCACT
This sequence comes from Ilyophis sp. 1 JC-2022, assembly GCA_022702515.1. NCBI lineage: Eukaryota > Metazoa > Chordata > Actinopteri > Anguilliformes > Synaphobranchidae > Ilyophis > Ilyophis sp. 1 JC-2022. The sequence goes on along the minus strand of CM040395.1, from coordinate 124,230,717 downwards.
CCACTGACTAGCCAACACGCAGCAGTAGGCTAGCTAATACACACACAAACACACACGGGCGCAGCACACACAAGTCCAGCCAGCTAATGCAATGCTGCAGATGTTTCGCAGAATCGCAGCTATAACAACTAGGCTAGATGCAACATGTAATCAATCTATTTAAAATCAAATCTCCCAAACAGAGATTCTCGCCACTATCCTCAACTCACTGAGTAAGCTAGGCTAGCGAATATTATATCCTAAGCAATGCGTAACAGTTACAGTTATCAAGAAGAGACAGCATAGATTGATCAAAGAAACTGACCTCTTTCTTTCTCGTTGCGTCTCCATATTTATATGGCCAAACCAACCAATCAGATATTTGAGAAATATTATTTCGATGTGGCATTTTTATGATTGGCCGAATCGTCTGTAGCTCTAATAGCCTACTGACGGTGCTACGGGTGCCGACTTTATATTGTCGGACTTTATTTTTTCTGGATTTGGCTTCAAAATGGCCAATAGGAAAGCAGTGCACTTTTTGATGACCAATGGCAAAATTACAGAAAACTATGAACACTCAAAAAATAGATATAACAGTGATTTTTTCAGAGTTTTCATTGGATGGGCAGACTATTCCTCTGGGTGGGCAAGGCCCACCCGTAGACACGCCCCTGCCTGGCGCCCGGCAATATTTTGGTTAAGTCAATAATATAATCTATTATAAAATGTAACAGGCTTTCTAAAGAAATTATTTGTCATACAGCACATTGCAGGACATTAAAACATGAATTAATCGGAATGCAAATATGGACTATTAGATAATCCTGAGATTGAGACATTTATTTTTCATGACATGCATAGCTATTTCTGAAAAGAAGTGTGCCATCCCTAAATAGACATTAAAATAATAGATATTATTATGTCTAATTAATGAAACCATTAAGCACACTTTACAATTCCAGAATAGAAACTGTGGTTGGAATGACAAAAAAAGGCATACACAAAGGGCTCCAGGACTGAGTTTGATCCACTGAGCCATTTAGAGGGCAGAATTGTGCGTCGAGTGTATTCTAGAATGGCAAAAAAAAGAGACAAAAACGTTTTCCCCCCCTCAGATTTGTCACGTTACTTTAACTACGTAATTGCTATTGATTTGTTAATTGGTTAATCACTCAGTTTATTTCAAAAAAAATTTATTCCTGCTTTTCTCAAGAAATATGCTCAAGAAATGTTATTTGTTCATAAATAGTGACTGCAGTGTGTATTATCAAATTTGTGGTGTGTCGGGAAATGTTTAAGTGTAAATATTTAAAGATAGTGGAATCATAGAACCAGTTAAGTAGGGTAATATGTTGAAATGGCAACCTGCATCTTATGGGCAATCAGGGATTTGGGTTTGACACCCCAGGACTGACACGAAATACCCTGATACCTTACTGTAGGCTGAAAGCTTCTTATGAGAAAGATGTGTGTGTGTGTGTGCGTGTGTGTGTGCGTGTGTGCGTGCGTGCGTGTCCATGTGAATGAGAAAATGTTTACGTGTGTGTGTGCGTGTGTGCGTGCGTGCGTGTCCATGTGAATGAGAAAATGTTTACGTGTGTGTGTACAACACTGTGTGTGTATACATTTAACCATAGTATAATGATTAAAGAACTGGTCTTGTAACTGAAAGGTTGCAGGTTCGATTCCCAGGTAGGACACTGCCGTTGTACCCTTGAGCAAGTTACTTAACCTGAATTGCTTCAGTATATATCCAGCTGTATAAATGGATAATATGTAAAAATGCTAGTTGTGTAAGTCGCTCTGGATAAGAGCGTCTGCTTAATGCCTGTAATGTAATGTAATGTACATGTTGTTTTGTAACTGTTTGCCACCCAGCTCCAAAGTGTGGTTATACGATTTGCCAGGCTCAAGGCTCAAGCATTACTCCCTGTCCTGCAGTCCACTGAGAAACCCACCTAATCTCAGGCCTCTAATCCCCAGTTAGTCAGGAACATCTGCTGACCCCCAAATGCAACCATGCTACCCGCCACCCCCAACCCACATCCAGGCCCCCTCTTCCCCCGAGATCCTATTAGCTAAATCCTGGCTATGCAGCACTTTAACGGGATGTGCTAGAGTTAATCCGGGCGTTTAGAGTTTTACCCTCAGCAAACCTTGCCTGTAAGCATCCTGGACAATAACCCATGAGTGCTAATCCTATTAGCCGCCATTAGCACATGAAGATGTCCCAGAAAGACCTTGGGACAAATCTGGGGCACAATTTGGTTATTTAAGCGCTTCGAAACGTGACGCACGCACACTGTCCCCCACTGACGATGTTGCGACCGTCCCCAAGAGGGCCCCCGGGACCTGTGAGACACACCTGTGTAGAAACACTGACACAGAGACTGGGCTGGAGCACATCTGCAGAGCCAGAGAGAGACTAACCCTTCGTCTCCAAAAAAGGGAGCGAGGAAGGGAGCGTTGGCAGAGCGTGTTTGTGTGCGTGTGTGTCTCATTATCTGTGTGCGCTGCGCATACATCTGTCTGACAGTCTGTCTCCTAGTCAGTCCCATAGATATTTCTGTTTACTTCTGTGTGTGTGTGTGTGTGTTTATGTAAGCACACTTTAAACCAGTGCTCCGTACACTACTCAGAATTCACCTTCCCTCCTCTGTCTTCCCAAGCTCATTTCTAGAGTGGCATGTAGTACGAGAGTAGTTACAGGGTTTGAGGAAATGAAACTCAGAAAGTACAGTTGCACTCACCCGCTGGCGTCCGTCCGTTCCTCTCCTCCGTCTCCACACACAGCCCTGAAAACCGCACACGGGTAGGGTTAGTGTGTTTACGTGTCAGAAACGCACCGTTTTAAACGCAGCCCTCCTGACTCTGGAGGAACTAGGAAGCAAGACTGGATTTGGCAGGTGAAATCTTCACACTTGCTCATTAATCCAGCAGGGAAAGCGAGGGCCTGTACGAACACGAGCAGCAGAGAAACGGGTCGGCCTCATCTGCCACGGCCTCCGACTGGAGGTTGAGCACATTTATGAGGGGTGACTCATGCCGAGGTGGAAATGACTGGAGTGTATTGGGCCTTGAGGCGAAAGATGCTGCGGTTATGTTTTGATTTTTTTTTTCTTCTCCCCTTCTACAGAGAGATTTATATCAGCACACCACCATTAATCTAGATCCCAAACTGATAATAAGAAGGCTGAAGTAAACAGAGGATACATGCGAAGGGGAGGATGAGAGGGGATAATAATTACATGGAAAGGAAGTTAGGAACTGCTATGCTAGTGATCCCACATTAATTCCAATGTGCCTGTTGGAAGAAAACACTTTAAGTCACGTGTGTGCATAAGGACGCCCCCTCTCGGGGCCTGGACTTGGTCCCTCCCATCTAAAGCCACTTCACCTATCTGAATGAGGGGGGGGTACATCGCATGTGTGACAAGAGAACCAGTTCTGAAGTAGTCCAGTGGGTGGACATATAGGACCTGATTTACTGAAACCTTTAGTGTGTTCATCAAAACCTTATAGCAAATGAATAACACAACTAATTATTGGTGCATAACAAATACCATGGCCAATCATTGGTTGGGCTAAAAGGTTTTGCACACGCTAAAGGTCTTAGCAAATCAGGCCTAAAGTGCACAGAGGTTGTAGGTCCAAATCCTGCCATTAGACCTTGCACCTCAAGTGAAGTACAACTGACCCAAGTGGCAGCATCTACACTGTGTAACTGTGCCAAATAAATGTGCCAGTTGAAGGCTATAACAAGTTACCCTTGTTAAGAAAGCAATCGAAAATGATCCAGCATTAAGATTTAAACAATGCAATGCAAAATGACCATGGGAACATTGCTGTCTGGGAGACTCAGATCATATTTACGGATTTAATATTTAGAAATAGTTAAAAACACCTTCAGTGTATTAAAGCAGGTGGGAGAAACTGCAATTCCATCTCCCTCTTAAACAACAGTACTGAGGTGCACTCTAGTGTGTCCACGCACTCTATTGTCAACCTCGCAGTAGGAAGTGCAGGATTCAGACTTAGCATCTCCACTTTAGAAAAAGAGAGAGGGGCAGAGGGAGAGAGAAGACGATGTAGAAAGAGTGCAAAAGAGAGGAGAAAGACATGTACACATAGTTGGAAATAGAGAGAGAGAATAACAACTGTGAAAGAGAGGGAAGAAGGAGTGTATACCACAAGCATTACGCAGAAAACAAGTGATCGACGGAAGAGAGATAAGGAGAAACGATGTGAAATGGGTGTGATGGTTACGACACATCACACAGTACACAGGAAGTGGGAGAGCCTCAAATCAAGAGTGCCTTTGAGTGACTCACCTGCAAGTCCCCGCAGATAAGCCAAGCGTCCCACAGCAGAGAAACCCAACACAAACAGCTCCGAAATAGTAACAGACCCTGTGCCGCTCAGCGCTTCTCCAGGTGCCTTTGCATCGGCCGAGACACTTTCGCTTTGCAAACTCAAAGGAGTACCGGTTTGACGGCTTGGAGACCACACCTGCTTAGCTTCTGCCAAGCCCAGTGCCTCAACTAAAAAAGATCTTTAACTACAGATTCATGTTATCTTCATAGCTTCCTTTATCTCCCCCAGTAAGCCCTCCCTTCTCTGACATCATGGCAATCGCTCGTCCAACTGCAGGCCTGACGCAACGCTGAAATGTAATTACAAGAGTACTGCCTAATCACGCTAAACCTCTTTCAACGTTTACCTCAGTAATCTCTTGTTAGCACATAAGCATAAGGCCAATAGTAAGACACCTAAATACTCGGCTTCTTTTCCCAGCGGGCCTTCAACCCTAAAATCGCCTGCTTCAGAGGGGGTGCGTTCACCTCTCCTGCGCCCTATTTCTATTTCGCCAGTTTGCGTTTTTAAATTTATTTTCCAGCAGTTTGGGAAGGAGAGCGGGGCTAAAGACTCGGGTTTGGTTGCAGACCTTGGAGTGGCCGCTGCCCGTTTGACTAAAAATCCCCCCTAATGTGTTGCAAGGATAATCTCCCCAGACTTCTTAAACTGACAGTTTGTGATTACAACAGGCTTACTGTATGCCCTGTAGTACCAAGAATTATATATATTTTAATACCGTGAGGATAAAGGGCATTTAGTCTACAGTTAGGTGTACAGCAGTTGAGTGGGTTTTTCCTGTTCTTGATAATTAGCGGGCTCCCCATTCGGTTTGGCACTGTCTTTTCCAGTCAATGGAAACCAAGTTTCTGGGCTGAGAACAGGCTGTTTGACACCACACTGCTGTCTCGCCAACACACCAATTGCACAATCACATGCACACTCACACAAATAAATGCATGCGTACATAAACCAAAAGCACCAACAATGCAAAAATGAACATACAATAAATGCACACACAGTCATCACATAGACAAATACACACATACACACACATTATTTGCACAAAGAAATGCGAACACACAGCCTATACCAACCCTAATTCCAAAAAAATTGGGACTGTATGTAAAGTGCACATAAAAGGAGAAAGCAGAGATTTGTAAATTCACTTTTACATATATTTAATTGAAAACAGCACAAACAAAATATATTGAATGTTTTGCCATATCAACTTTATTTATTTTTGTAAATATACACTAATTCCAAATTTGCTGCCTGCAACATGTTCCAAAAAAGTTTGGACAGGGGGAGAAAAAAAATACTGGGAAGTTGAAAAAAACACCTGTTTGGAACATTCCACAGGTAAACAGGTGATGCTATCATGACTGGGTATAAGAAAATATCAAAAGACTCTTGATATTTTATTTTTAGTTACTATTAGAAGCGATATTATAACCTCTCTGCATTTGAATGGATCTCTATGGGAATTTGGGGGTGGGACTAGATTAAGTAAAAAAAATGAAGACTGGGAAGTTAAAAAAACACCTGTTTGGAACATTACACAGGTAAACAGGTGATGCTATCATGACTAGATTGGTGGGACTAGATTAAGATGTAAATAACACAGGGAAAGTATGGAGCCCATGGCTGGCTAAATGGCTATAAGTCATCAAGGGTCTGAGGTATGAAATGAGCCTCAAACCATCGCTCTGCTGCCAGATATGCAGTTGATAATGATGGATCACTTGGAGGGTTGTTTCTCCTGACTTATTCAATAGGAAAATGAGTCAGGAGAAACAGCCCTTAAAGTGATCCATCCATATCTACTACATATCTGGCAGCAGAGTGATGGTTTGAGGCTCGTTTGATACCTCAGACCCATGATGACTTACAGCCATTTAGCAACCATGGATTCCATACTATTACTGTGTAATTTACATCTTAATCTCCTCCCACCCCCCAATTCCCATTATCGCTTGTACGAGTACCTGAAAATAAGATATCAAGAGTCTTTTGACATCCTTTTATACCCAGTCATGATAGCATCACCTGTTTACCTGTGTAATGTTCCAAACAGGTGTTTTTTGAACTTCCAAGTTTTTTTTTTTTTGCCCCGTCCCAATTTTTTTGGAATGTGTTGTAGGCATACAATTCGGAATTAGCCTATTTGAACAAAAATCAATAATGTTGATAAGGTAAAACATTAAATATCTTTTTTTTTTTGTACCGTTTTCAATTCAATATATGGAAAAGAGAATTTACAAATCACTGCTTTCTGCTTTTATGCGCATTTTACATACTGTCCCAACTTTTTCGGAATTGGGGTTTGTATGTTTACACACAAAAACGCATACAATCCTGCGCAAACTTTTATCACACAGAGTAATTTGAGTAAGAAACCGTTCAGTCTAATGGTGTCTATGGACATAGGGCAGGGATGAGGTCCAAAGTACAGCAAGTCCTATCAGCCCAAGATACAACCGAATAAGCAATTGTAGTGAACATGGCACAATAGGCAATCGTAAAAAAAACTGCGACATCAATTATAAGGAAATAAAAACCCATTGCAGCGTTACGTTCATTTACCAGACTCTCCAGAGCAATTTACAATGTAGGAGAACATAGAGGCATTCACCTGATTGACATGAGTAAAAGTGCCAGACCTGGCTAACAAGATTCCAGTGAGCGTACAGTAACATCACTAAAGCACGAATGAAAGTTAACGATGCACCAGGTGTACTAATCATCAGTTGTCCAACTACACCAGGGCACCAATAACTCAAAATGAGATTAAGACTAGGCTCACATTTAGTGGGTCATGGTAGCATTATTTTTTAGCATTAGCATCGTTTTCTGCTTTTATTTACAAGGACATTTTTGTGTTTGATTTTTTCAAATTGAATAGCTTATGTTCATTGTTATGGATATGTTACAGGTGCATTTATTTTTGGTCACTTCTTGTTCACAGAAGGAACAGAAACATATAATGACAATGCTATAATTTGCCTGACCTGTACTCGTTTACATTCATCACTACTTTGAACAAATATTTGCTCAGAGAGCCAGCTATGGGACTGGGCAAGAGAGAGCGCTTCTATTAAAAAGAGGAGAAATCAGAAATGGAGCACTTAACAATGAAGGATGCAAGGCATTAGGACATTTAAACCGCTAATTTAAGAATATCCACAGAGTAAGCTTTTTAAAAGGGATTTATGCTCACCTTGTTTTGGCCGTGCATTAGATAGTCACAGTGAGGCAAAGAGGATAAGAGCTGATTTAAACTTTAAAACAGCTCTATAAATGCCTTAGGCTGCCCTAGGTCCCTGATCTTCCTAGACTTCCAAGTATTATAATTTTTTAAAACCTTCAAAATAAAAGCCACGTACGTCCATCACTACGGATGTTTATGTTTTTACACCCTGCATATCATTTATACTGTAGAACAAAATACAATACTGGTGTTTAGTACAGGGGCTTTAAAAGGCAGGAAAGGAGATTCTACGGGAAAATAAAATAGAAGGATGTTGGACATTACATAATTTAACATGCATTTAAGACAGTTTCTGTCTTCTAAAAATACCTGGAATAATAAACAAAATGAGGTTCGTAGTTCATATATCAGCAATGTTTGGCCTAAGGGTGTTTAAAAAAGCACAGGCTCCTAAAAGTTAACGAGATTATTTTGCAATTTGTTTTGCACATCCTCACAGTGATATACATTATCTCTGTCTGAGAAAAAATGTCAGCAGCTGATTTTGTACCAACAAGTTCAAGTTCAAGAAGCTTAGTTGTAGAACCATGGACATCCTGAAGAACGCGGTATGGCTTCATATCCATTAGGCTACCTTTATCCGGTCAAACGTTGTGTGAACTTGCGGTTCGTCCGAAACCAACAGCAAAGCTTAGCCTTGTTGTACGAGTAGCATTTCTTCTGTGGGGGACGTCTACTGTAGATTCAGGAAAACTTTGATCGATGCTGTGGATGATTTGTACCTGGCTATACCAGTTACAGATTCCGATGTTTTCACATCTGAATCTCCATCTTTTAACTTGGTTAGTGCTCGGCTAGAAAACCAGGAAAATCTAGGTTGTTGCAGGAAGAAGTGTTGCTGGGCCAGAAGGGGGCACTCTTCCACCTGGACCAAACAGAAATCTAATACGGTCTGTACAACACTCTGATAAGTGATTGTAATGTAATCTTCCCTACCCACTTAAATTCCCCAGTTCATCACTACATAACATATTCAATGAATAAATACAATTGTTAGGTGCCTTTCTGTAGAGTGCAGGGGCACCGGATTTGAATTGTAGATTCACACCGACAACCTTGCAGTCCTGTGGTTACAACTCAGTTCTCAAACCACTACATCACATGGCTTTCTGATCTCAGAAGAAAGAACATATCAAGCCAAAAGCTTGTGTCAGGATCTGGGTCGCGGTAGGGGAATCGAACCTGGGCCATGGTGGACAAAACTTTAACCACTTGACCATTGGGGGATGGCTAGGGCTAAATTAACCCAAATGCAGAGATGGCAAGAAAGAGACAAAAAAATATTTGAAAGAAAATCAACAAGACCTTACTCAAATTAATTTGGTAGCAAAAGTAGCAGCAGAAAACAAGACAACTCAAAGAGCTTCCAGACAAGATAATACTGGCAGAGTCAAACTCCAAACAAATAGCACTAAACTTGGGAAACTTGAGCAATAGGCAACACAATGCCTTGAACTCACATGAAGACTGAAAACAGAGAAAACAAAACATAGGCCTTAAATGCACAGATTAACAAGGCACACACGAGTTGCTAACGAGCGACGACAGATGAATGTGATCAGTCGTAATAACCTGAAATACATACAGCTCAGAAAACTACTGGTGGGAATGTCTCCCTCTAGTGGCCAGCCGGGGAAACAGCTGGAGACCTTACAGCTTGTGATAGGGTTGTACACTCTCAATTAATTAAAATCCATTGATCACAGTTTCGTTTTTTAAAACCCAGAAACACTTCCTTGTCTCCATTGTCAAATGCAAAATACATATTCTGTCTAAAAAAAGATGACCAACCACACTAACCTCACCTGCGATAAGGTCGAAAATGTCCTGTCAAAACATTACAGCCCCCGTCAAGGAAGCAATTAAATCAGTGTTTTTCATCACAATACTTTTTTTCCTTGTTGGAACAGTTAGATAATGTTTCTTCCACAAAGAGAGCAGTAAGCACTGACAAAACTCAGTGACTAAAGTGCATCAAGCATTGCCGGAGAAATGTATGGTTGATCACTTACATTTCAAATGCTGCAAATATGAATTTGTTGTTATATTAATGATTTCACATCCTCATCCATACAAACTGCTTGCCCAGATAGATTACTGAACTAAAACTTAAGAAAACCACACCTACAGTGCTTGTAATATGTATGAAAGAAGGACATGCCTGATTGCTACATAAACTGTTTAGCTCCACTTACCTCTTCAGGGAAACTATTTTGTTTTCATGTCCAGTATGCTCCTTCCCCCTGTGACCTCACAGCATCAGATATACCCTCCAATCAGAAGAAAGGAGGGTGTGGCCTTGCAATGTTCCTGAGCCTCCAGGTCAAACACATTCCTGAATACCTGCTTTCTGTTACCCACGACATGCCCTGCAAGCTAACCCTTTGAAGGTTACAATTTACAAGGAAGTCTTTAAAACATATGAGAAATAAAAAAAACACACCACAGATAAATTAGTTGTCAATATAAGATGTGTTCAGATAATATGTCCAGAAGAACAGGCAATCTTATTTAAATAAAAAAAAAAGGCATGCTTAGTGTGCTAACTTAACTGACCAATTGAAGCTTGAAAAAATGAGAATTATTCATGAATCTGTAACTCATGAAGGAATTTACTATATATCTTACTCAAGAGGAGTAAAAGTTTATTGTCAAAATCCAATTGTAATCTTTTAGCCAGCCGAGAAATGGGTTTTGAATTAAATTTAGCATTTAAATCCCATAAATCTGTGGTTTCCACCACCTTAGGGATTTCAGTTTAACAGTGTGCCACCCAAGTCTCTATTTGGCCAGTGAAACCACTTACATTTTATAATGAACTTTATTTGCATAGAGTAGTATTAAGCCCACAAATCATATTGCCTAAAAATATATAGATATGCGATGAAATATACTAAAGCATTAGTGCTCCATCTACTGTTTGCTTTTATAAATTATAACTCACCCTGTTTCTTGGAACTCTATATGAAGGTTATGAGCACATGGCAATGCTCTACACCCTGTACAGACAGATGTAGCAATGTGTTGATGTTCCAGCTAATTTTCATGAACATTTGAACAAAAACCTTACGCAAGAACCTACTTGTATCAAAAGTTATATATAACAAGTTTGTTATTTCAAGAATATAGGTGTTTCACATACATCTCCTGAGAAGCATTCTTTCTCACCCAAAGATACTATTTTCACATGTCTCATTCAGATGTATACAATGGTAAATAAGATAAAATGCAAGAAACAATATTTTTGTTGTGTATTAGTGAAAAATAATTAAATTATACAATTCGTCAGGTTCAGTATTCAATTGCCAGAATAAAGCGAACAAACAAAACAACCATAAGAGAGAAACTGTCTATTTCACATAATTTATTGTTGTTTTCTTATAAATCTTCACACAGAACCATAGTTCACTGTGCCAATGATAATAGCAATTGTATATGCTGCAGTTACAATATAATGTCTCAACAATATCCACAGACAGCGGCACGTCTGTGGTTAACATAATGACGCGATGCAAGTGTAACATATAACAACCACAAACCTTTTAATTTTGCATAGGCCCATTACCAGAAAGCAGGATGCGTAACACAAGGGCAGTAAACAAGCTGGAGACACTGGTCTTTGTAAACAAGCAGTTTGGATTTTACATTTGGTGGAAACTTGGAATGTTCAGCGAAGTAAGCCCTGGTAATTTTCTATGACCACGACTTGGAAACACAGCCTCACAGCGTGAACAAAGACCCCAGACAGCTGCTGTGCATTTTCATTGAGGGAACTCACACTAGTGGCTAAGGCGACAAGAAAATAAGTTACACCTGACAATCTGAAATTTACTTGAGAATGTAATAATAATAATAATATGGGGAAGGGGGGGTGTTCATTTTCTCGATAGAAGTTAATGTATAACTGGGTTCTAAGGCTTTGAAAGGTTAATACGGCAGGACAGCCATGTAAATGCAAGTGGAAATTGAACTTAATTTGAATTTACCAGAAAAAATTGACACTCACTTGGAAACAAACTGCTGGGAACAGACTTATTACTCCTTGGCCCTTGAGATCTGCCATGATTTTGTCTTTATTATATACCCATATGATCTTTCAAACCTGTTCTCCCAGGACCAGGGCTGTACGCGGACCTGCGAAAATAACTACTGAATAAAATACAAAATGCGGATGGAAGACCTCAAGGTAAAATATAGCTAAAATTATATTGCCATCCAGGGAGACTGATGTCATTCATGGAAGCAATGAAATTCAACCAGTCCCACTTCTGAACATTCAACTGCCCCGGGACAAATCACCAATACACTCGTAACATGACCGTACCATGGAGCACCTGACCACATAACTGGGCCAAACACATATACAACAGTTAAAGGGAATCTTATTGTTTCCATGTTATGTTTATGAAACACACTGTTCATTGTGAAATCACATTTCTAAGATTTTTTATATTATTTTTTTCAAAAACATTTTTTAAGAATACCAAGCCCTTGAAAATGGGCGTGACAGTTCATGATTTACGCCATAATCCTGAGATACTAAACACAGCACTGAGACGCCCTGGCCAAGTAGCTTGCAAATTCTGCAGGGGAATTCTTCCAGACATCGATACAAGAAAGACACGTGTACATCTTACAACAACAGGCAACTGTGGAGGTTTCACATTGTCGGTACAACACTGTTACTATCCAGATGAAGTCATCACTTCTGGTTCACAAAAAAAACGACTAAAACGTCAACAACCATATTTGTTCTTTTAACTTGAACCCATTTTGAGACCATGGGCCAAAATAGTCTCAGGATAATTTTTGACCTGTAGAACATGTCATACAACACAGCCTTTCAATTAAACTCTTCATTTACAACATTGCCCTGTAATTTGCAGTGGCAGTCATTGAAAATATACCCTTTCAAATGTGAGAATTAAGACTCGGAGTGTGGCCAGTAATCAGAGTAGTTGTTTGTACGGACTCAAAATATACGAAACAAACCGCTCTCGGCCTGTCTTAAAGAGGGTATGCAATTAAAAATCGACAAACATTTTAATTAATATGTGTTGAAAAATGTGTTAATTAGAAACAAATACTTAATAAATGAATTAGAACAAATAGGAAAATGGTTGAATGCATTGATTAATGGCTTGAATGGTTGCTCCCCTGCTACCCTTGAAAAAATATGACAGATGATTGGCTAAAGACCTCACCATCTTTCTGCCATGTGTGTGACGCTGGACAACAGAAACGGCTTCTGGAAATGACCGGGGGTAGCCTGCAGTTCTCAGTTGAGCTGCTGGAGGAAGATGAACTGCGGCTCTGTGTAGCCAATGGCAGTCCGCAGCAACTGATCGATGGACACGCTGCTTCCGCTGTCTGCTGAGGGGGGCGGGCCTATCATTGTCTGGGGCTCAACAGAAATGCTGAGTGGGGGCGGGGCCTCTGAGGCCTTGAGCTCAACCAGGCTCGAGGCGGTGGCCTTCCAGAACACAGGGTCCTCAGGGAACGCGCCCGGCTTCTGGCCAGGATCCGGGCTGGGTAAGTCTGCGGAGGGAGGTTGTAAATCCCAATCAATAAATCAATCACTCAACCAACCAATAAAGCAACCCGATCAAATCGACCATATTAATCAATCAAACCATCCTGTCAACCAGCCAACAAATCAATCATTTCATTTGCAGTATCGATTTGCCTCTAATCAGGTTGAAATGCAGTGTTTTGAGTCTACTAACATTCATGGCACAATACAAGAACGCACAGGTACAACACAGAACTCAACAACATTACTTTTCTTAGCGCATGCTAAAATATTCACTGACATAGTAAAAATGCCATTTTATTTATGCCATCGATGGGAAAGCTGCCTGGGGGTTGGAGAGACGTTGCCCAGCTCTGTTGGTATTTACCTTTGTGTACTTTGGCTTTGTGCTTCTTCAGATTCTTCACGTCTGTGTAACAGTTTCCACACAGTTCACAGATAAAAGGCTTCTCACCTGCAGAGGTACAGATAGGTCAGGCTGATACCAGAATAAGGGCTTGTGTGCGCAAGAATTACCGTCTTCACCGCAACTTTACACTGCACCGGCCACATGAGACCGTCTCGTCTTGGGACAATGATGTCACAAATTACGCAGCAGGCTGAGTTTTGCACACTGTATCGTTGGTATGAACCTCAGCACAAACAGAAACGACAAATACAGATGTAATAATGTTACCCAACATGCAACAGGTAAAGCGAAAATCTGTACACAAATCACACGCTTTCAAAAACTTGGGAATTTCGCGGTCAAAGTCTTCGGGGACTCGCGGGAACGCAAATGGTACCGCGAACAGAGAAGGTTTGACGGCTCGACCGTTTGCACCTACCGGTGTGTGAGCGGCAGTGTTTGTTGAGCTCTCCGCAGGACGTGAATGACTTCCCGCACGTCCGGCACGCGTACGGCTTCTCCCCTGCTCGTGGCAGACCAGAGACACACTGTCAATCTGCAGACTAACTTCACACAAACACACTTAGGGCTTGATTTACTAAGACCTTTAGTTTGTGCAAAACCAATAACCAATGATTGATCATGGAATTTATTTTGCACCAATCATTGGTTGTGTTATTCATTTTGCGTGTGCTAAAAGATTTTGCACGTGGTAAAATGTCCTTCAGGCCCTTACACAGCTGTACGTTCCAAACACCTATTTGATCAAAGCAGACTCGAGGCCAAACCCTACTTATAATCATCTGCCTGTTTCTGTCAAACAACAGTACTTTACAAGTCTCTTGCATCACACGAAGGCATCCACTGGGATATAACTGCACTTTCCAAAATCCAGACCGCAACTAAACGTAAAATACAAATACAAAAACACAATACGTTTTGTAGTGTTTGCCCTCCCCTCCTCTCCATTCCCAAGGCCTCACCTGTGTGTTTCCTGGAGTGGGTGATCAGGGAGCTGGAAACGGCGAAGGCCTTCCCGCAGGTGTCGCAGACGTAGGGCTTCTCGCCGGTGTGCCGTCGCACGTGGTACGTCAGCGTGCTGGCCTGGGCGAAGCGCTGGCCGCAGCAGTCACACACGTAGGGTTTCTCCCCGCTGTGCTTCCTGCCAGCAGGGCAGCAGCAGTGAGACAGTTTGAGCCCCGAGTGTTCTTTTCCCCCTCCCTTTCACAGCCTAAACCTTTTGCACCTACAGTTATATCAGCGAAGGTGCTTTCATTCCCATTAACGTTATTATTCTCTAAGAGGCTGAGGACAGCTTGCATAGCTTAAGTTAACAAATTAGCCCTTTTATAGCTCGATATTCATGGCAGCAATTAGGTGCCGCCCTCGAGCGTACACCGGCAGTGCCCTGTCTGGGATTCAAACCTGCAAACTTTTCATTACAAGATCTGCTCCTTAAAGACTAAGTTACACTGCAATGTTAAAATAGGCTTTTTCAGGGGTTTTATACAAACAAGTGGAAAAGAGTGCATGCTTGCGCACACAAAAAAAACATTCACATAAACAGGGCATTTCAAGGAATATTCCATTCCTGACAATTTTCTGGAAAGCTTCAGACCCGAAATCACCTGCCCTTGAAAAAAAAAAAGATGAATAGCTGGAGCCTTTTCCGCAATCTGTCAAAGCTTAATTATCTTAGTTTAGGGGCTGTGTGCATGACGGCGCGTTCTCTCGTGATCCCGGGTTCACCTCGAGTGAATCTTGAGGTTGCTGGACGTGGCAAACTGCAGGCCGCAGACGTCGCACTTGTAGGGCTTCTCCTCCCCGTGGTGCATGCGGCTGTGGAAGACCAGCTGGCACTTCTGGGCGAAGCCCTTCTGGCACAGGTCACACTGGTACGGCTTCTCCCCTTCCCAGACAGGGAGAGTGTTATGCAGGCCTCTGCAGGAGGCTTTTGAGCTACTGCTAGGGTAGCTTACAGCCCTTTCATGTTTTGGTAAATACGTACATAAATTTACAGGATTATCATCAATTCTTATTAAATTCTGCAACAATGGAAGGTCGAAAAGGACAAGACTTTTACATTGGTCTCAACCAGGGGTGGGCAAATCCAATCCTGGAGGCCCGGTGTGTATGCAGGTTTTTGCTGCCACCAGTTACACTAGTTCAATCAGCTAATTATTCATATACACCAACACCTATTCACTCGTAGATTAGACCACAATAAAATAGTATAACACAGGCATACAGGTACAAGAACATTCATCAGCAGCTGTTCCTATCACGGAATGTAGCTAAAATATCAGACCATGTAAATGATTTGGCTAATTAACTAATTAAGAGCCGAAGACGGTCTGAAATCCAGAAACGGATTTGGCTCTCCATGCCCATCCCTGGTCTAAAACTCCAAAATCAGCAACCACTAACTAGAGCATGCTAAAAACATATTTTTTTAAAATGTGGCTGCCCTCAAGACCCGGCATGCCTGAGCCCCTAGCGGCCTCTCACCTGTGTGCGTGCGGACGTGGGTCTTCAGCTGGTTGCACTGCGTGAAGGCCTTATCGCACAGATGGCAGACGTAGGGCTTGACGCCCCTGTGGATACGCATGTGTCTGCGCAGGCTGCTGGCCTCGGAGAACACCTTCCCGCAGGTGTAGCACACCGGTTTGGTTCTCAGCTGCTCGTCGAGCAGCTCCTCTCCGGCCGCACCGTCCCGGACGTCGGCCCCGCCCATAAAGGCGGAGCCACAGTTCTCTTTGAGCGTGCAGCTCTTGCGCACCCTCTCCCTCTCCCTCTCCCTCTCCCTCTCCCTCTTCACGGCCGGCCTCTGGGGAGGGCGGCTCTGGGCTGCGCTGTTGTCCAACGACGGAGACCGAGGCCGCATTTGTGCGTCTCCGCCGTCTGTCCCTGTGTGTCCGATGGAGACGGGGACAGGTACGTCCGTCACCTGGTTGCCAGGAGTGTGGAATGCCTCCACCAGCAGGGGGCGGACGCGGGCCCGCCGCTCTCTTGTCGCCCCCTGGTGGCAAGGTTTGCGCCAGAATGTCTGGTCCCCGGTTGCTGTCTGGTCGGGAACCCGTATGCTGAGCGTTGGAGCCTCTTCTGTCTCCAGGGTCAGAGGTCCCTGAAAGCCCCCCTCTGCCTCTGATTGGTGGGGCTGAGCGGCGCTAGTACTGGGAGGGCTGGCCTCGGAGCAGATAGGCTTGATGTCCTCCAGGGTCAGTGTACACTGCAATACCACCTCCTCCATCTTGAGGAAAGTGGCAGCTTTGCAAATCTCTGTCACGCTGCAACTGTGTAGACACAGGAAGCGCAACACTTTCAAGATATTATTTTAGAAAATATACATCCAATACAGTTATGGCACAGTCTATGCCAATGTAAATCTGAGCATTAGCTGGTTTAAAAACAGATTCTTATCAAGAGCAGCCTACAGATTTACTCATGCGTACAATTCAGAAGAGTTTGGACAATCGTGTTCTCTCTTCTAAAGCAAATGATGCAGCCGCCCCTTCTTATCACACCACTAAAAGCGAGAGCCAATTGTGTATCACCCTGGGGGGACTGCCAGCCACAGTCGACACTGACATGATGTACATTTTCTGTTACCATTTCTGTAACAAACCTACTTTGTTGTTGTTTGCATTATCAGATAGCACACCTGTAGGTAAAATAAACGGTACACTTAAAACATTGATTCATTTTCCCAAAATGAATACATTGCTGTACATAAATAACATAATACTATCATTGTTACACATTGTTAATTTAGAGCATCCTAGGGATTATGAGGACACCAAAGACCAAAATTGGTCAAATATCTTTCCTCCATTCGAAATTCACTTGGAATGTCCCAAAAATTCAAAAATGTGAAAAAATGAGGACAGATTGTGACGGTATTAAATAGCGCTAAGTGCATGATATATGCGTGTTGTTACTGTCATTTGTGCACAGTGTGCTTTGGATCAAGGCGAACTTGCATCTCCATTTGGAAGGGAGTCAGACCTAAATATTCCAAACATCTTTGAATGAGATTTCTGTTCTTCCCTTTATGCTCAACTGCATTTTACATCTATGGAATATGATCTGCGCTCCAGCTTAGCCTCTCAAATACCATAAAGCCTATTTGGTGTGGCCTATAGATAAACTAAATTGGCAGAAGGTTGACAGTAGGCTGTGCTTCTGAAGGCTGTATTGTAGCTGTGCTCCAAAAGAGTATCTACTGAATAGTACCTGTCAATTAGATGTCAACATATGGAAAAACATAAAGTTGTGAATGAGTTCAGTTTCATATAGGTAGCAAGGTGACAATTAGAGGCATGACACTGTATAAATCAATAGCGCTTCATTTAATGGGGTATTTTTTTTTAACAGAGAACAAACACATTCCCACATTACACTTATATTACATTTGGCTGAGATGCGATACATACAGCTTACCTGTCAACATCAAGGTACCCCGAGTACACATAGTCCATTAGCTTCTCAAACACCCCCTCGTTCACACACCCGGGATCCAGAGACGTGACGGTCTTGTCCACAGCGCTGGCATCGCACAGAGAGTTGAAGTATCCACTGAAGGCGGCCAGAACGTTCCAATGAGCTCGGAACCTGGACTGCCCTATCGCGACAGTGCAGTCACACAGGAAACCCTTCTCGCGCTGCTTCCTCAGCCTCTGCAGAAGGCGCTCACTGTGGGGCAGAGGTGGCATGGCGAAAAAGCTAAGGATGTAAATCCGTTACACCTGGAAGAAAGAAACGTTTTTTTTAATGGTTTTAATTATAGACCACGACACATTTAGACCGGTGGGTATGAAGCCATTAACAAATAACAATGATCACAGGCCAGATGAACTTACACGTAACGAAATATCCATGTGCAGTTAAAATAAAAAGCTGTTAAAATGGTCCTAGCACGTGTTATCACAGGGCAATGTACTATCGTTTCACTTTTCTGTTGTTTTTGTAGGGGAGGCATCTACCTGTTTTGCACTACTAGTATGTAGCCTGTATGGTTTTTATTATTGTTTATTTGTGCAACAAATATGCAGTCAGCTATAGTCAAGTTTACGGAACAAATTGGGTAATTAATTGGCGATAATCCTTTCCACAATGCAAGAATCCTGAAAAATAAAATAAGTTCGTGTCACGTTAGGCTAAATATTTTCACGTTTTAACAGTTATATTGCTACCAACTTTTTCCATATGCGTCACTTTAGGATCTAAAACGACCGAGTCTAGCCTACTATCGTCTGTTTGATAATACATAACGCA
Organism: Ilyophis sp. 1 JC-2022; assembly: GCA_022702515.1. Taxonomy (NCBI): domain Eukaryota; kingdom Metazoa; phylum Chordata; class Actinopteri; order Anguilliformes; family Synaphobranchidae; genus Ilyophis; species Ilyophis sp. 1 JC-2022. The sequence goes on along the minus strand of CM040395.1, from coordinate 124,211,916 downwards.
TAGATCCATATTTAATATTAGTAGTCTCTTATTCATACTGTATATAACAACAATAGGGCTCTTATTGCGAAAGGACACGTCGCGCACAGCAGTAAATAAATAAATAAAAATGATTCAGTACACTTAACATTCACACGAGGACATGCATTGCTGCATCTGTAACTTAACTTTTACTGTTGTCATGCGATCAAACATTAAATGTGGCAGTGCAATTTGTGTTTTGTTTGCAAAGGAACCAACCTGTGAGGTTTACAGTCCTATTTTTTCCTCACTGCCATTCAGCCATTTTGTGACGACGTCAAGCTTAATTGAATTGCTAGAGATAACTAACACTACGTGTGTTCCTTATCCAGTTGTGGAGTTCCGGTGTTTATTTAAAAGTGGTTTGCAAGGAGTTCCGACCGTGGAATGTAACGTAACACAGGACTGTCAACACATTTCCTTTCTACTGTTCTGTAATCTTTGCTTTAACCCTTTCCTATATCACAGACGTCATTTCCGATGAGAACCGATTCTCAAAGAAACATAAAAAATATAAATAATTGTTTTCCTTATGTTTTGGTAAAATAGCTACACGTCACACGTGCACACTCGGATGTATGAAAATGACATTGTTTCCTATAAACTTTCCCATATGAAGCACAAATCTCACAACAACAGTTGAAGCATGATGTTACACAACCCCATTGGCAACTTTGAATTAACATTGTTTCCATATTAAAAGAGCATCCGTGTTGATTCAGTGTGGATTATTAATAAAATTTGCAAAAAATCTGAACCTATATGGTTATGTGTATGTTGCAATGCAAAGTGAACCATACTCTCAAGTCAACACTGAAAACCTGTTGCATCTCAATACGTGATCATTAAAGGAAATAGCATTGCAATTTACACTATGGCTGCATACACTCCATACATAGTCCAAACATTCGGCATAATTTGACAGTATGTTTGCATATATACCTAAGTTTAAATATAACAAGGAACACATTTCAACTAATGGCAAAAATATGCAAGGAAATATGTTATACTTTTTCAGTTTTATGACAGGGACAATGGAATTGAAAAGCTTCCTATGATTCTTTTAAAACTAGACAAAATTATAGATGGGGTTATTTAGAACAGGCTAACACAGAATGCGGTGTCTTGGCATTTAGATAACGGCTAGATTGTTTTATATCATTAATCCTGGTATGTACCCCGTGACACCAATTTACCTAATCATTCACTTTATGCTAGAAATAAGAGCTGGTATTTACAAAGCCTGCTGTTCATCCAGTACCATTTTCCTGTCACGTGATCCCTCACAACAAGTGACTGTTATAAATACAGGCTTTCTGGGATTTAGTTATAACTCTGTCTGAAGACTACACTGAGGTAAGAATAGGTTACATGCTATAACAAAGAACATTTACAATGTTTTTAGTCACACACAGAGATAACTTTACTGTTTACCTTTCAGAAATTGACTACTGTTGTTCTTCTGATGAAAACAGAACAGTTGTGGAATTTACAGTGTACCAGCAGTACAATAGGATCAGACAGCACGCATTATAAATGTAGTTGTTGATTGTTGGTGCTTTTGAAGTATGCAGTTCTTGAATTTTTGAATGCAGTCAAGACTGAAATATTTGTTGTTACTTAAAAATATCCTATTGGTCCGGTCCTATAGCTTGTTTTTTGACAACCAATCATGTTTCGCACCCTGATATGTGTGTGTGCAAATGTGTGAGGCTTGAAAATGGTCAACTTGATATTTCAAAACTATGTTTTATATAACTATACACCTATCATTCAAAACTCTCAAAATGGTAGCCTACTGGATAGTGCATTCAACTATAGCACTAGTCCTTGCTGAATTGGCTTGCTTCATGCTTGTTACTTAATAATATCCTATTGTTCTGGTCCTATAGCTTGTTTTTTGACAACCATCATGTTTCGCACCCTGATATGTGTGTGCGTGTGTGTGTGTGCAAATGTGTGAGGCTTGAAAATGGTAAACTTGATATTTCAAAACTATGTTTTATATAACTATACACCTATCATCTATCATTCAAAACCCTCAAAATGGTAGCCTACTGGATAGTGCATTCAACTATAGCACTTGTCCTTGCTGAATTGGCATGCTTCATGGTACAGAATTGAATTCAAACTGAGTCCCGCTGATGGTACTGGCCAAAGCAAACCAGGGATAGATTTAGACAAAATATTCCCTGCCTTAATACCCTTAATGACTCTGGTTGATTGGGTGCCTGCAGTCTATCTGTGCCATCGACAAGAATCAGACCTCGAGCACAAAATCTAATAGACTGCAGAATGAAGAGAACTGCCAACTGGCTGTCAGTGCTTAGAAGGACACATCTGCCTGTCTGAAATCTTCTGGACCGAGAGACAACACTGCTATGGTGTTACAGGCACTACTCGCATGATTGGGCATTTCACATTGAGAAAAAAATAAATAATTTTTGAAATCATTCCATGGGATCAGAGCTGCTCCGTGGATTCAAAATACTGTACCAAGGATTACGCCACTACCGTGCTGCTGTTTCTGCATTATGAAGACAAGAGATCATTTAAGTGAGATAATGCTGAAAAACATTGACAGCCCCGAAACAGTTGTAGTACCTTCTCTGTTTTAACTGTGGTTTATGTAAAAGTTAACTTGTTTATAAAATGATCTGGGTTTGTGTACGTTTATTGATAAAAAGTTACAATTAAATTGCATTCATTTGTAAATATGGAAATATTTAGTGTGCCTTAGTAGCCCATAGAAGCTGAGCACCATGCCGCCCACTTTAATAAAATGTAATTTATTCATTCAACACTGCTGCTATTATTCCTCATCATTCCAGGTTAAAGCTGACCTTGAGAACATGAAGGCCTCTTTCGCCTTTATTCTCCCTCTACTCCTATCCCTCAGCAAAGCCCAGGTACCCCACTGGGGTACCTGTCCAGAGCCCCCTCTCCAGCCAGACTTCATCTTGAAAAAGGTAACACCCCTCTGCTGGCTCCCCTAATAAAACGTTGAGTTGTGACCCCTATGTCAGTCACAGGTAGCTTAATGACAGCAGAAAAATCTAACGAGGTATTTCTATGACAGTAGTTGTAAGTAAAAAGAGCATTTAAAAAAATGTACTTCCAAAAGTAGAGTGGCAGTTTTGCCGAGTGACCTGGAATGTATTATGTTAAGTTTTACATGACTTTCGCATTATTTTCCTTTTCTGTTTAAATCCTTCCCCTCTTTTTTCTGCCCAGTTCCTTGGGACATGGTACGAAGTCGCAAAGCTGCCAGCCCAGTATGAAAAAGGGATGTGCATTGAGACTAACTTGTCAATGAATGCAGATGGGACCATTAAAGTATCCAACTCAGAAATACGGTGAGTGTTCAAACTACTGCTAATCGGTGTTTACCATGTGACCCATTAGCTGTCCTATCAGACAGCACCGTTTCCTATCACAGGAAAGGACAGTTGAGGATTATGGAGGGGATCGGTGTCGTAGAGGACATTAATCATCCAGCCAAACTGGGAATCAGCTACTCTTACCGTAAGTATGGAGAGGTCAGTCATCATTGCTTTGTAAACTTTGAAAGTGGAAATACCGTCAAAATGAATTGAAATTAAAGCAGGACTTTGGACTGTTATGATGGAAAACATGGTTTATGGGTTTGTTTCCTAGTTCCTGATTGGATCTTGTCCACTCTGATTGCAGCATGAGGTGAAAATGTCTCCTTTTCACCACATGTTGAAGTCAAAGTGTAATCATGTGAGAAATAGAAAAGGCTACGTGAGTGTTCTGGGGGGAAAAAAGTACTTCCATTTCATACCGCTATTCTGTACCCACAACAGGCCATAAAGTTTATTTTAACTGGAAAGGGCTGATTTTATATTTGTTAAACTTTTCCACTTCAACAGTTTTACACATGTTCGAATGTATCATTTAAGTACCATTTTTTTTTTGTTGTTGAACTTTTTATTGTTGGAATTCTATTCACATTTATTGAAGTCACAAGCTGCAGTGAAAACTATAATTAAGTTAACGTTGGAATATAATGCACATGACCTGTGTGTGTGTGTGTGTACGCGCACGGACGCGTGTGTGTTTGCGCTTGTCTTTCGCACAGTTTCACCTTACTCCCCGTACTGGATTATATCGACCGATTACGACAAATGGGCAATGGTTTATTCCTGCACTGACATCCTGAGTGTTTTTCACGTTGACTTCGCCTGGATCCTGGGCCGCACGCGCACCCTTCCACCAGACATCATCAACAAAGCAAGAGAACTTTTTACCAAAAGCGGCATTGATGTCATTAGAATGGTTGCATCTCAACAGCAGGGCTGTGACAAGGAGATTTGAATGACCAAAAACACAAAAATATCAAATGGAGATGGTGGATAGTTTAAGGAAAGTACAAGATAAAACTTTTTTTCTGTTGTGTTATTTGGTGACAGTCTGGGTGACAAACCTGCACCTTAGAAATGTGTAATCTATTCTAAAGTTTTAGTTCAGGGAAAATTTGTGTTTTGAATACTTACTGAATATCTATAGGCCTGTATACTGATATTTGAATTAGCTTGTGGCTTTTATATCTTTTATAAAGTAGATTAGTTCAAACAAAGCACACAATACTAACATGCAAACCGATACCATGCGAATATAAGTTGTCTGTAAATAAACTCCAGTGTCTAAAACAAATAGGTTATCATGTGCTCTCAATTTCCCGTAGCTCTCCCTTTGTGTCAATTAATAAAATGGAATTCTACTGCCACCGTGTGGTCTCAAATAAAACAGCATTATGTGACTAACTCAAAAAATCTCTTGTCAATGAATGATAATATCTGTATATTATATACATGTATATACTATATTATAGGCATTGCAGTAATATATCTTATATCCTCATCTGTGACAGTATAACATGTAATCTGTCATATGCCTTCAGCCTCAGTTGTGTATACAAAAATGCACAAGTAGTACTCAATACAACAAGGAACAATGAGCAAGTAGCTGGTATAACACTGGTAGAAAAGTCACTCACATGCAGTATGTTTTAGAATTCTCTGGCTTGGTTGCGAGTGCTATATAATCATCAATGAAAACCCATAAAATAAAGTCTTCCTGCACTCGCTTCAGTACTTTAAAGGTCTAGTCCAGGGATTTTCAACCTTTTATGATCCAGGGACCACCACCCAGGCTCAAAAGCATCCAGGGGAACCCCATCATAAATTAAAAAGGGTTATATTTAAAAATAAATTCCCAAATCTATTGCATATCAGGTCTGGCAAGGGACCCTCTACACTACCTTCAAACTTGTTGAAAATCCAGGTTCTCGCCCATCAACCTATTGTGTTCTTGCTTGCAGAATTAGGCATTTAATCTAAACCCACGTAGATTGTCCTTAACATTGACCAATAGATGCTAGTTAGGATTTTTCAAAAATTGTAACAATTTTAACAGTTGATATGTAAGAAACCATGTTTCAGTTTTGTAAAGTAGTGCCTAGGACAAACCACTAAGTTTGTGAATGCATTATATATATGAATTATAGATTATAACTACAGGTGCAGCTCAAAAAATTAGAATATCGTGAAAAAGTATTTTTTGTCACTCATGTCAGAAAGTGAAACTCATATATTATATAGATTCATTACATAGTGAAATATTTCAAGCCTTTATTTCTTGTCATTTTGATGATTATGGCTTACAGCTAATGAAAACCCAAATTCAGTGTCTCAGAAAATTAGAATATTACATAAGATCAATAAAAAAGGATATTTTAAACAGAAATGTCAGCCTTCTGAAAAGTATGTTCATTTATATGCACTCAATACTTGGTTGGGGCTCCTTTTGCATGAATTACTGCATCAATGCAGCATGGCATGGAGGCGATCAGCCTGTGGCACTGCTGAGGTGTAATGGAAGCCCAGGTTGCTTTGATAGCGGCCTTCAGGTCGTCTGCATTGTTGGGTCTGGTGTCTCTCATCTTCCTCTTGACAATACCCCATAGATTTTCTATGGGGTTCAGGTCAGGCGAGTTTGCTGGCCAATCAAGCACAGTAATACCATGGTCATTGAACCAGCTTTTGGTACTTTTGGCAGTGTGGGCAGGTGCCAAGTCCTGCTGGAAAATGAAATCAGCATCTCCATAAAGCTTGTCAGCAGAAGGAAGCATGAAGTGCTCAAAAATTTCCTGGTAGATGGCTGCGTTGACTGTGGACTTCAGAAAACACAGTGGACCAACACCAGCAGATGACATGGCACCCCAAATCATCACTGACTGTGGAAACTTCACACTGGACTTCAAGCAACGTGGATTCTGTGCCTCTCCACTCTTCCTCCAGACTCTGGGACCTTGATTTCCAAATTAAATGCAAAATTTACTTTCATCTGAAAAGAGGACTTTGGACCACTGAGCAACAGTCCAGTTCTTTTTCTCCTTAGCCCAGGTAAGACGCTTCTGACGTTGTCTCTGGTTCGAGTGGCTTGACACGAGGAATGCGACATTTGTAGCCCATGTCCTGGATTCGTCTGTGTGTGGTGGCTCTTGATGCACTGACTCCAGCCTCAGTCCACCCCTTGTGAAGCTCTCCCAAATTCTTGAATGGATTTTGCTTGACAATCCTCTCAAGGCTGCGGTTATCCCTGTTGCTTGTGCACCTTTTCCTACCACACTTTTTCCTTCCACTCAACTTTCTATGAATATGCTTGGATACAGCAATACAACCAGCTTCTTTAGCAATGACCTTTTGTGGCTTACTCTCCTTGTGGAGGGTGTCAATGACTGTCTTCTGGATATCTGTCAAGTCAGCAGTCTTCCCCATGATTGTGTAGCCTACTGAACCAGACTGAGAGACCATTTAAAGGCTCAGGAAACCTTTGCAGGTGTTTTGAGTTAATTAGCTGATTAGAGTGTGACACCATGAGTTTCCAATATTGAACTTTTTCACAATATTCTAATTTTCTGACACTGAATTTGGGTTTTCATTAGCTGTAAGCCATAATCATCAAAATTACAATAAATAAAGGCTTTAAATATTTCACTCTATGTGTAATGAATCTATATAATATATATATATATATATTTGTGTAGAATGCCATTTATAATATAAATTGCATTCTACACATGCATAGTGATAATATTTATTTTTGCTTAAACTTGAGAACTGGCTGTTTCTATCTCAAACCTTTCTCACATGCAGTGTTTTTGTCATTACTTTCGAAACGGGGCTACATATGAAAATGCCCTCAAATTAAAACTGATTGGCTGTTGTCTGTAAATATTAAATATTAGCAGGCTACGTTATTTTCAATGATTAGTTTAGCTAGACTGTATGAATAACTTTGCCGTTATAGCTCATTGCCGTTAATTGTTAATCCTTTGATGAGACAAGTTTTCTATATGAGCTCCCTGTTGGACAGAGGGTTAGAGGAAATTTTAACTTGCAGCTATCTGGAAATAATTTAGAGACAGTTGAGTCATTTAGATTCTTAGGAGTGTATTTTGACTCTAGATTAACATGGAGGGAACACATTAAAAGTATCGTGGATAAGTGCAAAAAGGTTTTAAATGTGATGAGATGCCTCGTGGGGTTAGACTGGGGAGCGGATGTAGCATCCTTGAAATATATTTACGTAACACTAATTAGATCAAGGCTGTGTGGTGTGTGGATTTGCAGCAAAAACTGTGCTTGAAGGGTTAGATGTGATCCAGGCCCGGGCCCTTAGATTATGCATAGAAGCAGTGAGAACATCACCTGTGTGTGCCCTTCAAGTAGAAGCAGGAGAAATGCCATTGTGTTTACGCAGGAAACAGCTCAGAGTAAATTATTGGATGAATTTGAGAGGACACAGAGATAATCATCCAACCAAAAGAGTGCAACAGGCCTGCTGGGAAAGGGAGGGAACAGTTAAAACAAGTTTTGGCTGGACAGGGGATGGAGCAGCAAGAGACCTGGGAGTGTATGGAATGGAGTTCTGTCCGACAGTGTATAGGCCTAGAATCCCTGTGTGGATACTAGAACCACTAATCATAGATTTAGAGCTGCTGCAAGTTAAGGCAAGGAGGGAAAATGCAGATTTAGTCAATGAGTTTTATTGGTATACAGAAAGTAAATACACAGAGTATGTACAGGTGTTTACAGACAGATCAAAAGATCCAATAACAGACAACACTGGTTCTGCTGTTGCAGTGCCTAGTAGTAGAACATAAGTATGCAAACAGACATCAAACTTTTTAAGTGTATACACAGTTGAGTTGTACGCCATATGGATGGCTTTAGAGTGGGTTGAACAAGCCAAACCTAGCAGAGCTCTGATTTGTAGTGATTCAGCATCCGCTCTGTACAGTCTAAATCTAGGTACATCCAGTAATCTCCAAGACCTATTATTTGAAATAATGGAAATACATTCACGAGTGGTAAAACAAGGCACTGTGGTCACATTCATTTGGGTTCCTGCGCACATGGGTATTAAGGGTAATGAGAAAGTGGACAAATTAGCCAAACGCGCTGTTAGAAAAGAAAACATAGACACCGCAATTGAACTTTCTAAAGCAGAAGGAAAGAGTATAGCAAGGAAGGAAATCAATAAAGAGTGGCAGCAGTACTGGGATCAGGAGATAAGAGGACGACATCTACATGCAATACAAAAAAGAGTGGGTAGGGAGAGAAACAGGAGGAGGAAATAGGAAAGAGGAGGTAGTGATGACCAGACTTAGAATAGGACACAGTAACTTCAACGGGACTCTCAGCATTATAGGGAAACATCCAACTGGACTCTGTGAACAGTGTCATGAACCAGAAACAGTAGAGCACGTTCTTGTTAACTGCCGGAAATATGTCATAGAAAGAAAAGACATGATGGATGGAATGGAAAGAGCAGGGCTAACAGGAGCCGGTTTAAAATTCATTCTGGAGTGTGGTGGAAGTGGACAAGGCAGGACGTATTTGAGCACATTTCTTAAGAGAACAGGACTGATGGGAAGAGTTTGACAAAACGGACACTGTAGGAGTTAACTAACTCCAGAAGATAGCAGTAATGCAACGCAAAGGATGCAAGCTGCCGTTAAACTCCAAAGAAGAAGAAGAAGAAGAAGAAGAATCATTTTCGCCGTCCTAAATAATTTCTATGGTCTCAAACTAGCTAAACAAGCTGTTAAAAATGAAAACATAGATACGCATGTTTAACTCTCAAAATCAGAAGGAAAGAGCATTGCACGGAAGGAAATCAATAAAGAGTGGCAGCAACAATGGGATCAGGAGATAAGAGGAAGACATCTGCATTCTATCCAAAATAGAGTTGATAATGTGAGAAGTAGGTGAGAAAATAGTACACTTCACATTATAGGGAAGCGTCCAACTGGTTTTTGTGATCACTGTCAGATACCAGAAACTGTAGAGCACGTGCTTGTTAGTTGCAGAAATATGTATCAGAGAAAGGACATGATGGAAGAAATGAAGAGTAGCGGAGAATGAGAGAGAAAGACAGCGGCTTGCAGTACCGAATCGCTCCAGCCGAGCTTCGTTTTATTGGTGCTACCTTGCCAGCTCTGAAAAGAGCCGTTGGAATTATGCACAGCAATGTTCACAGCTTGGAAACGCTCTTTTACTAACACATGAACCGCTTCAGGTACTGCCTGAACTAGTCTACTACTGAACTGAACTATTGGAACTGGTCGGCTGTGATTGGCGCACACACACATTCCTAGCCAATCACAGCCACACATAACAGACAGTTAAAGTTGACAGTTACGTTTAAAGTTTAACAGTTAACACAAGACGCGGCTAACAAGCTAATGACACAATTAAAACACACACAGTACGCTATTTACAATTATGTACACATCGACCGGGTAGCGGCTCACTACTCGGTCATAGCTGGCCAGTTGACAATCCCCAGGCCGCCACACTATGTTCGCTAGCGTAAAGCTAACGTGAGCTAGTTAACACATCCAGCAACCAGTCAAGACGTGATACACTCAAACAATCATTCAGAAAACACATTGCTAGCTGAGCTACCTCACTCATTTTATAAGTAAACGAACTTGTGAAGCACTTGCCACTTAGCTAGGTAGACTGTGAAGTAGACCTCACTTGAACAAATGAAGAGGGCGGTGATCCAACAACACGCAGCGCGACTGGCATGTTTTTTGCCCTGCTGCAGGTGGCTCCCTAACGCTGCCTCTCCCATGTTGGCGATGTTTACAGCATATCTTGCAGAACGCTTTTATATTTGACTTCGGGAGCGATCCATGTTTTATATTTTGGGTATTCGAGCCATAAGCTCTAAAACAAACAATAGCCTATAACAAAAAATAATTTCATACTTTTTCAGACCGGCGCAAGCGCCACCTCTTGTGGAAATGTGCCCAAAATTTAAAATGCCCGGGAAAGATATTTCGTTTTTTTCGTTAGTAGCACGCGTTCGTTGTAGCAGCAATACGAGTAAGTAACCTATATTTAAATTAGTCTATATAGCCTAATGAGGTCCGATCTATTTTCACAAAATAGATCGTGCATTTCACGGCAAGCAGAAATGCAGCGCTGTCGGATTATTACCCCCTTGTAATTATGTAGTGAACCCAACATCAAATGCTTTTTAGGGCATACATATGGAGCCAAAATGAGTTACGACTGTGAGATTCATGAATGTGAGACCTTCTTAGCCAAAGTTAGAAAGAGGGTGAATTTCACGGCAAGCAGAAATCCAGCCCTGCTGGAATATGCACCCCCTTGTAATTATTTTTCTGGTGACCCCAGCATCAAATGCTTTTTAGGGCATTCGTATGGAGCCAAAATGAGTTACCACTGTGAGTTTCATGGATGTGAGACCTTCATAGCCAAAGTTAGCAGGGGGTGCATTTCATGGCAAGCGGAAATACAGCCCTGCCGGAATATGCACCCCCTTGTAATTATTTTTCTGGTGACCCCAGCATCAAATGCTTTTTAGGACATTCATATGGAGTCAAAATGAGATACCACTGTGAGTTTCATGTATGTGGTACCTTTTTAGCCAAAGTTAGGAGGGGGTGCATTTCACGGCAATTAGAAAAGCAGCCGTGCCAGGAAATAAAACACTCTCTTGACTCCAGCATGATATGACATACATTTGGGGAACATATATGTGACCGCTGTGTGTCTGGAGGGTCAAAGCATGCAATAGTGATATATAGGGGATACATTTTTATTTGCATTCATTTAGCTGCAAGAAAACATTGAAAGAAATACTTGACGGTGATCGTTGGGGTCCTGCCAAGTAATGAGTATAAAATCGAAGGTTGCTTACCATCTTTAAAACAAGGATACCCTTCACAAAGCATTATAATACAATAATATTAATACCTCCTTCATTTTATATTGGTACGATAATGAAACAAAGCGAATTCAGCAACTTTTCAAACCGAATGACGTAACCGCGCGCGCTCCCGTCAGGGGGCAATAGTATGTGCCTACGACAAATCAGAATGTTTGTAAACAGAGGTTGCCACGATACTTCCGGGTGGACACTCAGCACTTCAAAATAGACTGAACCAGTCGGAGCTGTGTATAAACAGTTAGCTAACGCAGTGTTTTTCAACCTTTTTTGAGCCAAGGCACATTTTTTACATTAAAAAAATCCTGAGTCACACCACCAACCAAAAGTGTTACTAATTAAGTGAAGTTTGATAATTTCCCACGGCACACCTGATGATCTCTCACGGCACACTAGTGTGCCGCGGCACAGTGGTTGAAAATCACTGAGCTAACGTACACTATGCCGAAATCGTGTTGTGTTTGGGGCTGTAATGCCAAATGTAACCAGGCACACCGTGGGTTGGGCTTTTTCCGATTCCCCGCTTTAAAGTCTAAATCGACCCAACGGAACCTGTGGATTCAGAGACTTAAAAGAGAGGATACCCCAGATCATACAGTCCGTTTGGCTAGCTAGTGAAGGTAACCATATAGCTCGCTAGCTAACGTTAGCTACTTGTTAACGCTAACTTAGATAAAAATACGTGTTAGCGAATTTAGCTAACGTTAGCTGGCTGGCTAATGTTACGTAATAGGTAATTCCAGCTATGAACGAACTATCTATCAATCAATAAAACAATGTTTGGCTATCTGTCTGTTGTACTTGTAACGTTAGCTAGCCAGCTAAGAATCCAGAGGTTGAGTTGTCAATAACGTTAACGTTACAGTAAAAACACAAGTTAAAATCTGAATTGTAAAAACAAATAACGAACAGTGCACAGTTTCTTCTGTAAAGCAGAACACTAACGTCACAGTATTACTGGTTTGACTTTGCTTTGTTAGATCAGGACTTGAATTTGAACTTGAATAACTTCTGCTTGCTGAATCAAACTAACAACTTAACGTTACTGTCACTGGTTGGCTATAAAACATAAAATAAAAACAGGTTATAGTTCATTTGTATAAGACCGTGTCCAAAACAGAATTGTATAGCATTTTATACACATTTTGGTAAAATAGAGTAGTTTGTGGACACAGAGACGCCCGACATAAGTTTCAAAGTGTCAGAAACATGGGGGGAACTTCTGATTGTATTGCTCATGTCCTTCACAAACGTTGTTGACAGCTAACGTTAGCTAATAAACACCAGACGCTCAGAAACGATGGGATGATAACGTTACAAACATGAAACGATTAAACGTTAAATCCGACCTTGCCTGTTGTAAAACTAGTTAGCTAGCTAACTTGTTTAGTTGGTAACATTACAGTAATAGGGTTTCCAATAACGCTAGCTAGTTTGCACTGGTTATTCATGTTCATGATGTTGGTTAGCTACAACGTTAGGGGGGGTGCTGACAGCTTAACGTTAGTTACATTAGCTAGCTAGACCATAGACCACATCATATCAATCATATAAATAAAACAATTTCGTTCAGTTTTCACAAATTATTTTTATATTCCAACATTGACTTTACGTGTTCGTACCTTTGGTTAAATGACACATAAACACTGCCTGCGACATTCCTCAACGTTAGTCGGCAGCAGAGCCGCAGAGCCATTATCCACCCGGAAGTAAGTTATTTGCTGTTGTGACGTCACGCTGATTTGTCCAGGGACCGTCTCAGGGCCGGGACAGTCTCAGGGCCGGCCGGGACGCGAAATTACGAATCCTACTATGGCCATGCCAAGACCCGCCCTCTTCTGTCTCTGATTGGCTGGGCGTTCTGTGCGCTCTACCCACCCAACCCTCTGTTTGAGTTTAAGGTGACTCTTCGCTGGAGCGCATTGCAGTAACTTATTTTCCGAAATTGCATGCAAATTCAGGTAGCCTAACTAACGTTACAACATAAAACGTGTACTGACATCCATTAGCCTAAAATAAGTTTACGTTTTTAATACCACCAATGTTGATAATAGTTCTAGGCTATGTGTCTCATTGCACATTCTAGTGCTAGCTAGAAAATCAGCTGGCTGATCACTCGGAGGGGAATTCAAATGGATGAATAGTGCTGTATGGGATTATTCAGCTAGTCTATTAATGAAGCCTTAAATAAGCATACGTTTTTAAATAAAAAAAATACCGCCCGTGTTGATAACAATTATCCTATGTGTCTCATTGAAAAGTAATTAGTCACATAGGATGTTGCAGTGTGCTGGAATAGTTATTGTACATAAAGGGACCAAATATGGTCACACTTTATTGCTGTTCCATTATCGGGTTTAACCGTCTTCTATCTGCCTGTGAACAAACTCACTTAGGCCTACATGCACACAAGGCATAAGAAAACATGCCCAGGGAAAACTGAATAGTAGAAACGAGCTAGATTGTGCTAGAATAGTAGAATATATAAGAACTGTTATCAACATTGGTGGTATTTATTAAAAACATACGCTTATGGATGTCAGTACGTTTTATCCTGTAACGTTTACCTACCTGAATTTCGAGAACAGGGCAATCGAGCGCGTTCTTAGACTGAAGAAGATGAGGTGGGTAGAGCGCAAAGAACGCCCAGCCAATCATGGCCATAGTAGGATTCGTAATTTCGCGTCCCGGCCCTGAGACGGTCCCTGCTCCGGTATTGCAGGCACACCCTTCTCTCAGGGGGTGCAATCTACGGCACAACCAAGCGCCACCTCTTGTGGAAATGTGCCACAAATGTAAAATGCCCAGGAAAGATATTTCGTTATTTACGTTAGTAGCCAGCGTTCGTTGTTGCAGCAATACGAGTAAGTAACCTATATTTAAATTCGTCTATGTAGCCTAATGAGGTCCGATCTATTTTCACAAATAATATTTTTTTAGATATGGCACGATGCGTTTCCACCATGTGTGTAGAATACATGGAAACATGAATAGCTATTCATTTTGAAATATAATATAGCCGACTGTGTAGCCTATAGGCTCCGTAGCCTCAATGAGAGATGAAATAAATAAATATGTTTGAAAAGCTATTTGGTATAGCCAATGTTCTTTCCTCTATATCTAGCTAATTGTTACTCCCTTACATTATGTTTCTACAGTTACAAAGAATGACCGCTCAAAGCCAGCCTTTCCAAACATCAAGAAGGACCTATGACGTTATAGCTACGCTTCTTTATATAATGGGTAATGTAAATTTTAACCCCTTATTAATGCATTTATGTAGCCTAAAATGCATTCAGTGTTATCTAGCCTACAATACACTAATACTGCAAAAGAAATGTTTATGCATGACTCAAGTTCCGTCTCAATTGATAGGCTACTTGTGACTGAATTCACTTAAATTTACTCAGGGGTAGATTTTGACTGGTGTTTTTGTTATATTCTGTATATCTGTCTGTTCGTATTATTGTTTATTATCATCATTGCATTCCCCTCTGTTCGTGGGTTGTCCGAGTCGCATTCGTGTGTTTGTTTACCCTGTCTCGTGTATGCACTGTTTAGGTGACTTCGGAATTTTCCGAGGGTTATTCTACTTCCTGGTTTCCTTTACGTGTAATTGTATATATTACTAACTCGTGCTAACAATCACTCGGGTGGTTTATTAGTTAAATTCACTTACTAAACCAATTAACATAAATGTTTACTAACGAACTAGCGGTCTGTTTTATAGTTAGGTATTAACAGATTAACCAGTTTTTCGCGATCTCTGTAATTCGCTCCAGCTGTTTGTATGTAGACTTCACCTCTCGTGATTACTGAGCACACTCCGCTCCTCTTCGAGCCCGTTGTTTGCTATGCATGTTTCCGGGTCCCTTCCATGTTTTCGTTATGTCTCGTGATTGAATTATTGTTTACCTAAAGCCCGGTACACACATAAAGATTTTCTAAATCTTAACAGATTTTTTATCTGTGAGAGACCCCACACATGAAGATAAAAAATCATGGATTGAACAGTTTTGATCGTATTGTGTGTGGTGTGCTCCGATATTCCCAATACACAGCACACCACATACATAAAGATTTGTCCTACGACAGTCTAGAGTCTCGTCCCCCAAGCCAGAAATCTCGCGTGATCAAACGTGATCTAACGTAGTACCCTGACTAGGAGGCAGCCATGTGCGACAGGGCATTTAAACTGCCGGAGAATGAAAAGAAGAAGACGCGTTAAACCCAACATTTGGCGGACACATTATATAAACACTTGTGTGTTTGCCATAAATCAACAAGTTGGTCCTCCATTTCTGAAGTCCATCTGACTTTGAGCTTCGCGCGGTTGCTGGTAGCCATGATTATGTCGTCTTCTCCCTTTTTATGCTTCCGTGTTCTTCAGTCAGCTCGCTTCTTGATTGGCTACATTCCATTTACGTCACGATCCACAGAGTCAGTGACTCGGGAGCTGTCGGCTTTCCCCACACACAAGAGGACTTTTGATCGTAAATATTGAACAGGTTTGATATTTACGATCGTCGGCCATGACCATTTTTCGAGTAGATTGTCGGGAGGAATTGACTCTTAACACACCTCACACCACAGGATAATCTTGTAGGATAATCTTTAGAGGCATCAGATAATCGGGCGTTTGCTGTCCTTGGTCGGAAGGGGGGAAATCGGGCCAAAATCAGCCAAATTATCTTTATGTGTGTACCGGGCTTAATGCAGTGATTTTCAACCACTGTGCCGCGGCACACTAGTGTGCCTCCTGAGAGACTAAATTGTCATTGTAAATGTGTCATTTTGTAACACTTTTGGTTGGTGGTGTGACTCAGGATTTTTTAAAATGTAAAAAATGTGCCTTGGCTCAAAAAAGGTTGAAAAACACTGACCTAATGTGTTAACCTCACGTCGTTTGTTACTCCTCCCTTTCCTATGTGTATAATTTATTAAATTATTTTTTGACTATAGCAACAGAAGCAATTCATATTTTCATATGAATGTTCCTTTTACATTTGAAACTGCCTTTGTCAATACTTGAAAACATATCTATGGAAACAGTACAGTAAAATTTAACAAGATTTCCAAACCCTATAGAATGTAATACTGTGCTGAAATGTTTATTTATATATTTTCTGATCTTTACAATTATTTCAACTTTTCCAATTAAACTCGTTGTATGACCCCCTGTTTATGTAGGTCATTGTGCATGCAAAATATGCTCAGCACTTTGTTGCTCACAAAACTTTGGTTCTTAAAAAAAAGCATGGCTGTATTGCACTTTAATTCACTGAATTCATTTGATTGATGTAATGATTCTGTTGGATGTGTTGTAAAAGTTATTCTATTCTTTTCTATTCTATATTGCAGACAATAACAAAATGTGCAATCTGTTCAAATTAACCAAAAGCATAGATTTTCTCAAAATTCTCTGGGATTTAGAAGAAAATGGATGTTCTAAATCATAGCTGACTCTTCAGAAAAATTGATAATAATATTAACCTGCACATAACTCATTAAATAACGATTAAATAACATATTAGCTTATTTGTAGCACACATGTGAACGATTGCATTTTTCATTTCGCTCTTGGCATTAGCGGGCAGCTCTAGCTTCCTTAAAATGCAATCCGGGACATCGGTGATGCGCGTAGCGCAGGCTACTGGATGTGTTTAATCTGAGCACCGAGCATGCATTAATGTGAGCCCATAGACCACTGGTTCCATCACAAGAGCTCTCGGCTATTTTAAAGTCACGTGGCATTTAAGCTTTATTGGTAGTTTCAAATCAAAAAGCTGTTAAATTGACCAAATTCACCAATCTGTCCTAAACTGAATAACCTCCATCTCTGTGTGTTACAGTATGATATCCCCCATCTCTGTGGGATAACTAACAACACCATGCTAGTGTGAATAATCCCCATCTCTGTTACAGTGTACCAGTGTGGATGGAGTGAGGGGGTGGCAGAGACAGCGGCTGGTTCCTACAGCAAAGTGAAAGTTGGAGAGAGCATCCGTTTTCCTTTTTCACCTGACGACAACCAAAGCTACAGATTTGATCTGATTTTTAATACATTTAAAATAGCCACATGGTATCCTCAAGTATTCTCTGACGTTCGAGAACAGTATAAGGGAAGGATCAGCATTGGCAACAACTCAGTATGGCTGAACAAACTACACCTATCAGATTCTGGCCTTTATCAAGTACGTATTGACTATAGATCTGGGGGATTTAAGCCACCGGAGTACACAGACTTTCACCTGCAGGTTTTTGGTAAGTTGGCAGAAAGCAGGTTTCACATTATTTAAATGTTTTTGCACCTGTAACACCAGAGTCTGTTATTCATTTTGTTCAGTGTTTTATTCTAGTATAGGGATTGCGTCATTTTATAAGAAATTCCAAAAATAGTTCAGGGGCTGATTACATGATTGCACAGGCTGGCAGTACACCTGGGCTTTGACCGTATCAGAACCCTATCTACTGCGTCCTATGTACTGTGTACTAGCATACTGTATATTTTAGTGACATGCAGTATGCAAAAAAATATCCTCCATACTATTATCAGCGAAAACCCAGAAATAAGTATGTCATCTGGGGATATTAAGAACACTCAATTTTCAGAACTTGTCACAGACTTAACAGATTTTTTTTAAAGTATAGTCAACTGGCACTCAATAGTAGGCAAGTGCGCTGAGTCGGACACAGCTCCGGCTTAAGCCGACATTGAAAATTTAAAGACGAGGTCAAATGGTCAGAGCCTTAATGAATGCTTAAATGTTTGCATTGTGTTCAATATTATTTCTCCTGCAGAGCCCGTCTCTAAACCCAACATCACAACTGAGAGCCTGGGGGATAACGTCAGTCTGAGCTGCTTCAGCAGTCAGGGGAGTGAAGTGAATTACAGCTGGGAAACTCTGCCCCCCTGTGGTGATGAAGGCTGTGTGCATCTGGGCCAAACGATATACCTCCAGTTACACCCCCTCCCTCCATGCTCAACATACACGTGTACCGCCCATAACCCTGTCAGCAGAGCCACTAGTGATTCTGCTGATCTGGAAATGTGCTCCTCCCAACGATTACAAGGTGAACCTATAATGCTGTATAAGAATGAAAGAGTAAGTGTTGCAATTAGTTAAATATATTAGTTTAAAGTTAAGGACAAAAGTAAAGTGGCATACAGCAGGACAATATTGCACCTACTGTGGAAGTGGCAGCTGTGAGCACATTGGCCAAATGATGGAAGTCCCCCATCTTCTTCTGTATAGCACTCTGGATGTTTTGTAGCATGCTTTTCACTGACAAATAAGAAATTGCTGAAGTGCTGGTATATCAAGTTACTGTAATCTGCAGCAATTACAAGGTGAATTCTTAGCTAAATATGAGTATGACAAACACTGCTGTTTTGCATTGAACAATGAGTAGTAATTCTGAAGAATCTGAATAGGTATTCTCTAAGTCATTAAAAAGGTACAAACCAAATATATTCTAAATTTTGAATATAAATTGAATGGACAAGAAACAGACGCTTTCGGAAATGGTTCTGAGACTATATCACTTTGTAATATGTCTCACAGGTAGATGGGTTCTAGCCTTGTGTGCCTCAATATTCGTCTTCGGAGCACTGCTACTGCTGTTGTGGAAAAAGCAAAAACAGTGTAAAAGTGAAACAGTTCAAGGTAATTGTCCACACCCTATGGAACTACAAGGCATGATATGTGTAATAAATTTTATACTGTCAGCTGAAATAATTATAGAAAATGACACTAATTTATGAAATGCTTATTTTTTTAGTTGAAGTTGATGAGCCGGTCATGGAGGAGGAGCCACCACCGCGGTGATGCCCATTCTACACCGGATGCGCCGTGCAAGCGGAGCGCATTCGGACTGGCTATACCCACCAGAGCCGCTTTTTAAAATGCAGGCCGTGTGAAGAGACTGATTTTGTATTGAGCTTCGTTATTTTCAAAAACTTTGGATTTTTTTGAGAGCTTCATCATCATCAAACCAGGGATTCAGAGGTGCATTGAAGTGTGGGAGAAACATAATTTTTTGTTTGCACTATTTCTATTTCTCCATTGTTTTTATTTTCATATTTTGAATAAATCAGTTTTTTAATGATAAATCAGATTTTTAATGTTCTTTATATTTATGGATAGCACATTTGATTATGTTAATAATAATAAGCATGAAATCAGTATCTCCATAAAGCTTGTCAGCAGAAGGAAGCATGAAGTGCTCTAAAATTTCCTGGTAGATGGCTGCGTTGACTGTGGACTTCAGAAAATACAGTGGACCAACACCAGCAGATGACATGGCACCCCAAATCATCACTGATGGTGGAAACTTCACACTGGACTTCAAGCAACGTGGATTCTGTGCCTCTCCACTCTTCCTCCAGACTCTGGGACCTTGATTTCCAAATTAAATGCTAAATTTACTTTCATCTGAAAAGACGACTTTGGACCACTGAGCAACAGTCCAGTTATTTTTCTCCTTAGCCCAGGTAAGACGCTTCTGACATTGTCTCTGGTTCAGGAGTGGCTTGACACGAGGAATGTGACATTTGTAGCCGATGTCCTGGATTCGTCTGTGCGTGTGGCTCTTGATGCACTGACTCCAGCCTCAGTCCACCCCTTGTGAAGCTCCCCCAAATTCTTGAATGGATTTTGCTTGACAATCCTCTCAAGGCTGCGGTTATCCCTGTTGCTTGTGCACCTTTTCCTACCACACTTTCTCCTTCCACTCAACTTTCTATGAATATGCTTGGATACAGCAATACAACCAGCTTCTTTAGCAATGACCTTTTGTGGCTTACTCTCCTTGTGGAGGGTGTCAATGACTGTCTTCTGGACATCTGTCAAGTCAGCAGTCTTCCCCATGATTGTGTAGCCTACTGAAGCAGACTGAGAGACCATTTAAAGGCTCAGGAAACCTTTGCAGGTGTTTTGAGTTAATTAGCTGATTAGAGTGTGACACCATGAGTTTCCAATATTGAACTTTTTCACAATATTCTAATTTTCTGAGACACTGAATTTGGGTTTTCATTAGCTGTAAGCCATAATCATCAAAATTACAAGAAATAAAGGCTTGAAATATTTCACTGTGTAATGAATCTATAATATATATATATATATATATATATATTTGTGTAGAATGCCATTTATAATATAAATTGCATTCTATACATGCATCGTGATAATATTTATTTTTACTTAAACTTGAGAACTGGCTGTTTCTATCTCAAACCTTTCTCACATGCAGTGTTTTTGTCATTACTTTCGAAACGGGGCTACATATGAAAATGCCCTCAAATTAAAACTGATTGGCTGTTGTCTGTAAATATTAAATATTTATAGATTAGCAGGCTACGTTATTTTCAATGATTAGTTTAGCTAGACTGTATGAATAACTTTGCCGTTATAGCTCATTGCCGTTAATTGTTAATCCTTTGATGAGACAAGTTTTCTATATGAGCGGCAGTGTGGTATAATGGTTAAGGAACTGGGTTTGTAACCGAAAGGTTGCCGGTTCGATTCCCAGGTCGGACACTGCCGTTGTACCCTTGAGCAAGGTACTTCACCTGCATTGCTTCAGTATATATCCAGCTGTATCAATGGATACTATGTATAAATGCAAAATAAATGCTGTGTAAGTCGCTCTGGATAAGAGCGTCTGCTAAATGCCTATAATATAATGTAATATATGAGCTCCCTGTTGGACAGAGGGTTAGAGGAAATTTTAACTTGCAGCTATCTGGAAATAATTTAGAGACAGTTGAGTCATTTAGATTCTTAGGAGTGTATTTTGACTCTAGATTAACATGGAGGGAACACATTAAAAGTATCGTGGATAAGTGCAAAAAGGTTTTAAATGTGATGAGATGCCTCGTGGGGTTGGACTGGGGAGCGGATGTAGCATCCTTGAAATATATTTACGTAACACTAATTAGATAAAGGCTGTGTGGTGTGTGGATTTGCAGCAAAAACTGTGCTTGAAGGGTTAGATGTGATCCAGGCCCGGGCCCTTAGATTATGCATAGAAGCAGTGAGATCATCACCTGTGTGTGCCCTTCAAGTAGAAGCAGGAGAAATGCCATTGTGTTTACGCAGGAAACAGCTCAGAGTAAATTATTGGATGAATTTGAGAGGACACAGAGATAATCATCCAACCAAAAGAGTGCTACAGGCCTGCTGGGAAAGGGAGGGAACAGGGGATGGAAGTTTTGGCTGGACAGGGGATGGAGCAGCAAGAGACCTGGGAGTGTATGGAATGGAGTTCTGTCCGACAGTGTATAGGCCTAGAATCCATGTGTGGATACTAGAACTACTAATCATAGATTTAGAGCTGCTGCAAGTTACGGCAAGGAGGGAAAATGCAGATTTAGTCAATGAGTTTTATTGGTATACAGAAAGTAAATACACAGAGTATGTACAGGTGTTTACAGACAGATCAAAATATCCAATAACAGACAACACTGGTTCTGCTGTTGCAGTGCCTAGTAGTAGAACAGAAGTATGCAAACAGACATCAAACTTTTTAAGTGTATACACAGTTGAGTTGTACGCCATATGGATGGCTTTAGAGTGGGTTGAACAAGCCAAACCTAGCAGAGCTCTGATTTGTAGTGATTCAGCATCCGCTCTGTACAGTCTAAAGCTAGGTACATCCAGTAATCTCCAAGACCTATTATTTGAAATAATGGAAATACATTCACGAGTGGTAAAACAAGGCACTGTGGTCACATTTGGGTTCCTGCGCACATGGGTATTAAGGGTAATGAGAAAGTGGACAAATTAGCCAAACGCGCTGTTAGAAAAGAAAACAGACACCGCAATTGAACTTTCTAAAGCAGAAGGAAAGAGTATAGCAAGGAAGGAAATCAATAAAGAGTGGCAGCAGTACTGGGATCAGGAGATAAGAGTGGGTAGGGAGAGAAACAGGATGAGGAAATAGGAAAGAGGAGGTAGTGATGACCAGACTTAGAATAGGACACAGTAACTTGAACGGGACTCTCAGCATTATAGGGAAACATCCAACTGGACTCTGTGAACAGTGTCATGAACCAGAAACGGTAGAGCACGTTCTTGTTAACTGCCGGAAATATGTCATAGAAAGAAAAGACATGATGGATGGAATGGAAAGAGCAGGGCTAACAGGAGCCGGTTTAAAATTAATTCTGGAGTGTGGTGGAAGTGGACAAGGCAGGACGTATTTGAGCACATTTCTTAAGAGAACAGGACTGATGGGAAGAGTTTGACAAAACGGACACTGTAGGAGTTAACTAACTCCAGAAGATAGCAGTAATGCAACGCAAAGGATGCAAGCTGCCGTTAAACTCCAAAGAAGAAGAAGAAGAAGAATCATTTTCGCCGTCCTAAATAATTTCTATGGTCTCAAACTAGCTAAACAAGCTGTTAAAAATGAAAACATAGATACGCATGTTTAACTCTCAAAATCAGAAGGAAAGAGCATTGCACGGAAGGAAATCAATAAAGAGTGGCAGCAACAATGGGATCAGGAGATAAGAGGAAGACATCTGCATTCTATCCAAAATAGAGTTGATAATGTGAGAAGTAGGTGAGAAAATAGTACACTTCACATTATAGGGAAGCGTCCAACTGGTTTTTGTGATCACTGTCAGATACCAGAAACTGTAGAGCACGTGCTTGTTAGTTGCAGAAATATGTATCAGAGAAAGGACATGATGGAAGAAATGAAGAGTAGCGGAGAATGAGAGAGAAAGACAGCGGCTTGCAGTACCGAATCGCTCCAGCCGAGCTTCGTTTTATTGGTGCTACCTTGCCAGCTCTGAAAAGAGCCGTTGGAATTATGCACAGCAATGTTCACAGCTTGGAAACGCTCTTTTACTAACACATGAACCGCTTCAGGTACTGCCTGAACTAGTCTACTACTGAACTGAACTATTGGAACTGGTCGGCTGTGATTGGCGCACACACACATTCCTAGCCAATCACAGCCACACATAACAGACAGTTAAAGTTGACAGTTACGTTTAAAGTTTAACAGTTAACACAAGACGCGGCTAACAAGCTAACGACACAATTAAAATACACACAGCACGCTATTTACAATTATGTACACATCGACCGGGTAGCGGCTCACTACTCGGTCATAGCTGGCCAGTTGACAATCCCCAGGCCGCCACACTATGTTCGCTAGCGTAAAGCTAACGTGAGCTAGTTAACACATCCAGCAACCAGTCAAGACGTGATACACTCAAACAATCATTCAGAAAACACATTGCTAACTGAGCTACCTCACTCATTTTATAAGTAAACGAACTTGTGAAGCACTTGCGACTTACGTGGACTGTGAAGTAGACCTCACTTGAACAAATGAAGAGGGCGGGGATCCAACAACACGCAGCGCGACTGGCATGTTTTTTGCCCTGCTGCAGGTGGCTCCCTAACGCTGCCTCTCCCATGTTGGCGATGTTTACAGCATATCTTGCAGAACGCTTTTATATTTGACTTCGGGAGCGATCCATGTTTTATATTTTGGGTATTCGAGCCATAAGCTCTAAAACAAACAATAGCCTATAACAAAAAATAATTTCATACTTTTTCAGACCGGCGCAAGCGCCACCTCTTGTGGAAATGTGCCCAAAATTTAAAATGCCCGGGAAAGATATTTCGTTTTTTTCGTTAGTAGCACGCGTTCGTTGTAGCAGCAATACGAGTAAGTAACCTATATTTAAATTAGTCTATATAGCCTAATGAGGTCCGATCTATTTTCACAAAATAGATCGTGCATTTCACGGCAAGCAGAAATGCAGCGCTGTCGGATTATTACCCCCTTGTAATTATGTAGTGAACCCAACATCAAATGCTTTTTAGGGCATACATATGGAGCCAAAATGAGTTACGACTGTGAGATTCATGAATGTGAGACCTTCTTAGCCAAAGTTAGAAAGAGGGTGAATTTCACGGCAAGCAGAAATCCAGCCCTGCTGGAATATGCACCCCCTTGTAATTATTTTTCTGGTGACCCCAGCATCAAATGCTTTTTAGGGCATTCGTATGGAGCCAAAATGAGTTACCACTGTGAGTTTCATGGATGTGAGACCTTCATAGCCAAAGTTAGCAGGGGGTGCATTTCATGGCAAGCGGAAATACAGCCCTGCCGGAATATGCACCCCCTTGTCATTATTTTTCTGGTGACCCCAGCATCAAATGCTTTTTAGGACATTCATATGGAGTCAAAATGAGATACCACTGTGAGTTTCATGTATGTGGTACCTTTTTAGCCAAAGTTAGGAGGGGGTGCATTTCACGGCAATTAGAAAAGCAGCCGTGCCAGGAAATAAAACACTCTCTTGACTCCAGCATGATATGACATACATTTGGGGAACATATATGTGACCGCTGTGTGTCTGGAGGGTCAAAGCATGCAATAGTGATATATAGGGGATACATTTTTATTTGCATTCATTTAGCTGCAAGAAAACATTGAAAGAAATACTTGACGGTGATCGTTGGGGTCCTGCCAAGTAATGAGTATAAAATCGAAGGTTGCTTACCATCTTTAAAACAAGGATACCCTTCACAAAGCATTATAATACAATAATATTAATACCTCCTTCATTTTATATTGGTACGATAATGAAACAAAGCGAATTCAGCAACTTTTCAAACCGAATGACGTAACCGCGCGCGCTCCCGTCAGGGGGCAATAGTATGTGCCTACGACAAATCAGAATGTTTGTAAACAGAGGTTGCCACGATACTTCCGGGTGGACACTCAGCACTTCAAAATAGACTGAACCAGTCGGAGCTGTGTATAAACAGTTAGCTAACGCAGTGTTTTTCAACCTTTTTTGAGCCAAGGCACATTTTTTACATTAAAAAAATCCTGAGTCACACCACCAACCAAAAGTGTTACTAATTAAGTGAAGTTTGATAATTTCCCACGGCACACCTGATGATCTCTCACGGCACACTAGTGTGCCGCGGCACAGTGGTTGAAAATCACTGAGCTAACGTACACTATGCCGAAATCGTGTTGTGTTTGGGGCTGTAATGCCAAATGTAACCAGGCACACCGTGGGTTGGGCTTTTTCCGATTCCCCGCTTTAAAGTCTAAATCGACCCAACGGAACCTGTGGATTCAGAGACTTAAAAGAGAGGATACCCCAGATCATACAGTCCGTTTGGCTAGCTAGTGAAGGTAACCATATAGCTCGCTAGCTAACGTTAGCTACTTGTTAACGCTAACTTAGATAAAAATACGTGTTAGCGAATTTAGCTAACGTTAACGTTAGCTGGCTGGCTAATGTTACGTAATAGGTAATTCCAGCTATGAACGAACTATCTATCAATCAATAAAACAATGTTTGGCTATCTGTCTGTTGTACTTGTAACGTTAGCTAGCCAGCTAAGAATCCAGAGGTTGAGTTGTCAATAACGTTAACGTTACAGTAAAAACACAAGTTAAAATCTGAATTGTAAAAACAAATAACGAACAGTGCACAGTTTCTTCTGTAAAGCAGAACACTAACGTCACAGTATTACTGGTTTGACTTTGCTTTGTTAGATCAGGACTTGAATTTGAACTTGAATAACTTCTGCTTGCTGAATCAAACTAACAACTTAACGTTACTGTCACTGGTTGGCTATAAAACATAAAATAAAAACAGGTTATAGTTCATTTGTATAAGACCGTGTCCAAAACAGAATTGTATAGCATTTTATACACATTTTGGTAAAATAGAGTAGTTTGTGGACACAGAGACGCCCGACATAAGTTTCAAAGTGTCAGAAACATGGGGGGAACTTCTGATTGTATTGCTCATGTCCTTCACAAACGTTGTTGACAGCTAACGTTAGCTAATAAACACCAGACGCTCAGAAACGATGGGATGATAACGTTACAAACATGAAACGATTAAACGTTAAATCCGACCTTGCCTGTTGTAAAACTAGTTAGCTAGCTAACTTGTTTAGTTGGTAACGTTACAGTAATAGGGTTTCCAATAACGCTAGCTAGTTTGCACTGGTTATTCATGTTCATGATGTTGGTTAGCTACAACGTTAGGGGGGGTGCTGACAGCTTAACGTTAGTTACATTAGCTAGCTAGACCATAGACCACATCATATCAATCATATAAATAAAACAATTTCGTTCAGTTTTCACAAATTATTTTTATATTCCAACATTGACTTTACGTGTTCGTACCTTTGGTTAAATGACACATAAACACTGCCTGCGACATTCCTCAACGTTAGTCGGCAGCAGAGCCGCAGAGCCATTATCCACCCGGAAGTAAGTTATTTGCTGTTGTGACGTCACGCTGATTTGTCCAGGGACCGTCTCAGGGCCGGCCGGGACGCGAAATTACGAATCCTACTATGGCCATGCCAAGACCCGCCCTCTTCTGTCTCTGATTGGCTGGGCGTTCTGTGCGCTCTACCCACCCAACCCTCTGTTTGAGTTTAAGGTGACTCTTCGCTGGAGCGCATTGCAGTAACTTATTTTCCGAAATTGCATGCAAATTCAGGTAGCCTAACTAACGTTACAACATAAAACGTGTACTGACATCCATTAGCCTAAAATAAGTTTACGTTTTTAATACCACCAATGTTGATAATAGTTCTAGGCTATGTGTCTCATTGCACATTCTAGTGCTAGCTAGAAAATCAGCTGGCTGATCACTCGGAGGGGAATTCAAATGGATGAATAGTGCTGTATGGGATTATTCAGCTAGTCTATTAATGAAGCCTTAAATAAGCATACGTTTTTAAATAAAAAAAATACCGCCCGTGTTGATAACAATTATCCTATGTGTCTCATTGAAAAGTAATTAGTCACATAGGATGTTGCAGTGTGCTGGAATAGTTATTGTACATAAAGGGACCAAATATGGTCACACTTTATTGCTGTTCCATTATCGGGTTTAACCGTCTTCTATCTGCCTGTGAACAAACTCACTTAGGCCTACATGCACACAAGGCATAAGAAAACATGCCCAGGGAAAACTGAATAGTAGAAACGAGCTAGATTGTGCTAGAATAGTAGAATATATAAGAACTGTTATCAACATTGGTGGTATTTATTAAAAACATACGCTTATGGATGTCAGTACGTTTTATCCTGTAACGTTTACCTACCTGAATTTCGAGAACAGGGCAATCGAGCGCGTTCTTAGACTGAAGAAGATGAGGTGGGTAGAGCGCAAAGAACGCCCAGCCAATCATGGCCATAGTAGGATTCGTAATTTCGCGTCCCGGCCCTGAGACGGTCCCTGCTCCGGTATTGCAGGCACACCCTTCTCTCAGGGGGTGCAATCTACGGCACAACCAAGCGCCACCTCTTGTGGAAATGTGCCACAAATGTAAAATGCCCAGGAAAGATATTTCGTTATTTACGTTAGTAGCCAGCGTTCGTTGTTGCAGCAATACGAGTAAGTAACCTATATTTAAATTCGTCTATGTAGCCTAATGAGGTCCGATCTATTTTCACAAATAATATTTTTTTAGATATGGCACGATGCGTTTCCACCATGTGTGTAGAATACATGGAAACATGAATAGCTATTCATTTTGAAATATAATATAGCCGACTGTGTAGCCTATAGGCTCCGTAGCCTCAATGAGAGATGAAATAAATAAATATGTTTGAAAAGCTATTTGGTATAGCCAATGTTCTTTCCTCTATATCTAGCTAATTGTTACTCCCTTACATTATGTTTCTACAGTTACAAAGAATGACCACTCAAAGCCAGCCTTTCCAAACATCAAGAAGGACCTATGACGTTATAGCTACGCTTCTTTATATAATGGGTAATGTAAATTTTAACCCCTTATTAATGCATTTATGTAGCCTAAAATGCATTCAGTGTTATCTAGCCTACAATACACTAATACTGCAAAAGAAATGTTTATGCATGACTCAAGTTCCGTCTCAATTGATAGGCTACTTGTGACTGAATTCACTTAAATTTACTCAGGGGTAGATTTTGACTGGTGTTTTTGTTATATTCTGTATATCTGTCTGTTCGTATTATTGTTTATTATCATCATTGCATTCCCCTCTGTTCGTGGGTTGTCCGAGTCGCATTCGTGTGTTTGTTTACCCTGTCTCGTGTATGCACTGTTTAGGTGACTTCGGAATTTTCCGAGGGTTATTCTACTTCCTGGTTTCCTTTACGTGTAATTGTATATATTACTAACTCGTGCTAACAATCACTCGGGTGGTTTATTAGTTAAATTCACTTACTAAACCAATTAACATAAATGTTTACTAACGAACTAGCGGTCTGTTTTATAGTTAGGTATTAACAGATTAACCAGTTTTTCGCGATCTCTGTAATTCGCTCCAGCTGTTTGTATGTAGACTTCACCTCTCGTGATTACTGAGCACACTCCGCTCCTCTTCGAGCCCGTTGTTTGCTATGCATGTTTCCGGGTCCCTTCCATGTTTTCGTTATGTCTCGTGATTGAATTATTGTTTACCTAAAGCCCGGTACACACATAAAGATTTTCTAAATCTTAACAGATTTTTTATCTGTGAGAGACCCCACACATGAAGATAAAAAATCATGGATTGAACAGTTTTGATCGTATTGTGTGTGGTGTGCTCCGATATTCCCAATACACAGCACACCACATACATAAAGATTTGTCCTACGACAGTCTAGAGTCTCGTCCCCCAAGCCAGAAATCTCGCGTGATCAAACGTGATCTAACGTAGTACCCTGACTAGGAGGCAGCCATGTGCGACAGGGCATTTAAACTGCCGGAGAATGAAAAGAAGAAGACGCGTTAAACCCAACATTTGGCGGACACATTATATAAACACTTGTGTGTTTGCCATAAATCAACAAGTTGGTCCTCCATTTCTGAAGTCCATCTGACTTTGAGCTTCGCGCGGTTGCTGGTAGCCATGATTATGTCGTCTTCTCCCTTTTTATGCTTCCGTGTTCTTCAGTCAGCTCGCTTCTTGATTGGCTACATTCCATTTACGTCACGATCCACAGAGTCAGTGACTCGGGAGCTGTCGGCTTTCCCCACACACAAGAGGACTTTTGATCGTAAATATTGAACAGGTTTGATATTTACGATCGTCGGCCATGACCATTTTTCGAGTAGATTGTCGGGAGGAATTGACTCTTAACACACCTCACACCACAGGATAATCTTGTAGGATAATCTTTAGAGGCATCAGATAATCGGGCGTTTGCTGTCCTTGGTCGGAAGGGGGAAAATCGGGCCAAAATCAGCCAAATTATCTTTATGTGTGTACCGGGCTTAATGCAGTGATTTTCAACCACTGTGCCGCGGCACACTAGTGTGCCTCCTGAGAGACTAAATTGTCATTGTAAATGTGTCATTTTGTAACACTTTTGGTTGGTGGTGTGACTCAGGATTTTTTAAAATGTAAAAAATGTGCCTTGGCTCAAAAAAGGTTGAAAAACACTGACCTAATGTGTTAACCTCACGTCGTTTGTTACTCCTCCCTTTCCTATGTGTATAATTTATTAAATTATTTTTTGACTATAGCAACAGAAGCAATTCATATTTTCATATGAATGTTCCTTTTACATTTGAAACTGCCTTTGTCAATACTTGAAAACATATCTATGGAAACAGTACAGTAAAATTTAACAAGATTTCCAAACCCTATAGAATGTAATACTGTGCTGAAATGTTTATTTATATATTTTCTGATCTTTACAATTATTTCAACTTTTCCAATTAAACTCGTTGTATGACCCCCTGTTTATGTAGGTCATTGTGCATGCAAAATATGCTCAGCACTTTGTTGCTCACAAAACTTTGGTTCTTAAAAAAAAGCATGGCTGTATTGCACTTTAATTCACTGAATTCATTTGATTGATGTAATGATTCTGTTGGATGTGTTGTAAAAGTTATTCTATTCTTTTCTATTCTATATTGCAGACAATAACAAAATGTGCAATCTGTTCAAATTAACCAAAAGCATAGATTTTCTCAAAATTCTCTGGGATTTAGAAGAAAATGGATGTTCTAAATCATAGCTGACTCTTCAGAAAAATTGATAATAATATTAACCTGCACATAACTCATTAAATAACGATTAAATAACATATTAGCTTATTTGTAGCACACATGTGAACGATTGCATTTTTCATTTCGCTCTTGGCATTAGCGGGCAGCTCTAGCTTCCTTAAAATGCAATCCGGGACATCGGTGATGCGCGTAGCGCAGGCTACTGGATGTGTTTAATCTGAGCACCGAGCATGCATTAATGTGAGCCCATAGACCACTGGTTCCATCACAAGAGCTCTCGGCTATTTTAAAGTCACGTGGCATTTAAGCTTTATTGGTAGTTTCAAATCAAAAAGCTGTTAAATTGACCAAATTCACCAATCTGTCCTAAACTGAATAACCTCCATCTCTGTGTGTTACAGTATGATATCCCCCATCTCTGTGGGATAACTAACAACACCATGCTAGTGTGAATAATCCCCATCTCTGTTACAGTGTACCAGTGTGGATGGAGTGAGGGGGTGGCAGAGACAGCGGCTGGTTCCTACAGCAAAGTGAAAGTTGGAGAGAGCATCCGTTTTCCTTTTTCACCTGACGACAACCAAAGCTACAGATTTGATCTGATTTTTAATACATTTAAAATAGCCACATGGTATCCTCAAGTATTCTCTGACGTTCGAGAACAGTATAAGGGAAGGATCAGCATTGGCAACAACTCAGTATGGCTGAACAAACTACACCTATCAGATTCTGGCCTTTATCAAGTACGTATTGACTATAGATCTGGGGGATTTAAGCCACCGGAGTACACAGACTTTCACCTGCAGGTTTTTGGTAAGTTGGCAGAAAGCAGGTTTCACATTATTTAAATGTTTTTGCACCTGTAACACCAGAGTCTGTTATTCATTTTGTTCAGTGTTTTATTCTAGTATAGGGATTGCGTCATTTTATAAGAAATTCCAAAAATAGTTCAGGGGCTGATTACATGATTGCACAGGCTGGCAGTACACCTGGGCTTTGACCGTATCAGAACCCTATCTACTGCGTCCTATGTACTGTGTACTAGCATACTGTATATTTTAGTGACATGCAGTATGCAAAAAAATATCCTCCATACTATTATCAGCGAAAACCCAGAAATAAGTATGTCATCTGGGGATATTAAGAACCCTCAATTTTCAGAACTTGTCACAGACTTAACAGATTTTTTTTAAAGTATAGTCAACTGGCACTCAATAGTAGGCAAGTGCGCTGAGTCGGACACAGCTCCGGCTTAAGCCGACATTGAAAATTTAAAGACGAGGTCAAATGGTCAGAGCCTTAATGAATGCTTAAATGTTTGCATTGTGTTCAATATTATTTCTCCTGCAGAGCCCGTCTCTAAACCCAACATCACAACTGAGAGCCTGGGGGATAACGTCAGT
Source organism: Ilyophis sp. 1 JC-2022 (assembly GCA_022702515.1). Taxonomy (NCBI): domain Eukaryota; kingdom Metazoa; phylum Chordata; class Actinopteri; order Anguilliformes; family Synaphobranchidae; genus Ilyophis; species Ilyophis sp. 1 JC-2022. Next base: position 124,180,202 of record CM040395.1, on the reverse strand, counting down.
CTGAGCTGCTTCAGCAGTCAGGGGAGTGAAGTGAATTACAGCTGGGAAACTCTGCCCCCCTGTGGTGATGAAGGCTGTGTGCATCTGGGCCAAACGATATACCTCCAGTTACACCCCCTCCCTCCGTGCTCAACATACACGTGTACCGCCCATAACCCTGTCAGCAGAGCCACTAGTGATTCTGCTGATCTGGAAATGTGCTCCTCCCAACGATTACAAGGTGAACCTATAATGCTGTATAAGAATGAAAGAGTAAGTGTTGCAATTAGTTAAATATATTAGTTTAAAGTTAAGGACAAAAGTAAAGTGGCATACAGCAGGACAATATTGCACCTACTGTGGAAGTGGCAGCTGTGAGCACATTGGCCAAATGATGGAAGTCCCCCATCTTCTTCTGTATAGCACTCTGGATGTTTTGTAGCATGCTTTTCACTGACAAATAAGAAATTGCTGAAGTGCTGGTATATCAAGTTACTGTAATCTGCAGCAATTACAAGGTGAATTCTTAGCTAAATATGAGTATGACAAACACTGCTGTTTTGCATTGAACAATGAGTAGTAATTCTGAAGAATCTGAATAGGTATTCTCTAAGTCAGGGGTGTCAAACTCATTTTCACCCCGGGCCACATCAGCATTATAGTTGCCCTCAAAGGGCCGGTTGATTTTCGCGGACCTCGATTGTAATTGTTGAAGGGGGGGGGTGGGATGCAATCAAGATTTTTCGCGGACCTCGATTGTAATTGTTGACGGGGGGGTGCAATCACCTTTTTTTTAAAAAATTTTAATACAAACTTTATTTAACGGTTTATTTAACGTATGTACCGCGGGTGTGCGTCCGCGTCTGCGTTTGTCTGTTATATCGTAAAAGTAAATCCCGGTTAACCAGCCACGTAGATACACGCGTCAGATAAATATATTTATTTATTTTATTTTATTTTTTATTTTTACGCGTCAGATAATTAAGTTCTCGCGGGCCACATAAAATGACATGGCGGGCCACATCTGGCCCGCGGGCCTTGAGTTTGACACCTATGCTCTAAGTCATTAAAAAGGTACAAACCAAATATATTCTAAATTTTGAATATAAATTGAATGGACAAGAAACAGACGCTTTCGGAAATGGTTCTGAGACTATATCACTTTGTAATATGTCTCACAGGTAGATGGGTTCTAGCCTTGTGTGCCTCAATATTCGTCTTCGGAGCATTGCTACTGCTGTTGTGGAAAAAGCAAAAACAGTGTAAAAGTGAAACAGTTCAAGGTAATTGTCCACACCCTATGGAACTACAAGGCATGATATGTGTAATAAATTTTATACTGTCAGCTGAAATAATTATAGAAAATGACACTAATTTATGAAATGCTTATTTTTTTAGTTGAAGTTGATGAGCCGGTCATGGAGGAGGAGCCACCACCGCGGTGATGCCCATTCTACACCGGATGCGCCGTGCAAGCGGAGCGCATTCGGACTGGCTATACCCACCAGAGCCGCTTTTTAAAATGCAGGCCGTGTGAAGAGACTGATTTTGTATTGAGCTTCGTTATTTTCAAAAACTTTGGATTTTTTTGAGAGCTTCATCATCATCAAACCAGGGATTCAGAGGTGCATTGAAGTGTGGGAGAAACATAATTTTTTGTTTGCACTATTTCTATTTCTCCATTGTTTTTATTTTCATATTTTGAATAAATCAGTTTTTTAATGATAAATCAGATTTTTAATGTTCTTTATATTTATGGATAGCACATTTGATTATGTTAATAATAATAAGCATGAAATCAGTATCTCCATAAAGCTTGTCAGCAGAAGGAAGCATGAAGTGCTCTAAAATTTCCTGGTAGATGGCTGCGTTGACTGTGGACTTCAGAAAATACAGTGGACCAACACCAGCAGATGACATGGCACCCCAAATCATCACTGATGGTGGAAACTTCACACTGGACTTCAAGCAACGTGGATTCTGTGCCTCTCCACTCTTCCTCCAGACTCTGGGACCTTGATTTCCAAATTAAATGCTAAATTTACTTTCATCTGAAAAGACGACTTTGGACCACTGAGCAACAGTCCAGTTATTTTTCTCCTTAGCCCAGGTAAGACGCTTCTGACATTGTCTCTGGTTCAGGAGTGGCTTGACACGAGGAATGTGACATTTGTAGCCGATGTCCTGGATTCGTCTGTGCGTGTGGCTCTTGATGCACTGACTCCAGCCTCAGTCCACCCCTTGTGAAGCTCCCCCAAATTCTTGAATGGATTTTGCTTGACAATCCTCTCAAGGCTGCGGTTATCCCTGTTGCTTGTGCACCTTTTCCTACCACACTTTCTCCTTCCACTCAACTTTCTATGAATATGCTTGGATACAGCAATACAACCAGCTTCTTTAGCAATGACCTTTTGTGGCTTACTCTCCTTGTGGAGGGTGTCAATGACTGTCTTCTGGACATCTGTCAAGTCAGCAGTCTTCCCCATGATTGTGTAGCCTACTGAAGCAGACTGAGAGACCATTTAAAGGCTCAGGAAACCTTTGCAGGTGTTTTGAGTTAATTAGCTGATTAGAGTGTGACACCATGAGTTTCCAATATTGAACTTTTTCACAATATTCTAATTTTCTGAGACACTGAATTTGGGTTTTCATTAGCTGTAAGCCATAATCATCAAAATTACAAGAAATAAAGGCTTGAAATATTTCACTGTGTAATGAATCTATAATATATATATATATATATATATATATTTGTGTAGAATGCCATTTATAATATAAATTGCATTCTATACATGCATCGTGATAATATTTATTTTTACTTAAACTTGAGAACTGGCTGTTTCTATCTCAAACCTTTCTCACATGCAGTGTTTTTGTCATTACTTTCGAAACGGGGCTACATATGAAAATGCCCTCAAATTAAAACTGATTGGCTGTTGTCTGTAAATATTAAATATTTATAGATTAGCAGGCTACGTTATTTTCAATGATTAGTTTAGCTAGACTGTATGAATAACTTTGCCGTTATAGCTCATTGCCGTTAATTGTTAATCCTTTGATGAGACAAGTTTTCTATATGAGCGGCAGTGTGGTATAATGGTTAAGGAACTGGGTTTGTAACCGAAAGGTTGCCGGTTCGATTCCCAGGTCGGACACTGCCGTTGTACCCTTGAGCAAGGTACTTCACCTGCATTGCTTCAGTATATATCCAGCTGTATCAATGGATACTATGTATAAATGCAAAATAAATGCTGTGTAAGTCGCTCTGGATAAGAGCGTCTGCTAAATGCCTATAATATAATGTAATATATGAGCTCCCTGTTGGACAGAGGGTTAGAGGAAATTTTAACTTGCAGCTATCTGGAAATAATTTAGAGACAGTTGAGTCATTTAGATTCTTAGGAGTGTATTTTGACTCTAGATTAACATGGAGGGAACACATTAAAAGTATCGTGGATAAGTGCAAAAAGGTTTTAAATGTGATGAGATGCCTCGTGGGGTTGGACTGGGGAGCGGATGTAGCATCCTTGAAATATATTTACGTAACACTAATTAGATAAAGGCTGTGTGGTGTGTGGATTTGCAGCAAAAACTGTGCTTGAAGGGTTAGATGTGATCCAGGCCCGGGCCCTTAGATTATGCATAGAAGCAGTGAGATCATCACCTGTGTGTGCCCTTCAAGTAGAAGCAGGAGAAATGCCATTGTGTTTACGCAGGAAACAGCTCAGAGTAAATTATTGGATGAATTTGAGAGGACACAGAGATAATCATCCAACCAAAAGAGTGCTACAGGCCTGCTGGGAAAGGGAGGGAACAGGGGATGGAAGTTTTGGCTGGACAGGGGATGGAGCAGCAAGAGACCTGGGAGTGTATGGAATGGAGTTCTGTCCGACAGTGTATAGGCCTAGAATCCATGTGTGGATACTAGAACTACTAATCATAGATTTAGAGCTGCTGCAAGTTACGGCAAGGAGGGAAAATGCAGATTTAGTCAATGAGTTTTATTGGTATACAGAAAGTAAATACACAGAGTATGTACAGGTGTTTACAGACAGATCAAAAGATCCAATAACAGACAACACTGGTTCTGCTGTTGCAGTGCCTAGTAGTAGAACAGAAGTATGCAAACAGACACCAAACTTTTTAAGTGTATACACAGTTGAGTTGTACGCCATATGGATGGCTTTAGAGTGGGTTGAACAAGCCAAACCTAGCAGAGCTCTGATTTGTAGTGATTCAGCATCCGCTCTGTACAGTCTAAAGCTAGGTACATCCAGTAATCTCCAAGACCTATTATTTGAAATAATGGAAATACATTCACGAGTGGTAAAACAAGGCACTGTGGTCACATTCGGGTTCCTGCGCACATGGGTATTAAGGGTAATGAGAAAGTGGACAAATTAGCCAAACGCACTGTTAGAAAAGAAAACATAGACACCGCAATTGAACTTTCTAAAGCAGAAGGAAAGAGTATAGCAAGGAAGGAAATCAATAAAGAGTGGCAGCAGTACTGGGATCAGGAGATAAGAGGACGACATCTACATGCAATACAAAAAAGAGTGGGTAGGGAGAGAAACAGGAGGAGGAAATAGGAAAGAGGAGGTAGTGATGACCAGACTTAGAATAGGACACAGTAACTTGAACGGGACTCTCAGCATTATAGGGAAACATCCAACTGGACTCTGTGAACAGTGTCATGAACCAGAAACAGGAGAGCACATTCTTGTTAACTGCCGGAAATATGTCATAGAAAGAAAGGACATGATGGATGGAATGGAAAGAGCAGGACTAACAGGAGCCGGTTTAAAATACATTCTGGAGTGTGGTGGAAGTGGACAAGGCAGGAAGTATTTGAGCACATTTCTTAAGAGAACAGGACTGATGGGAAGAGTTTGACAAAACGGACACTGTAGGAGTTAACTAACTCCAGAAGATAGCAGTAATGCAACGCAAAGGATGCGAGCTGCCGTTAAACTCCAAAGAAGAAGAAAAATCATTTTGGCCGTCCTAAATAATTTCTATGGTCTCAAACTAGCTAAACAAGCTGTTAAAAAAGAAAACATAGATACGCATGTTAAACTCTCAAAATCAGAAGGAAAGAGCATTGCACGGAAGGAAATCAATAAAGAGTGGCAGCAACAATGGGATCAGGAGATAAGAGGAAGACATCTGCATTCTATCCAAAATAGAGTTGATAATGTGAGAAGTAGGTGAGAAAATAGTACACTTCACATTATAGGGAAGCATCCAACTGGTTTTTGTGATCACTGTCAGATACCAGAAACTGTAGAGCACGTGCTTGTTAGTTGCAAGAAATATGTATCAGAGAAAGGACATGATGGGAGAAATGAAAAGAGTAGCGGAGAATGAGAGGGAGACAGCGGCTTGCAGTACCGAATCGCTCCAGCCGAGCTTCGTTTTATTGGTGCTACCTTGCCAGCTCTGAAAAGAGCCGTTGGAATTCTGCACAGCAATGTTCACAGCTTGGAAACGCTCTTTTACTAACACACGAACCGCTTCAGGTACTGCCTAAACTAGTCTACTACTGAACTGAACTTAACTATTGGAACTAGTCGGCTGTGATTGGCGCACACACTTACACATTCCTAGCCAATCACAGCCACACATAACAGACAGTTAAAGTTGACAGTTACGTTTAAAGTTTAACAGTTAACGCAAGACGCGGCTAACAACACAATTAAAACACACACAGCACGTTATTTACAATTATGTACACATCGACCGGGTAGCGGCTCAGCGGTCATAGCTGGCCAGTTGACAATCCCCAGGCTGCCACACTATGTTCGCTAGCGTAAAGCTAACGTGAGCTAGTTAACACAGCCAGCAATCAGTCAAGACGTGATACACTCAAACAATCATTCAGAAAACACATTGCTAGCTGTGCTACCTCACTCATTTTATAAGTAAACGAACTTGTGAAGCACTTGCCACTTACGTGGACTGTGAAGTAGACCTCACTTGAACAAAATGAAGAGGGCGGGGATCCAACAACACGCAGCGCGACTGGCATGATTTTTGCCCTGCTGCAGGTGGCTCCCTAACGCTGCCTCTCCCATGTTGGCGATGTTTACAGCATATCTTGCAGAACGCTTTTATATTTGACTTCGGGAGCGATCCATGTTTTATATTTTGGGTATTCGAGCCATAAGCTCTAAAACAAACAATAGCCTATAACAAAAAATAATTTCATACTTTTTCAGACCGGCGCAAGCGCCACCTCTTGTGGAAATGTGCCAAAAATTTAAAATGCCCGGGAAAGATCGTTATTTACGTTAGTAGCACGCGTTCGTTGTAGCAGCAATACGAGTAAGTAACCTACATTTAAATTCGTCTATATAGCCTAATGAGGTCCGATCTATTTTCACAAATAATAATAATTTTTTAGATATGGCACGATGCGTTTCCACCATGTGTGTAGAATACATGGAAACATGAATAGCTATTCATTTTGAAATATAATATAGCCGACTGTGTAGCCTATAGGCTCCGTAGCCTCAATGAGAGATGAAATAAATAAATATGTTTGAAAAGCTATTTGGTATAGCCAATGTTCTTTCCTCTATATCTAGCTAATTGTTACTCCCTTACATTATGTTTCTAGTTACAAAGAATGACCACTCAAAGCCAGCCTTTCCAAACATCAAGGACCTATGATGTTATAGCTACGCTTCTTTATATAATGGGTAATGTAAATTTTACCCCCTTTTGAATGCATTTATGTAGCCTAAAATGCATTCAGTGTTATCTAGCCTACAATACACTAATACTGCAAAAGAAATGTTTATTCATGACTCAAGTTCCGTCTCAATTGATAGGCTACTTGTGCTGAAATGTTTATTTACATATTTTCTGATCTTTACAATTATTTAAACTTTTCCAATTAAACTCGTTGTATGACCCCCTGTTTATGTAGGTCATTGTGCATGCAAAATATGCTCAGCACTTTGTTGCTCACAAAACTTTGGTTCTTAAAAAAAGAGCATGGCTGTATTGCACTTTAATTCACTCAATTCATTTGATTGATGTAATGATTCTGTTGGATGTCTTTGTTTGATATGTTTGTGTGTTGTAAAAGTTATTCTATTCTTTTCTATATTGCAGACTATAAGAAAATGTGCAATCTGTTCAAATTAACCAAAAACATAGATTTTCTCAAAATTCTCTGGGATTACCGGTATTACCGCTGTCCCCATTCCCGTGCAGCTCTCTACTCCCCACTCCGCTGTGCTCAGCTGAAACACTCTGTTTTCCGTCGTGGTCTGAAGACGTGCTTTTTCAGACTCCACTTTTTATTTATTTTTTATAGTTCAGAATGTATAGCCCACTACGTTACTTTCGTTTCGGCTCCACGCTTTTAAACCGGAACAACATGGCGTTCTGTTCAACTCTGGGTTCATTCCAATCGCTTATTTTCACTCCTTGCACCCTTTCCTCGCATCCTTTCTTTGCTCCTTAGCTCCGCCCAACAGAGGACGCGAGGAAAGGATGCAAGGATCAGATACGAGAATGGAACATGCATCACGCCCCATCCCCACCAGACGCGCAAGCGCAAGCGCACGCACACGCGCACTGGTGCGCTTCACTTCCGCTCCCATGTTAACGAATTGCCGTGGTCCTCACCGGCCGTGCGCGCACGGCTGGCGGGCGGACGGCTCGCGGAGTGGAGCTGATTTTTCCGCTTGGGGCGGAATTTTCTGGGCGTTCGCATGCGCAATCTCATAGAAATACATTGTATATGCACAATATCTGCATCATATGACCACATATTAATGTTTTTAAACCTACTAATAGTTTTACTATTGTTATTCATTATTGTAATACATATTATATTTTAATATAGGCTCTAATAAAAAAGGGAACAGAGACAATGACCATTGTGGGATGAATGAAGTTATATCAAGTCATACATTTTACATATAACCAGTTATTACCGTTTTTATAATGCTTTTTCTTTATTATAGGATACATATTTGTTCAATTAATTAAGACTATGCTTACTTCCCGAAAGGGAAATAAACGTTATTCTATTCTATATTCTATTCTGTTTTTATTGTACTGATATCACTGTATCGATTTAAGGTACTACAGAATAGCTGCTAATTCTGATATAATTAAATGTTTAGAACGTGTTGATTACTGTCCCAAATAAATAAAAGCGAACTTTATAAAGGAGGCATTGTCTTGTTTGCTACATGTAGCTTTACATTGCTAAATTTAGCTTTTAAGCAGTAAGACATATGTAATAGCAGTATTTACTTAACCATTATTTAGCGAAGCTCACAAATCCGGAATGTAGATTGTTTGTTTGTACATCGCGTCTCTGTCGTTCACGGAATGCGCTCCGAAAAAGCAAAAAGCGTCTGTGCTCTTGCGCGTCTGGTGGGGAACGTTCTGCTCAAATCTGCACGCGCAATAAGCGTCTGTGCGCTTGCGCGTCTGGTGGGGATGGGGCGTTAGGCAAATGGAACGTCCTTGCTCAATCAAGCGTTAGCGTCATTATACTCACGTGCTTTTGTTAGTTATAAAGAATGAGCGCATTATGGATTAGCGCTTTATAATAAATGGAAAGGAACGGTAAAATTGCATTCTTGGAGGCGTGTGCCTGCGACATGGCAGATGTGAAATGTGGTGGATAATTTATACAGAAAGGCTTCCGCAAAGGCTACACTTGTGTTTTCTCACTGAAGCACCCTCCGGGAGTGTCCTCATCCCCCATTCCTCGCTCCTCCACGGAGCATTTAGCGGTTTGGAATGTCCTTAAAGATGGCGAACCTCGATCGATTTCCGGGTCAGACGAGGACCGTGGAAAAGAGGACGGATAAAATAAGCGATTGGAATCCACCCTCTTATTCCACCTAAATAGTCCAGTAAACTATGTTTCTGAAAATATTTGAGGTGAGAAATAGCCCATGCAGTTGCTGAATCTTGATTAATATTTGATGTGCAACGTCTAGTTTGACATGTTGATCCGAGTTATACGAAATAATTTGTACAATGTACGTTCATTTATGCAAATGAATGGACACAGCTCCTCCGCCTCCACCCCTCTCCCTCCCTCACCCCACAAAGTATCTTTCAAAATTGTGTAGTAGGCGGAGACAGGTGAGACAGTGGGTGTACTTACTCTTTAAGCTTTATTGGTAGTTTAAAATCAAAAAGCTGTTAAATTGACCAAATTCACCAATCTGTCCTAAACTGAATAACCTCCATCTCTGTGTGTTACAGTATGATATCCCCCATCTCTGTGGGATAACTAACAACACCATGCTAGTGTGAATAATCCCCATCTCTGTTACAGTGTACCAGTGTGGATGGAGTGAGGGGGTGGCAGAGACAGCGGCTGGTTCCTACAGCAAAGTGAAAGTTGGAGAGAGCATCCGTTTTCCTTTTTCACCTGACGGCAACCAAAGCTACAGAGTTGATCTGATTTTTAATACATTTACAATAGCCACATGGTATCCTCAAGTATTCTCTGACGTTCGAGAACAGTATAAGGGAAGGATCAGCATTGGCAACAACTCAGTATGGCTGAACAAACTACACCTATCAGATTCTGGACTTTATCAAGTAAGTATTGACTATAGATCTGGAGGATTTAAGCCACCGGAGTACACAGACTTTCACCTGCAGGTTTTTGGTAAGTTGGCAGAAAGCAGGTTTCACATTATTTAAATGTTTTTGCACCTGTAACACCAGAGTCTGTTATTCATTTTGTTCAGTGTTTTATTCTAGTATAGGGATTGCGTAATTTTATCAGAAATTCCGAAAATAGTTCAGGGGCTGATTACATGATTGCACAGGCTGGCAGTACACCTGGGCTTTGACCGTATCAGAACCCTATCTACTGCGTCCTATGTACTGTGTACTAGCATACTGTATATTTTAGTGACATGCAGTATGCAAAAAAATATCCTCCATACTATTATCAGCGAAAACCCAGAAATAAGTATGTCATCTGGGGATATTAAGAACACTCAATTTTCAGAACTTGTCACAGATTTAACAGATTTTTAAAAAAGTATAGTCAACTGGCACTCGATAGTAGGCAAGTGCGCTGAGTCGGACACAGCTCCGGCTTAAGCCGACATTGAAAATTTAAAGACAAAATGGTCAGAGCCTTCGTGAATGCTTAAATTTTTGCATTGTGTTCAATATTATTTCTCCTGCAGAGCCTGTCTCTAAACCCAACATCACAACTGAGAGCCTGGGGGATAACGTCAGTCTGAGCTGCTTCAGCAGTCAGGGGAGTGAAGTGAATTACAGCTGGGAAACTCTGCCCCCCTGTGGTGATGAAGGCTGTGTGCATCTGGGCCAAACGATATACCTCCAGTTACACCCCCTCCCTCTGTGCTCAACATATACGTGTACCGCCCATAACCCTGTCAGCAGAGCCACTAGTGATTCTGCTGATCTGGAAATGTGCTCCTCCCAACGATTACAAGGTGAACCTATAATGCTGTATAAGAATGAAAGAGGAAGTGTTGCAATTAGTTAAATATATTAGTTTAAAGTTAAGGACAAAAGTAAAGTGGCATACAGCAGGACAATATTGCACCTACTGTGGCAGTGGCAGCTGTGAGCACATTGGCCAAATGATGGAAGTCCCCCATCTTCTTCTGTATAGCACTGTGGATGTTTTGTAGCATGTTTTTCACTGACAAATGAGAAATTGCTGAAGTGCTGGTATATCAAGTTATTGTAATCTGCAGCAATTACAAGGTGAATTCTTAGCTAAATATGAGTATGACAAACACTGTTGTTTTGCATTGAACAATGAGTAGTAATTCTGAAGAATCTGAATAGGTATTCTCTAAGTCATTAAGGTACAACCCAAATATATTCTAAATTTTGAATATAAATTGAATGGACAAGAAACAAGATGCTTTCGGAAATGGTTCTGAGACTATATCACTTTGTAATATGTCTCACAGGTAGATGGGTTCCAGCCTTGTGTGCCTCAATATTTGTCTTCGGAGCACTGATACTGCTGTTGTGGAAAAAGCAAAAACAGTGTAAAAGTGAAACAGTTCAAGGTAATTGTCCACACCCTATGGAACTACAAGGCATGATATGTGGAATACATTTTATACTGTAAGGTGAAATAATTATAGAAAATGACACTAATTTATGAAATGCTTATTTTTTTTGTTGAAGTTGATGAGCCGGTCATGGAGGAGGAGCCACCACCGCGGTAATGCCCGTTCTACACCGGATGCGCTGTGCAAGCGGAGCGCATTCGGACTGGCTATACCCACCAGAGCCGCTTTTTACAATGCAGGCCGTGTGAAGAGACTCATTTTGTATTGAGCTTCGTTATTTTCTAAAACTTTTGATTTTTTTGAGAGCTTCATCATCATCAAACCAGGGATTGAGAGATGCATTGAAGTGTGGGAGAAACATAATTTTTTGTTTGCACTATTTCTATTTCTCCATTGTTTTTATTTTCATATTTTGAATAAATCTGTTTTTTAATGATGGTTAATTTTGTTTTTTATATTTATGGATATAAGATTATAGGCCCCATCTATCTTCCACTAGCACATTTGGTTATGGTTTGGTTACCAATAATTGGTCTGGCATGTGGGTGCTACAAAATGCTGAATTCATAAAATAAATACAGGTTTGAAGCGTGAAACGACCAGATACAGATTCATAGAGTCCGTTTTTCAGGAACAAAATGGGCTACAATAGCTAGCCTACATAAACTTTCTAAAGGTATAAAAAAAGCTTGCACACCTGTCAAACCCACCATGGGAGGTTTTAGATCGCAGACACAAAACTAACATACGTTATAAATGTAGCCTACACAGAAAACTTGTGCAAACTTCAGAAGCATTTTCTGTAAACCACTGGTGATACGCTGGGTGTAACAGAGTGTAATTTCTTAGAGAAAGTAAACCATGGTTTTATTTGGTTGGCTACAATGAAAACAACTAATTATGATGCACCTAATGGTGATGGTTGTTCAAATACAAAACTAGATTTTGATAACTATACAGTGCAGTCCATAAGTATATGGACAGTGACACAATTTTTATTGTTTTGGCCCTGTACTCCAGAACATTGGATTTGAAATGCGGTTAAAGTGCAGACTTTCAGCTTTAATTTGAGGGTCGAAATTGTTTGTCGACATCGGTATGGAAGAACTTAACTGCACAGAGCCCTGACCTCAAACCCCATCAAACACCATTGGGGTCAATTGGAAAGCCGACTGCGGGCCAGGCCTAATAGCACCACACCAGTGCCAGACCTCACTAATGCTCTTCGGACTGAATGGAAACAAATCCACACAGCAATGTTCCAACATCTAGTGGAAAGCCTTCCCAGTAAAGTGGAGGCTGTTATAGCAGCAAATGGGGACCAACTCCATATTAATGGCCATGATTTTGGAATTAGATGTTGGATGAGCAGGTGTCCATATACTTTTGGCCATGTAGTGTATGTCTGGATAGGTTTGTTAAATTAAATATTTAGGGTATTTAAAAGAACATTAAAAGAAGCATAGCATTTGCACAATAGTTTTGTCAAAAATGAATTTAACCTTAGGTACCAAGTGGGGATCGAACCACTGATCTCACACACAGAAAGCCATGGTTTTATGTCCAAAGAACATTCTTAGCATAACATGCACATTGTGTGCAACTCGAAAATAAATGTATGAACAGGTGAGGATCGAGCCACCAACCTGCTACATGGTAGCACAATGTCATAACCACTAAGCTACAGGCACTTTCACAGTTTATGTGGTAGGTAGACAGCCTCTTAAGCATCTAGATAGTGTACTTTGAGACGGATTGGCGAATGAAAGGTGGTTATCCAGTGGGGAGAATTATTCTTTGAAGGTATGGAGGCAAAAAAAAGAAGAAGGGAAAAAAATGAAAATAACCTAAGTTTGGGGCTATATTGTGTAGATGTGCCAGTTGCAGCCAGGATCAGGTTCAAAGTTTTGACCCTGGCCTACACTGCAGCCAATAGGACAGGCCCCGTCTACCTGCAGGACTTGATCCAGAACTATGTTCCTGCTCGACCACTTCGCTTATCTACAGCAGGGTGACTCGCACTCCCCCCCCTCCGTGTCAATGGCACTCGCTCGTCCCAACTGCGGAGCTTTTCTACCCTAGCTCCCCAGTGGTGGAACGAACTCCCCATTCCCCTACGTTCTATACCAACCCTGTCTGCGTTCCGTCGTGGCCTGAAAACACACCTTTTCAGACTCCATTTGGACTGATACTTATCTAGGACCTCATGGTACTTGTTCTTGTTGAACTGTGTATTGAAGTTTATAATATTTAGAATAGAATTGTAGTAGAGCTGATTTACCCAGTTTACTGTGAATTGCATTCAATGTTCATTGCTAGGGATAGCTGCTACTTTATGGAAAGAATGTGCTTTATCTTATCTGTTCTGTAGTTTCTGTATGCACTTACTGTATGTCGCTTTGGATAAAAGCGTCTGCTAAATGACTGTAATGTAATGTAATGTGTGGCGTTACACGAGGTCATAATTAATAAGTGGTATTGAATGAAATGAGTGAGATATTTTATGACAATGTAAATATATATCATGGCATTTCGATGACTTCATTACGCTAAATATTTATTATGAGTATATACCCAGTCTTATTTAACAAAGTGTATACTACTAACATGCAAACCAATACCATGGTGTTATAAATTCAATGTAAATAAACTCAAGTGTCTCGAACAAGAAGGTGATCATGTGCTCTCAATTTACTTCAGCTCTCCCTTCGTGCAAATTAATAATATGGAATTCTACTGCCACCGTGTGGTCTCAATTAAAACAGCATTATTTGACGAAGTCAAAAATGTACTTGCAAATTAACGATTTCCAGACTGCTTGCACACAAGTCTAGACTTTAGTAATATCGTATATCCTCATCTGTGCACAATAAGGTGTAATCCAGTTCATTCCTTCAGCCTTAGACTACAGCAATGCACTAGTAATAGCAGCTCAAAGGGAACAAGAAACAAAGCAAATAGCGTGATATAAAACCTTTGTAGAATATTTTCACACACAGTATATACAGTTCCCTCCATAATATTTGTCTCTGTACTCCACAATTTTAGATTTGTAATCAAAACAATTCACATTTGGTTAAAGTACAGATTCTCAGCTTTTATTAAATGTTATTTTTATACATTCTGGTTTCACCATGTACAAATTGTAGCCCTGTTTATACATAGCACACACACCATTTCAGGGCACCTTAATGTTTGGGACATCTTAATGTTATGTAAATTCAAGTAGTCATGTTTAGTACACGTATCCTTTCCAGACAATGACTGCTTTAATTCTGACCCATAGACATCACCAGATGGCCGAAGCTGTGCATCTTCAATGGCGATCCTCTGCCAGACCTGTACTGCAGCCATCTTCAGCTCCTGCTTGTTTTAGAGGCTAGTTGGCTAGTCTCTCTTCAGCATATGGAATGCATGTTCATTTGGATTCAGATCGGGTGACTAACTTGGCCAGTCAAGAATTCTCCAGTTTTTGGCTTTGAAAAACTCCTTTGTTGCTTTAGCAGTATGTTTGGGATCATTGTCTTGCTGTGGGATGCAGCGCCGTCCATTGAGTTGGGAGGAATTTGCTTGAACTTGAGCAAGATCTTTCTGTACACTTCAGAATTCATTCTGCTGCTGCCATCAGAAGTCACATCATCAATGAAGTTAGCCAGTACCTGTGGCAGCCATACATGCCCAAACCGTGACACCCCCACCACCATGATTCACAGATGAGGTGGTATGCTTTGGATCTTGGGCAGTTCCCTTTTGGCATCCAAACTTTGCTCTTGTCAGCACTCTGATAAAAGTGAATCTGGGTCTCATCTGTCCACAATAACGTTTTCCAGAATTCTGCAGACTCTTTTAAGCACTTCTTAGCAAACTGTATCCTGGCCATTTAGGTTTCAGAGCTAACGTGGTTTGTATCAAAGTTATTATAGTTTAAAGTCTTTTTATTTAGTTTTTATTGTTATTAGTTTTTTTATTTCACTTTCTAATTTAGTTTTAGTTCGTTTTCAGAGTGTCTATATAGTTTTAGTTTAGTTTTACCAATCAATTTCAGGTTTAGTTTTTATTGTTTTTTCAGTTAATAATAGTTGGGTTGGGGGAGAGAAAGATACAAACCCCAATTCCCAAAAAGTTGGGACAGTATGTAAAGTGCACATAAAAGCAGAAAGCAGTGATTTGTAAATTCTATTTTACATATATTAAATTGAACAGTACAAATAAAATATATTTAATGTTTTACCTTATCAATTTTATTGAGTTTTGTAAATATACGCTAATTCTGAATTTGTATGAAATAGTATGGAACCCATGGTTGGCTAAATGGCTCTAAGTCATCAAGAGTTTGCGGAATCAAACGAGCCTCAAACCATCACTCTGCTGCCAGATATGCAGTAGATATGCATGGATCACTTTAAGGGTTGTTTCTCCTAACTAATTTTTCCATAGAGTTCAATTGGAAAATCGCGTAGATTTACAAAAATCTATAAAGTTCATAAGGTAAAAGATTAAATATTGTTTCTTTGTACTGTTTTCAATTAAATACACTACTCAAAGAAATTAAGGGAACATGTAATCAACACAGTATAACACCAAATGAATTAAACTTTTGGTATATCGATCTGTCCAGTTAGGAAGCGTAAACGATTGTAAATCAACCTGCTTTTGTGTAAATAAAGTGACAACAGATGGACAGGAGAGGCAACAGCAAGACAACCCCCAAGAAATAAATGGTTTTGCAGGTGGTGGCCACAGACCATTTCTCTCTCTTTATCCTTCCTGACTGATTATTTTCTAGTTTTGCATTTTGCTAGTGTCCTTGTCACTACTGGTAGCATGAGGCGGTACCTGCAGCCCATTCAGGTTGCACAGGTAGTCCAGCTCCTCCAGGATGGCACATCCATACATGCCGTCGCAAGAAGGTTTTTTGCGTCTCCCAGCACAGGCTCAGGAGCGTGGAGGAGATACCTGGAGACGGGCCATTACACAAGGAGAGCTGGACAGGGCTGTAGAAGGGCAACAACCCAGCGGCAGGACCGGTATCTGCTCCTTTGTGCGAGGAGGAACAGGAGGAGCACTGCCAGAGCCCTACAAAATGACCTCCAGCGGGCTACTCGTGTGGATGTTTCTGACCAAACTGTCAGAAACAGACTCCATGAGGGTGGCATGAGGGCCCGACGTCCTGTAGTGGGACCTGTGCTCACAGCCCAGCACCGTGCAGCTCGATTGGCATTTGTGAAAGAGTCTAACGAATGTTATGCTGCCTGCAACATCATCCAGCATGATCGGTTTGGTTTAATTGACTTGGTGTTATACTGTGATGATTAAGTGTTCCCTTCATTTTTTTAAGCAGTGGATATGTAAAACAAAATTTACAAATCACTGCTTTCTGCTTTTATGTGCATTTTACATACTGTCCCAACTTTATTTTGGAATTGTGGTTTGTAGACATTGGTTTTTAATGTTTCTAATTACATTATATGCAATCCGGATTATCCAAACAAAAAAGTTCTGTGCTATCAGTTCTGAGGATCAGAAACTAAAACTAAAAATAATAAATAATTTTATTTCAGTTAGTTTTGAAACATTACATTACCGTTTTAGTTTTTAAAGTCATTTAATTTTTAATTTAATATTTTATTTTAATAACTAAAATGTTTTATTTTTTTAGTTTCAGTTTCAGTTAACTATAATAACCTTGGTTTGCATCTTGCAGTGTAGCCTCTGTAGTTCTGTTTGTGAAGTCTTCTGCGGACAGTAGTGACCGATACATACACTACATGGCCCAAAGTATATGGACGCCTGCTCATCCAACATCTCATTCCAAAATCATGGCCATTAATATGGAGTTGGTCCACATTTGCTGCTATGACAGCTTTCACTCTCCTGGGAAGGCTTTCCAATAGATGTTGGAACATTGCTGTGTGGATTTGTTTCCATTCAGTCAGAAGTGCATTAGTGAGGTCAGACACTGATGTTGGGCTATTAGGCTTGGCTTGCAGTCAACTTTCCAATGGATCCAAATGGTGTTTAATGGGGTTGAGGTCAGGGCTATGTGCAGGCAAGTTCTTCCATACCGGTCTTGACAAACCATTTTTGTATGGACTTCAATTTGTGCATGGGGGCATTGTCATTCTGAAACAGGAAAGGGCCTTCCCCAAAATGTTGCCACAAAGTTGGAAACCCAGAATCCTCTAGAATGATTTGCCTTCACTGGAACTAAGGGGCCTAGCCTGAACCACGAAAAACAGCCCCAGACTAAGGGGTGTCCACATACTTTTGGCCATATAGTGTACATCTCCTGAAGTGTTTCTGATCTGTGGGACAGACGTTGGGTATTTTTCTTCATTATGGTGAGAATTATTTGGTCATTACGGTCATCCTTAGCCGACCAGGCCCTTTGCGATTACTGAGCTAACCAGTGCTCTCTTTCTTCTTAATGATGTTCCAAACAGTTAATTCTGATAAGCCTAAGGTTTGTTTCTGGCTGATTCTTCTTATTCTTCAATCTTATAATGGCTTCCTTGATGTTCATTGACACAACTCTGGTCCTCATATTGACAAATGCCAGTAAGAGACTCCAAAGACAATCAAAAGCCTAGAATCAAGGAAGCTCTCTTATACCTGCACCAAGAAAGCGATTGAACACACTGAATAATCAGGAACACTGATTAAGCGATTTGTTCCACGCGATTTGTGCACTGAAATACCCTTTAATACAAGCTGAGCATCTGCACTTTAACCACATGTGAACTGTTTGATTACAAACCTAAAATGGTCGAGTACAGATCCAAATAAAAATAAAAAGTCCTCTCAAACATTATGGAGGGCACTATAAAATTAAATCTTCATGTTTTCTTCATGCATCGTATCAGCTTCTGGATACTTTAAGCATGGCCTGACTCTAGCCCATTAACCTGCCTGCTTACTGTAAAAGTATATCATGTTATTTCTTGGAGCTATTAAATTTAACCCCGTAGTGTTTTCCGTAACTTAGGCCAACGGATGCTAGTTTGTATTTTATTATTATTATTTAAAAAAAAAGCTCTAACACCTTAGATATGTAAGAAAACATTTGTTTCGATTTTGTAAAGTAATAACCACTGTAAATGAGGTCATGCTAAATGTTTGTATGCAGAAAGTATGAAAACTGACCTGCAAAACAAGACATTATCGAAACGGAAACTCACCACATATCAAAACAACCACATAGGAGCCTTCACGTTTCACTATCGTACACACACCGACACAAGAAGCAAGAGCATGAAAATGTAAGTGTAGCCTATGCATTCGTTTTAAAGGTCAGAATACAATACATGATCATCATTAACTGTTAGTTCTAATGCAAATCTATGTTAAACAAGGACATCACAATTGATCTAATTAAAGTAGGCCTAATTTTAAACGAATCTTATTTTTTTTTCTTCATGTCGAACAATGTTCTAAATTATTTAAAAATAAGCGTTAAAGTAATTTGTTACATTTTACAATTAAAGAGGGTAAATGTAGTTAATTTATCGCATAAGAATACTTAATAAAAGGGAAAGCACTCAGAAAAGCTTGATAAAGATAACCAATTTTCTCAATAACAGCATTAGGTTGTTGCCTCCCGGAGCTTGTCCCATGTGTTCCGCTGCACTCCTGGTGCGGTGAAAACGCTCAATAGCTACATTAGCCTATACGTGATTTAAATATATTTATTTTGAGTGAGACGGTACATCGGGAAAAATGGCTAGATCACATCAGCAGGAAAATGTCAAAACATCTATTTTCTGTTTTCTTATTTCAGCGTCGTAGGATAGACTAGGCTATTTCTTTACGCCCGAAAAACTTCAAGGAGCCGTTACAAAGCGCACCTTTTCTTTTTTCAATCTCTTTTGTTGATGTCGCTAGCCTGCTCTGTAACATTAGCACGAAGTCGGATGGGAATTTTATTGATTTATTTAAGCCTATGCATTTCTTTTTGCGGCTGGGGGTTTGGAGAACATTGGATGTTCCATATTCAAAAGTCAGTGCACTGTAGCGACTAGGCTAGTAGGCTACATATGAAGACGCATAAAAAAAAAGTTTGCTGATGCTCGGCACCAAGGCTACCATTTCAAGCTGCGAACAAGGAAAGCTATTGGCCAATATATTTGGCAGTGTTTATTATTAATTGGGCGTTTTACTCATTGGTCAGTTTTAACTCATAGGCTACTCAAATCCCAGGTAGCAAGAAGAGAATATCCACCCGCGTATACCCTATTTTACGCACGTGGATTCCGAAAACATATTTTTAAAGTTCAAATGGTCTATGTGTGAGCATACATAGGCTAATGCATATCCTACGTACGAGGAAGGATTTAAACATCATGGTCCGAGCAATAGCCTATAAATACCCGCACAACTGAATATGACAAATGTAAGTACATTAAGCAAATCAGCGTCCTCTAATTAAGTAGGCTTAAAGCTGAAACATTCTCCATTATCCAAACAGTTTTAAGTAGGCTATTGATTGACTGGGAAAGTTAAGTCCAGGAAAATGGAGCAAATGAGCGCGTTTTGCAAGAAGTCAGAAATTAGAATATAGGCTATACGTTATTTGCTGCAGGTTTAAAAGTAGCATATAATAATATAGCCTATATCTTAATTCTTCTAAAACGGAAGGTCCGATGTAGGCTATAGGCTAGGGCTACTCACAATGCGTTCATTTGTAGATAGGTCTTACGACACGAATTAAGCGCGTCGTGTGTGTGTAGGCTAATACATATTCCTGTAAATAGGCTATACTATTTCAAATGCATACAGCCTTCAATTTGAAATCATGTCTGCCTAAATACGAGATTGTATGTATATTTGAAATGTATCTGGAACTTATAAAGATCTTTCCCTTGCATTATTTACATTATGCAGCCAAGGCTATATTGTGTCAAAGGAGCTCTTTTGTAAAAAAGAATAATTGTTACGGTGTCACATGGACCCCACCACGGTATGACAAAATAGGCTTACAGTTTAGCCTATATAATAGCTAATTGGTACTACCTTACATTATGTTTCTACAGTTACAAAGAATGGCCACTCAATGCCAAACCTTCAAAACATCAAGAAGGATCTATGATGTAGCTATGCTTCTTTATGCAATAGGTAAGCTAGATTTCAATCCTCTGTTTTGAATACAATTCAGTGTTATGTAGCCTACACTCAACTGAAAACTTGTCAAATGAATGCTAATGCATGATTTAAATGCAGTCTCAATTGAAAAACGTGAGACTTGAATTCACTTAAATGATTCAGTGGTAGATTCTGACAGATTATTTCTGGAAGATAAAAACAAATGTTGTCATGGAGAAGTGGTTGCTTTTCTAGCAAACACTAATCCATGAATTACATGAATAAGTAATTCTGATTAATAGCTGTGGATTGCTTCATATTCTGACAAATTATTAAATATATTGTTAAATCACCATCCATTACATATACAGTGCCCTCCACAATTATTGGCACCCCTGGTAAAGATGAGTTAAAATTGTTATAAAAAATTCACCGTTTGGTGAATTAGCATAATCTCACACTGAAAAAATTAGAAAGATCCAACCTTTAATTGAAGTAAATTTATTCGGAGGAATAAAAATCCCTCATAAAGAAATAATAATTTTTAACAAAACCACGTGTGCCACAATTATTGGCACCCCTGCATTTAATACTTTGTACAACCTCCCTTTGACAATAAAACAGCACTGAGTCTTCTCCTGTTGTGATGGATTTAGTAGCGGAGAATCAAACGCAGAGGTGAGGGAGATCAGACAAGTCACCCACACCAATAAGGGAGATATAACATGAAAAGAAAAAAAGAAAAACAGGAACTAATTCCTGACAGCTAAACAGTTAAATTAAATCTACCCAGGAAAATAGGGCGAACTCGAATAGAACGAGTGAAACACAAATCTAAATCTCCTGAACTCAATACTAGAGCCCAAACAGGAGACTAGAAAAGCAAAGAAAACACCTTCGGAACGTAACTCTACAACGTCCGATAGAAGGTGAAACAAAACAAAACCACCAAAAGAAAACACTGTCTCGAAGAGAACAGCACAGAAATAAATAGCGCAGAATGCTAACAGGAGGAAACACAATTCTATACCTGAAGAAGCTAAAAGCAAGTCCCTCGTGAACATAAACAAGTTAATATCATGAGGTCGCTGAAACCTGGCTATACCTGGCTCAATGTACAAATTAATGACAAAAAAGCACCGGAGAAGTGGAAGTGAGGAACTTAAATACCCCGCAGGTAGCAGCACAGGTGATCTGAATAATGAGCGAGGTGAAGCAAAACCCCGGACGGAACGAGGAAAAAATCTGATGGATTCTCAGTGGAAGATAAATGAGAACCACCACGGAAAAAAACAATAACCCACGAACCATGACTCTCGTAACATCTAATAAGGTTGGAGAATACAGAGCAAGGAATCTGAGACCATTCCTCTTTACAGAATCTCTCCAGATCATCCAGAGTCCTAGGTCCTCTCTTGTGCACTCTCCTCTTCAGCTCAGTCCACAGGTTTTCAGTGGGGTTTCGGTCAGGGGACTGAGATGGCCATGGCAGAAGCTTGATTTTGTGTTCTGTTAACCATTTTTGTGTTGCTTTGGACGTATGTTTTGGATCATTGTCCTGCTGGAAAATTCAACGATGACCCAGTTTTATTTTCCTGGCAGAGGCAGCCAGATTCAGATTTAAAATTTTCTGGTATTTTATGGAGTTCATGATGCCATGTACCCTAACAAGGTTCCCAGGGCGTTTGGAGGAAAAACAGCCCCACAACATCACAGAACCTCCACCAGACTTCACAGTGGGGATCAGGTTATTTTCGGTATAGCTAGTTAGCCATTCTTCTTTTTATGTCAAACCCACCTTGAGTGTTGGTTGCCGAAAAGCAAAATTTTCGTTGCATCTGACCATAGAACACGGTTCCAGTCAAAGTTCCAGTAGCATTTAGCAAACACCAGGTGCTTACGTTTGCGCTGAAATGACCGGAAAGGCTTTTTTCTGGCATGCCTTCCAAATAATTTGTTGGCATGGAGGTGACGTCTAATGGTAGTTTTGGAGAACTTGATGACCCCAAGATGCGACTTTCCTCTGTAATTCTCCCAACAGTGTTACGATCGGTGGACAGGGACCCAAAAGCAGGCAGGGGTAAAGAAAACCGAAGTTTAATACCAGCAAAAGTACAGTTCCAAAACCAAAGGGACATCAAAAAACAGGCAGGGGTCATAAACGGGAAGGCACGGCAGAGGTACAAAAACAGAATCCGGAATCAGGGTCGCGAGAACACGGACTGAGGTCAAAACCAGGATGGCAATCGGATAGAAAAACAAAACAAACAACAGAAACACAGACTCGGAAAACAATACAGACAAGAAATACTCGGCGACAGATAAACTCACTCGGGGGGGAAAAACAGGCAACAGACTCACGCGTATATATTTGTAAGACGAACTCGCGACGAGGAACAAAGACAGCAGGTATAAATGCATGTGTAGACAGGTGCAAACACTTAGCTTGAGAATAGCAGAAAATGGAAAACAGCTTGAGAGCTGAGACACGTAACAAGGCAATTAGTAAATCGTTAGTAGTTATCCTATCTTAGCCCTGTCGTTAGTAAATTAGTTAACAAGACAATGACTGGATACGTAAGGAAACACTAAACAGCTGTGGAAACGTGATGAGAACTAAATTGTTAGTTTGTGTTAGTAATAATTCTATTAAACCCTGACGTTAGTAGATTAGTTAACCACCCCCGTGTTTAGCCAGTTAGTAATTAAATAAGTCCTATATAATAATTAGTAGTGCAGGGTAATACAAACGAAGTGTACAGAAACAAAAGTAAAACTCCGTGAGAGGAAGCGAGAGATACAGCACAGAACGCAAGGCTGCGGAAAACATGGAAAAGTGTATGCTACAGAAACTGACGATACTAAACATGACAGAATGACAAAACAAACTCGGAACATAACAAACAGTGATCCTTGGGGATTTTTTTGCCTCTCTTACCATCCTCCTCACTGTGCATGGGGGCAAAATAAACTTGGGTCCTCTTCCAGGCAAGTTTGTAACAGTTCCAGTTGCTTTTAACTTTTTAAGTATTGCCCGAACGGTAGATATGGGCATTTTCAGGTGAGTAGCTATTTTTTATAGCCATTCCCTGACTTATGAAGCTCAACACACTTTTCCCTCTTTTGAGTTGTGTGTTCTCTTATCTTTCCCATGTTGTTGTATGAATAAGGGAATATGGCCTCTGTGTCACCTCACATTTATACCCCAGTGAAACAGGAAGTTATGGATTACTGTTTGAAAGTTCCTAAACACTCTGATCAACTTTAAAAAGTAAAATATAAATGGAAAAAATGCTTCAGTTACATTTTGTTCAGAAACATTTCTAGGGGTGCCAATAATTGTGGCACACGTGGTTTTGTTAAAAATAATTATTTCTTGATGAGGGATTTTCTTTTCAGAATAAATTTACTTCAATTAAAGGTTGGATTTTTCTCATTTTTTCAGTGTGAGATTAAGCTAATTCACCAAAAAGGTTAATTTTTTATAACCCTTTTTATTCATCTTTACCAGGGGTGCCAGTAATTGTGGAGGGCACTGTATATTACATTACATTACAGGCATTTAGCAGACGCTCTTATCCAGAGCGACTTACACAACTTCTTACATTTATCCATTCCTATACATCTGGATATATACTGAAGCAATTCAGGTTAAGTACCTTGCTCAAGGGTACAATGGCAGTGTCCTACCTGGGAATCGAACCTGCAACCTTTCGGTTACAAGTCCAGTTCCTTAACCATTATACTACACTGCCGCCTACACTATGTTATGATATTTGTACTGTTACTTGGTCTTATTCTGGTCTATTAGAGTTTGAACTTGAACTTTCTCGCGGTATGTAGCTATACATTTTCTAGTGGATTTGTTTATTGGCAGTAATCTTCAGTTATGTTTATTCAATGTTCAAGTGGATGTGTAACAATAGTTATGATGATTACATTTGTAAAGAAATGGACACCTGGAGAAAAAAACCCTGTGAATTAATAACAAAAAACTGTTGTTTTGGGTGTTTTAGGTGTGAGGTTTGGCTTGGTCAAAAGCTACAAAAGACAGGAAGTTCAAAGGAGCACCAAACCAAACTTCAGCTCTGTACACTCTCAGGTATTTCCAGTATTCTGTTTTTTATATCTGACTGCTATATAGTTCTGTAGCTATGTTGGATTACTGTATTTCAAACAACATGTACTCATCACTGGACAGATTGGTTCAAGCCTTCTCTACTAGAGCCTAATTCATACTCTTAAAAATGGTAAGTGACCTATGACTTTAGACTATATTAGACTATAGACTATAGAATTCCCACTAGGTTTAGACATAGGCTATAGATCTATAATGCACATTTGTACATTAAGGGCAGCACAATTGTATATATTTCTGTACATGATGCTGATTATTTTGCACAGAAGACTGCAGTTTTTCATTGTGACATACCATCATAGATTCTACTCTTAAATTGCAGATTAGAATCATCCATACAAGGAGTAGCCTATAGGCTACTGGACATGTGGCCACCCATGAAAATCACTCATGTACACAAATAGTATGAAATATATGAAACCATACACTGTTGGCATACAGAGTAGTAGTCATAGCATAACATGTAGGCCTAAGATTTCAGTCATAGCATAACATGTAGGCCTAATTGTCCTGATATGTCATACATAGTGGTGTTCAAATGGTAGAAATGAAGACAATAGGTGAAAGCATACAATTATCTACCCATATAGCTTTTAGAATACTTTAAAAAGGATTTTAAACAGATTGAAAGATTCACCTTTCGAAAGCTACCAATATTATCAAATGTTAGCCATCACTATTGGTATGATCGGCATACGACGAATAGAGAAATAAGCCTACACAAAACTGCAGTAGGGAAATACAAAGCCTTTTCATACAGGTCACTATGATGGGCGGCAGCAACACATACTCTAAGAGTATGCATTAACCTATTTGAGAGAAGGTTGGACCCAATCTGCCCAGTGATAAGTACATGTTGTTTGAAATAAACCAACATAGCTACAGAACTGTATAGCAGTCAGAAATAAAAAACTAAATATTGGAAATCCCTGATAGTGTAGAAAACTGAAGTTTGGCTTGGTGGGGCTCATTTGAATTTCCTGACTTTTGTGGCTTTCGACCAAGCCAAACGTCTCACTTAAAACATAGTTTTTTTGTGATTAATAACCTATATCTCTGTGTGCATAATACGGTGTGAATAATCCCCATCTCTGTTACAGTGTACCAGTGTGGGTGGAGTGAGGGGGTGGCAGAGACAGCGAATGGTTCCTACAGCAAAGTGAAAGTGGGCGAGAGCATCCAGTTTCCTTTCTCACCTGAAGGCAACCAAAGCTACAGAGTTCAACTAAATTTTAATGCTTCTAACATAGTTACATTGCATTCTCAAACATATTATAATGTTCAAGAACAATATAAGGGAAGGGTTACCATTGAAATTGAGTCAATATGTCTTAACAAACTAGACCTGTCAGATTCTGGCCTTTATCAAGTTAAAATTGAATACACATCTCGAGGCTTTAAGCCACCGGAGTACACAGACTTTCACGTGCAGGTTTTTGGTAAGTTGGCAGAAAGCAGATTTCACATTATTTAAATGATTTTGCACCTGTAACACCAGAGTTTGTCATTAATTTTGTTCAGTGTTCATTCCATTATTATAGGGAATGCATAATTTGATCAGAAATTACAAGAATAGTTCAGGGGCTGATTACACTGGCTGGCCATACATCTGGCGTAAGTCAACATAGAAAGTTGGCCAAACATTAAGCCAAATATTTGCAAAATTCTTTTCAGCTTTTGGGGGCACACTATAATTGGCATTACCAAATTAAGAAAGTTGCAATCACTTGCAACAAGGTCAAATGGTCTTTTAGTGAATGTTTAATGTTTGCATTGTGTTCGATATTATTTCTCCTGCAGAGCCCGTCTCTAAACCCAACATCACAACTGAGAGCCTGGGGGATAACGTCAGTCTGAGCTGCTTCAGCAGTCAGGGGAGTGAAGTGAATTACAGCTGGGAAACTCTGCCCCCCTGTGGTGATGGCGGCTGTGTGCATCTGGGCCAAACGATATACCTCCAGTTACACCTCCTCCCTCCGTGCTCAACATATACGTGTACCGCCCATAACCCTGTCAGCAGAGCCACGAGTGATTCTGCTGATCTAGGAATGTGCCTCATCCCACAAATAAAAGGTGAACCCATAATATTGAATAAGAAAGCAAAACTGTTGCAAATAATTCAATATTTGTCAAATGTTAATTACAAAAGTGAAGTGACATACAACAGGGACATTTTGCACCCTTTGTGACAGTGGTAGTTGTGTGCACATTGGCCAAATGATGCAAGTACTCCACCTTCCTCTTCTGCATAGCGTCACTGGAGGTTTTATGGTGCGTTTTTCATTTGCAAAGGAGATATTGCTAAAGGTGATTGTAATCTGCAGCAATCACACAGTAGAATCAAAGCTAAATATCAATATGACATTGCCTCAACCGAACAACATGTTTTTGCAGTAAACAATGAGTAGCAATTCTCACAGAATCTGGATCTGAATAAGTGCTCTCTCTTTAAATCCTTAAAAAGGTACATAACCCAAACATATTCTAAGTTTAGAGAATTTATTTCACAAACAAAAAACCCAGAAGCTACATGAAAAAATTTAAATGGTTTTGTGAATATATGACTTTGTAATATGTCTCACAGGTAGATGGGTTATAGCCTTGTGTGCCTCATCAACAGTCATTGTCTTTGGAGCACTGATACTGCTGTATAAATGGAAACAGCAAAAACAATATAAAAGTGCAATAATTCAAGGTAATTACCCACTCTATGGAACTGCATGACATGACATATGGAATCAATTTCATACTGTTAGCTGAAATAATTAGGGCAGAAAATGACACTAATTTATTAATTGCTTTTTTTTTTTTAGTTGAAGTTGATGAGCCAGCAATGGAGGAGGAGCCACCACCCACAGTGACAGCTATTGAGCCAGTATATGTGAGCAAGCCGTGTTCAGTTTATCTCAGCAGCAACAGACAGACGTCCTCTGCACAAACCCAGGGATGTAGCACACAATTCTGGGCCCCGTGAAAATGCAGTCTCTGTGGGCCCCCTTCTCAAACCAAACTTTTAATTACAGGCCTTCCTGAGGGTCCCTCCCCCGCCTTGGGGCCCCGGGTAGTCAGTCCCACTAATGCCCCCACTACAATGCCCCTGTTCAAGCCTTATATAGACAGTAGACAATGACCAATGTGACGCACTTGTAAAATTAAACAACAAACAAGTTGAACAGCAAGTATATTGTTAGATAATTGGCAAACATTAATTAACATAAAAAAATGCTAACATGCTAAAAGATTCTTACCAATGATACGTTAAAGAGGTAAACTATGTGACCAGGCAGGGGCTTTCTATCTGTGGTGCATCTCTCGTTACTGAAATTCTGATGTTTATATAAGCCATAGCTGGCCATTGAAACAAAGGAAGCAATGTAATTATATTCCTATATTCTTTTTCATCCTGTGATTTTGTTTCATTGATCTTGACAATACAACCTTGTAAATGACTCTGGATAAGAGTTTCTACTTAATTCATGAGGGACATTGAACAAAACCACCAGATACTTTATGACAATGTAAAAATAACGAGCATTTTGATTATACGTAATAGCATCTACACTTTGATGTATTGTTAAATTATTGATGACATTTGAAAGATGTTTCATTTAGCTTGTAAATCTATGCATTGCATGCATTCTGTTTTTCCACTATTTTTAGTGAATGTTTATTTGGTAAAATGTTTAAATTATTATTTTTTTTTACAATTTTTCATAAAGCATGCAACATATTTGTGGACAAAATGATTCTTCCTTATCAGCACTGCGTACAAACTTTTCTCAAGTTTTGAAACAGTATCAAATAACTTTTTAACATTTTTACCAACCTTGTTTTTGTTCCAGTCTTAAAAATCAATGACTCGCAACTGTCTGTTCAAACGCCAACCTCAAGTTTGTATTTGTCTTCGTTCAGGTGCAAACAAGAATAGTCCGGGTGTGGGTGGCCTTTCAGGTCAGATGGAACATTCTGTGGTCACTCATATAAACCATATAGGAGTATAGCTGAAGACGTTTGTGGGTTCAGTAGTGATGGCGAGCCTGTGCATCAACAGAATTGCATGCATGTGTATATACTGATTGCAAAGACAAATGCCCTCACAAATGAATCAGATGATCACTGGTGTTGCCTGTGTGTGTTTCCTCATAACAATTTTCATAATACATTTTCAGTTTGTAATGCCATTTTAACCATTTAATTGAATTCCTTTGTATGGAAAGAACCTTATGGGTAAAATGCTGATTGCTCTACTTACATTCTATTAAACTACATTCACAGCCTGGTCCCACCACAAGAAACAAGAAACAACATTTTGAGGTGTGAAGTTAAGTGTGAAGTTTGGCTTGGCCAAAAGCTGCAAAAGACAATTCAAATGAGCACCACAGAGCCAAACTCATGGTTTCGGCAAGCAGTCTTTCGCATTTTTTCCACGTTCCGGTTCGGGGTTTTGCTTCTCCCCGCTTATCATTCGTTTCACCTGTCCGATTACCTGCTAGGTATTTAAGCCCCTCAATTCCGCTTCCTGACGCTTTGTCATTTCGTGCTTTCACGTAGTCAGGGTTGGTTAGAAAATAGCTGCTCTATTTTTTCACTACTAGATTGGCTTTAGCTTCCCTTGAAGCTCTTTAGGGAATAGTCCCTTTCGTTATTTTTGTTCCTTACTCTCTTCTACTCTCTGCTATATTGAGAGAGAGGTTTATTTTTATTTAATCTATTTTTCACCTATTATCGGGCGTTATAGTTTACGTTCCGAAGGTGATTCTTTGTTTTCTCCTGTTCGAGTTTATGCTTGTGTATTTCTGTTTAGGAGTCTCTGTTCTTTTACTTTTTCTGCTCGTGTCTATGAGCCACACCCGTATTATTTTGCTCCTGAAACTCATTTAGTGGTCCTCACGTTCGTGAGTGACTTGTTCTGTATCGTGTTTTGTTTTGTCGCGTTCGGCTCATTGTTACAAACCCAAACCCTTACAAAACTTCAGCTCTCTACACTATCAGGGATTTACATTTAGCCATTTTTTTTATATCTGACTGCTATACAGTTCTGTAGCTATGTTGGTCTACTGTATTTCAAACAAAATGTACTCATCACTGGGCAGATTGGTTCAAACCTTCTCTCAAAGAGCCTAATTCATACTCTTCAAAATAGTAAGTGGCCTACGACTGCTGCATTAGGCTATAGAGGTCCCACTAGAGTAGGTTTAGACATAGGCTATAGATCTATAATGCACATTTGTACATTAACGGCACAATAGTATATATTTTCCTGCACGTGATGCTGATAACTTTACACAGAAGACTGTACACACTTGCTGCTGGAGTGCATAAATACAGCGGTATTTAATTTGGACTTATAGCCTACCATCATAGATTCTACTCTTAATTAGAAATGGGGGTCTTTCAATTAGCATTAGGTTGCTAGCACATTTATGCCCAAATTTTAAGTCAATGGACAATCCATTTCCGATATAGAATTATAAATGTGTATTTAAAAACTACAGTAAACAGAAATGTCACCCATCAAAAGCATTAGTCAATGTCACGCCCGACAGTTGTAGAATTTGAGCTAGGTCTTTGGAGAAAAAAAAGTCTTAATATAAATGCTCATTTTTTAATGTACTTGTATGAAAACAGCTTAACAAATCTTTCCCATATTTGTTTTATGTTGAGATATTGATGAGATGAGTTGATCTGGTAATAGGTGCTAAAACGGTTGAGATATTGATGGGCAAAATTTGGGTTTTAACATTTAAGTGGCAACCAAAACTTAAAAGCCTATACTATGACGGCCAGGCGGATAAGGACCCAAATGCACGACGGGATAGGTTTGAAAATAAGTCTTTATTTTCAGTAGGCTATACAAAAGTTCGCTGTGGAGCCCACGACGAACTGGAAATGCAAGAACAGGCGAATAAATCCAGGGGAAGTCTTGCCAGGAATCAAGCAAGGATCAGGTGGAGGTAGCGTCTGGATCCACACTGGAAGTCAAGGCGTGTGGCATCCAGATCGAGGAATGAGCCAGAGTCGAAGCTATAACAAAAGCACAGTTGTAGACGCGACAAAGAACACAATACTCTGACAAGGAATCACAGGAACAGCACGGTAATATAGCTAGTGTCATCAGAGCTGATAAACTGCAGCTTGCGGGAAATGCGTGCGAGATCAGTGAACTGATTGAACAATTAACAAAACACGTGAGGAATGCGGTGAAAGCAATTAGATGTGAATTGTGTCATTACGATGTGGTGCAAGTGGTAATTGTGCAATGTAGACACAATTAGGTAATGAACGCCGACATGACACACTCAGGTTCAGGGTAAACAGAGGAAGACACCAAGGAAGGGAAGGGGAGCAGGAGCGGATCGTAACATATACCCTGCAGTTGTTACATGCAGGCAATCCATGACAACAAGAGTAAGACACATTATGATTCAATTTAGCCACTGCCTGGCAAAAGGCATCTAATCCAGTTGCATAAGCAGCTCAAACTCAGGAAAAGTGTATCGTTATTTCAGTTAAAGTTATAATTAATTTCCTTTTCCCCTGTAAATACATTAGCACACCATAGTGCATGTTATTGGATAATTTATTGCAATTCAATGTAACAAAATTTAACGGGTATAAGAATGTAATGGTACAGAATTCACAGAAATGTCTCTTCAGTGAGCAGTTAAAGCAGAAAATGTCATGGGTATAGGAACACAAACTGTTGCTGTACCTGCCAGACCCAGGTGAAAAATTATGAGGCTGGTCATGTGCAGCTTCATTTTAGAAACCTGTGGGTTTGTGAGAGAGGCGTATCACACCAAATGAACAATGATAAGAGCTGGAGTGCAGAAATACATACAGATACAGCATGTATGCATTCAACAAAAACAAGACCACAAATAGCACCACATATTGTGTGATCAGATGATCACTGGTGTTGCCTGTGTGTGTATGTGGAGGGATGTTTAGTTGGATCCATTCTTTCCTCTTTTCCTCATAATAATTTTCATAATATATTTTCAGTTTTTGAATCAATCATATTCCCTTTTAATCATTTCATTGAATTTATTTGTATGGAAAGAATCTTATGGGTAGAGAAGAAGTTAAATGGATTGTTTAATCAGAACAAAAAACAGAACAACACACCCCCATATACCACACAGCACTGCTCCACCTTCACTGTTAACAAAATAATGTTCTGGGTAGTTCAACAAAACCCACAGAGCAGTCGTGAGGTTAGTGCCAAGTTTACTTTCTGAAAGGACAACATTAACAATTAAGCAGTTTTACAGTACATAATTTGAATAATCTTATTTATAATATATATATATATTCCCCCCCCCCCCCCCCCCACTGTTCTAATAATAGACAGAGGAGACAAAATTGGTTTAAATCCATGAAATATTAACATTCTATGTTTCTATATGTTTATATTCGGCCAGAGGGAACAAATGTGTTAATAAGAACCCCACCTGACTTTATTTGGTACTCTGTGACCCATATTCAGATTCAACTTTATTGTCATTATCCATGTACAGGTACAAGAACAACGAAATGCAGTTTAGCATCTGACCAGAGTGCAAAGAGGCAGTAAAGTGCATTGTGTATATATATAATATGGTACACTATAAACATTATGTACAGGAGTATAAATGTGGATATATAAATAATCTCAATAGTATAAATAAACATGAATAGACAGTAGTAAGGGCCATCAATGACAGTAATTGTAAGAAAAATATAAGTCTATACAGTATGATACAGTATGGTACAGGATGATTAGTATGGGCATTATGTACAGCGGTATATTTAACAGTAAAAGTCTCTGGGGGAGTGACTGGGGTGGTCCGGAGGTAGGGCGGGGGGTTGGTATCTGGGGGGGGCACAGGTATCCGGGGGGAGGGGGGGGGTCACCGAGGTGCAGAGTTCAGCAGGGTGACAGCTGAGGGGTAGAAGCTGTTTTTGAGCCTGCTGGTTCTGGAGAGGAGGGTCCTGTAGCGCCAGTGCTAACCAGTGCTCTCTTTCTTCTTAATGATGTTCCAAACAGTTAATTCTGATAAGCCTAAGGTTTGTTTCTGGCTGATTCTTCTTATTCTTCAATCTTATAATGGCTTCCTTGATGTTCATTGACACAACTCTGGTCCTCATATTGACAAATGCCAGTAAGAGACTCCAAAGACAATCAAAAGCCTAGAATCAAGGAAGCTCTCTTATACCTGCACCAAGAAAGCGATTGAACACACTGAATAATCAGGAACACTGATTAAGCGATTTGTCCCACGCGATTTGTGCACTGAAATACCCTTTAATACAAGCTGAGCATCTGCACTTTAACCACATGTGAACTGTTTGATTACAAACCTAAAATGGTTGAGTACAGATCCAAATAATAATAAAAAAGTCCTTGTCTCAAACATTATGGAGGGCACTATAAAATGAAATCTTCATGTTTTCTTCATGCATCGTATCAGCTTCTGGATACTTTAAGCATGGCCTGACTAGCCCATTAACCTGCCTGCTTACTGTAAAAGTATATCATGTTATTTCTTGGAGCTATTCAATTTAACCCCGTAGTGTTTTCCTTAACTTAGGCCAACAGATGCTAGTTTGTATTTTATTATTATTAAAAAAAAAAAAAAAAAAAGCTTTAACACCTTAGATATGTAAGAAAACATTTGTTTCGATTTTGTAAAGTAATAACCACTGTAAATGAGCTCATGCTAAATGTTTGTATGCAGAAAGTATGAAAACTGACCTGCAAAACAAGAAATTATCGAAACGGAAACTCACTACATATCAAAACAACCACATAGGAGCCTTCAGTGTCACTATCGTACACACACCGACACAAGAAGCAAGAGCATGCAAATGTAAGTGTAGCCTATGCATTCGTTTTAAAGGTCAGAATACAATACATGATCATCATTAACTGCAAATCTATGTTAAACAAGGACATCACAATTGATCTAATTAAAGTAGGCCTAATTTTAAACGAATCTTATATTTTTTTCTTCATGTCGAACAATGTTCTAAATAATTTTAAAATAAGCGTTAAAGTAATTTGTTACATTTTACAATTAAAGAGGGTAAATGTAGTTAATTTATCGCATAAGAATACTTAATAAAAGGGAAAGCACTCAGAAAAGCTTGATAAAGATAACCAATTTTCTCAATAACAGCATTAGGTTGTTGCCTCCCGGAGCTTGTCCCATGTGTTCCGCTGCACTCCTGATGCGGTGAAAACGCTCAATAGCTACATTAGCCTATTACGTGATTTAAATATATTTATTTTGAGTGAGACGGTACATCAGGAAAAATGGCTAGATCACATCTGCAGGAAAATGTCAAAACATCTATTTTCTGTTTTCTTATTTCAGCGTCGTAGGATAGACTAGGCTATTTCTTTACGCCCGAAAAACTTCAAGGAGCCGTTACAAAGCGCACCTTTTCTTATTTCGATTTCTTTTGTTGATGTCTCTAGCCTGCTCTGTAACATTAGCACGAAGTCGGATGGGAATTTTATTGATTTATTTAGGCCTATGCATTTCTTTTTGCGGCTGGGGGTTTGGAGAATGACAAGTAAAAGACAACATTGGATGTTCCCTATTCAAAAGTCAGTGCGCTATAGCGACTAGGCTAGTAGGCTACATATGAAGACGCATAAAAAAAAGTTTGCTGATGCTCGGCACCAAGGCTACCATTTCAAGCTGCGAACAAGGAAAGCTATTGGCCAATATATTTGGCAGTGTTTATTATTAATTGGGCGTTTTACTCATTGGTCAGTTTTAACTCATAGGCTACTCAAATCCCAGGTAGCAAGAAGAGAATATCCACCCGCGTATACCCTATTTTACGCACGTGGATTCCGAAAACATATTTTTAAAGTTCAAATGGTCTATGTGTGAGCATACATAGGCTAATGCATAGCCTACGTACGAGGAAGGATTTAAACATCATGGTCCGAGCAATAGCCTATAAATACCCGCACAACTGAATATGACAAATGTAAGTACATTAAGCAAATCAGCGTCTTCTAATTAAGTAGGCTTAAAGCTGAAGCATTCTCCATTATCCAAACAGTTTTAAGTAGGCTATTGATTGACTGGGAAAGTTAAGTCCAGGAAAATGGAGCAATTGAGCGCGTTTTCCAAAAAGTCAGAAATGAGAATATAGGCTATACGTTATTTGCTGCAGGTTTAAAAGTAGCATATAATAATAGGGCCCGTCAGCGAGCGCCTGGTGGCTGGGTTTACCACGGAGCCCGGCCGGGCACAGCCCGAAAGAGCTACGTGGACAACACTTCTCCATCCCGCGGACCCACCATCTACGGGAAGAACCGCTGGGGTCGGGTGCGCTGCCAGACAGGTGGCAGTGAAAGTAGAGGGTCTCGACGGACCAGACCCGGGCGGCAGAGGCTGGCTTTGGGGACGTGGAATGTCACCTCTCTGGGGGGGAAGGAGCCGGAACTTGTGCGGGAGGTGGAGCGCTACCGGTTAGATCTGGTGGGGCTTACCTCTACGCACAGCCTCGGCTCTGGAACCTTACTCCTGGATAGGGGTTGGACTCTATTCTTTTCCGGAGTTGCTCAGGGTGTGAGGCGCCAGGCGGGTGTGGGGATACTCACAAGCCCCCGGCTGAGTGCTGCTACGTTGGAGTTCACCCCGGTGGATAAGAGGGTCGCCTCCCTGCGACTAAGGGTGGCGGGGGGGAAAACTCTGACTGTTGTCTGTGCATATGCACCGAACAGCAGTTCGGAGTATTCGGCCTTCTTGGAAACCCTGAATGGAGTCCTGCATGGGGCTCCTGTAGGGGACTCCGTAGTCCTGCTGGGGGACTTCAACGCACACGTGGGTAACGATGGGGATACTTGGAGGGGCGTGATTGGGAGGAACGGTCTCCCTGATCTAAACCTGAGTGGTGGTTTGTTATTGGACTTCTGTGCTAGTCATGGATTAACCATAACAAACACCATGTTCATGCATAAGGATGCCCATAAGTGTACATGGTACCAGAGCACCCTAGGCCGAAGGTCGATGATCGATTTTGTTATCGTATCATCTGATCTGAGGCCACATGTACTGGACACTCGGGTGAAGAGAGGGGCGGAGCTGTCAACTGATCACCATCTGGTGGTGAGTTGGGTCTGCTGGCCAGGGAAGCCTCTGGACAGACCTGGCAAGCCCAAACGGGTAGTGCGGGTAAACTGGGAACGTCTGGAGGAGGCCCTTGTTCGGGAAACCTTCAACTCTCACCTCCGGCAGAGCTTTTCTGGCATCCCTGTGGAGGTTGGGGGCATTGAACCAGAGTGGTCGATGTTCAAAGCCTCCATTGCTGAAGCTGCGGCGGGGAGCTGCGGTCTAAAGGTCTTAGGTGCCTCAAGGGGCGGTAACCCTCGAACATCCTGGTGGACACCGGTGGTCAGGGAAGCCGTCCGACTGAAGAAGGAGGCCTTCCGGGATGTGTTATCCCGGGGGACTCCGGAGGCAGTTGCAAGGTACCGACGGGCCCGGAGGACGGCAGCCTCAGCCGTGACAGAGGCAAAGCAGCGGGTGTGGGAGGAGTTCGGAGAAGGCATGGAGAAGGACTTTAAGTCGGCACCAAAGCGCTTCTGGAGAACCATCCGGCACCTCAGGAGGGGAAAGCGGGGAACCATCCAAGCTGTGTACAGTAAGGATGGGACGCTGCTGACCTCAACTGAGGAGGTAATCGGGCGGTGGAAGGAGCACTTTGGTGAACTCCTGAACCCGACTAACCCACCCTCTATGGTAGAGGCAGAGCTGGAGGATGATGGGGGATCAACATCAATTTCCCTGGAGGAAGTCACTGATGTAGTTAAACATCTCCGCAGTGGCAAAGCTCCGGGGATTGATGAGATCCGCCCAGAAATGCTGAAGGCTTTGGGTGTTGAGGGGCTGTCATGGATGACACGTCTTCTTAACATTGCGTGGAAGTCGGGGACAGTGCCAAAGGAGTGGCAGACTGGGGTGGTGGTTCCCCTGTTCAAAAAGGGGGACCAGAGGGTGTGTGCCAACTACAGAGGCATCACATTACTCAGCCTCCCTGGGAAAGTTTACTCCAAGGTGCTGGAAAGGAGGGTCCGGCCGATAGTCGAACTTCAGATTGAAGAGGAACAATGCGGATTCCGTCCTGGTCGTGGAACAATGGACCAGCTTTTTACTCTCGCAAGGATCCTGGAGGGGGCCTGGGAGTATGCCTATCCAGTCTACATGTGTTTTGTGGATTAGGAGAAGGCTTATGACCGGGTTCCCCGGGATCTATTGTGGGAGGTGCTGCGGGAGTATGGGGTGAGGGGGTCACTTCTCAGGGCCATCCAATCTCTGTACTCCCAAAGCGAGAGCTGTGTCCGGGTTCTCGGCAGTAAGTCGGACTCGTTTCCAGTGGGGGTTGGCCTCCGCCAGGGCTGCGCCATGTCACCTATCCTGTTTGTGATATTCATGGACTGGATCTCGAGGCGTAGTCATGGAGGGGAGGGGTTGCAGTTCGGTGGGCTAAGGATTGCATCGCTGCTCTTTGCAGATGATGTGGTCCTGATGGCATCATCGAGCTGTGACCTTCAGCACTCACTGGATTGGTTCGCAGCCGAGTGTGAAGCGGCAGGGTTGAGGGTCAGCACCTCTAAATCTGAGGCCATGGTTCTCAGCAGGAAACCGATGGATTGCCTTCTCCGAGTAGGGAATGA
This sequence comes from Ilyophis sp. 1 JC-2022, assembly GCA_022702515.1. Classification (NCBI taxonomy): domain Eukaryota; kingdom Metazoa; phylum Chordata; class Actinopteri; order Anguilliformes; family Synaphobranchidae; genus Ilyophis; species Ilyophis sp. 1 JC-2022. The sequence continues at coordinate 124,143,265 of CM040395.1, read as the reverse complement.
GTCCTTACCCCAAGTGAAGGAGTTCAAGTATCTCTGGATCTTGTTCGCGAGTGAGGGGACAATGGAGCGTGAGATGGGCCGGAGAATCGGAGCAGCGGGAGCGGTATTGCGCTCGCTTTACCGCACCGTTGTGACGAAAAGAGAGCTGAGCCAGAAGGCAAAGCTCTCGATATACCGGTCAATCTTCGTTCCTACTCTCACCTATGGTCATGAAGGGTGGGTCATGACCGAAAGAACAAGATCGCGGATACAAGCGGCCGAAATGGGTTTCCTCAGGAGGGTGGCTGGCATCTCCCTTAGGGATAAGGTGAGAAGCTCAGTCATCCGTGAGGGACTCGGGGTCGAGCCGCTGCTCCTTTACATAGAAAGGAGCCAGTTGAGGTGGTTCGGGCATCTTGTAAGGATGCCACCTGGTCGCCTCCCTAGGGAGGTGTTCCAGGCACGTCCTGCTGGGAGGAGACCACGGGGTAGACCGAGGACTAGGTGGAGGGATTATATCTCCACGCTAGCCTGGGAACGCCTTGGGATCCCCCAGTCAGAGTTGGTTAATGTGGCCAGGGAAAGGGAAGTTTGGGGCCCCCTGCTGGAACTGCTACCTCCGCGACCCGATTTCGGATAAGCGGGCGAAGATGGATGGATATAATAATATAGCCTATATCTTAATTCTTCTAAAACGGAAGGTCCGATGTAGGCTATAGGCTAGGGCTACTCACAATGCGTTCATTTGTAGATAGGTCTTACGACACGAATTAAGCGTGTCGTGTGTGTGTAGGCCAATACATATACCTGTAAATAGGCTATACTATTTCAAATGCATACAGCCTTCAATTTGAAATCATGTCTGCCTAAATACGAGATTGTATGTATATTTGAAATGTATCTGGAACTTATACAGATCTTTCCCTTGCATTATTTACATTATGCAGCCAAGGCTATATTGTGTCAAAGGAGCTCTTTTGTAAAAAAGAATAATTGTTACGGTGTCACATGGACCCCACCACGGTATGACAAAATAGGTTTACAGTTTAGCCTATCTAATAGCTAATTGGTACTACCTTACATTATGTTTCTACAGTTACAAAGAATGGCCACTCAATGCCAAACCTTCAAAATATCAAGAAGGATCTGTGATGTAGCTATGCTTCTTTATGCAATAGGTAAGCTAGATTTCAATCCTCTGTTTTGAATACAATTCAGTGTTATGTAGCCTACACTCAACTGAAAACTTGTCAAATGAATGCTAATGCATGATTTAAATGCAGTCTCAATTGAAAAACGTGAGACTTGAATTCACTTAAATGATTCAGTGGTAGATTCTGACAGATTATTTCTGGAAGATAAAAACAAATGTTGTCATGGAGAAGTGGTTGCCTTTCTAGCAAACACTAATCCATGAATTACATGAATAAGTAATTCTGATTAATAGCTGTGGATTGCTTCATATTCTGACAGATTATTAAATATATTGTTAAATCACCATCCATTACATATACAGTGCCCTCCACAATTATTGGCACCCCTGGTAAAGATGAGTTAAAATTGTTATAAAAAATTCACCGTTTGGTGAATTAGCATAATCTCACACTGAAAAAATGAGAAAGATCCAACCTTTAATTGAAGTAAATTTATTCTGAGGAATAAAAATCCCTCATAAAGAAATAATAATTTTTAACAAAACCACGTGTGCCACAATTATTGGCACCCCTGCATTTAATACTTTGTACAACCTCCCTTTGCCAATAAAACAGCACTGAGTCTTCTCCTGTTGTGATGGATTTAGTAGCGGAGAATCAAACGCAGAGGTGAGGGAGATCAGACAAGTCACCCGCACCAATAAGGGAGATATAACATGAAAAGAAGAAAAGAAAAACAGGAACTAATTCCTGACAGCTAAACAGTTAAATGAAATCTACCCAGGAAAATAGGGCGAACTCGAATAGAACGAGTGAAACACAAATCTAAATCTCCTGAACTCAATACTAGAGCCCAAACAGGAGACTAGAAAAGCAAAGAAAACACCTTCGGAACGTAACTCTACAACGTCCGATAGAAGGTGAAACAAAACAAAACCACCAAAAGAAAACACTGTCTCGAAGAGAACAGCACAGAAATAAATAGCGCAGAACGCTAACAGGAGGAAACACAATTCTATACCTGAAGAAGCTAAAAGCAAGTCCCTCGTGAACATAAACAAGTTAATATCATGAGGTCGCTGAAACCTGGCTATACCTGGCTCAATGTACAAATTAATGACAAAAAAGCACCGGAGAAGTGGAAGTGAGGAACTTAACCCTTTCGCACGTAAGTTCCAAAATATTTTCAACAGCCCCAAAGCGTGAGTTTTTTTTCTGTGTGCAACAGCTGTTCTAGAATTCTACTGTTACGTCACAGCAGTAGCCTTCGCACGGTTGAGAGTTAGCTAATATTAGCACACACATATACATACATATACATAGCCTACATATATATAACAACACTAGATGACTCTCAGTATGTGTGAGGCGACAAGGGACAGTCATCATCTGACTCCGAAGCTAACTGCACTGTCTTTCATTTGCATCAATAAAAATATCTGTCAGCTAATTGTGTGGTGAAAATGTTTTTATTTTAAATATTTTTTGCATGTTTTTAAATAGTTGTTACAAATGGTGTGTTCCGATTCAAGCAACCATTGCAATGGACACCCATGATGTTGGTAAAGTACATTTTTGAAGGTTGTACGTTACTGCTTACCATATGCTATGAGATGCTATTTATCTCTTATAAAGCTAATAACACGGGCGCAGCCATACAACGTCATCTCTGGTCCAACCAAAGATGATAACGTGACAAGATAACTCACTTCCAGGTTAACTTGGTTGAGAATTGATATGGTTACAGTTGGGAGCAAGTGGAGTATCTTTTCATCATATATCATCTTTGGTTGAATGCGGAAGAACAAAATGGCAGCGCCGCAAACCAATATTAGCTTACTGCCGGATCTTTTTCGAAAATGCGTTTTTCGAGTATTTCGTCAATTATTTTGATCACGGATGAGTTTACCCGTGATGTAAAACATTGTAAAGTGTAATCGCTATATCACAATCGCTTGTGTATATTATATTTTCTGTCAGTCCGTAGTTAGCTCATTTGGACAGCTTGGTTAGCAATGACGTTAGCGAACTGTAGCTAAATCAACGTTATAGGCTAGGGGGTATTTGCTGCTTACATTACTTCTGTGAAAGTGTGAACGTCTGCATAAACAAATAAATGTAAATGTTGTAAAGATGTTTATTTGGTACAATGTCTTTGTGGAACTGTGTGTTTAGTCCTAGGGTTAAGAACAAGGGTTAGCCCACAGGCCTATTGTTGCGTCAGCCCACAGGCCTATTGTTGCGTCATTCGTTAATAGACGTTCTAATCTTGTGTTCTAATCACACCGGTGTGACCGTACGCTTCAGGGACCACTCTAGCGCTGTACAACCGGTGTGACCGTACGTGTCAAAGGGTTAAATACCCCGCAGGTAGCAGCACAGGTGATCTGAATAATGAGCGAGGTGAAGCAAAACCCCGGACGGAACGAGGAAAAAATCTGATGGATTCTCAGTGGAAGATAAAAAATGAGAACCACCACGGAAAAAAAAAACAATAACCCACGAACCATGACTCTCGTAACATCTAATAAGGTTGGAGAATACAGAGCAAGGAATCTGAGACCATTCCTCTTTACAGAATCTCTCCAGATCATCCAGAGTCCTAGGTCCTCTCTTGTGCACTCTCCTCTTCAGCTCAGTCCACAGGTTTTCAGTGGGGTTTCGGTCAGGGGACTGAGATGGCCATGGCAGAAGCTTGATTTTGTGTTCTGTTAACCATTTTTGTGTTGCTTTGGACGTATGTTTTGGATCATTGTCCTGCTGGAAAATTCAACGATGACCCAGTTTTATCTTCCTGGCAGAGGCAGCCAGATTCAGATTTAAAATTTTCTGGTATTTTATGGAGTTCATGATGCCATGTACCCTAACAAGGTTCCCAGGGCGTTAGGAGGAAAAACAGCCCCACAACATCACAGAACCTCCACCAGACTTCACAGTGGGGATCAGGTTATTTTCGGTATAGCTAATTAGCCATTCTTCTTTTTATGTCAAACCCACCTTGAGTGTTGGTTGCCGAAAAGCAAAATTTTCGTTGCATCTGACCATAGAACACGGTTCCAGTCAAAGTTCCAGTAGCATTTAGCAAACTCCAGGTGCTTACGCTTTTGCTGAAATGACCGGAAAGGCTTTTTTCTGGCATGCCTTCCAAATAATTTGTTGGCATGGAGGTGACGTCTAATAGTAGTTTTGGAGACTTGATGACCCCAAGGTGCGACTTTCCTCTAATTCTCCCAACAGTGATCCTTGGGGATTTTTTTGCCTCTCTTACCATCCTCCTCACTGTGCATGGGGGCAAAATAAACTTGGGTCCTCTTCCAGGCAAGTTTGTAACAGTTGCAGTTGCTTTTAACTTTTTAAGTATTGCCCGAACGGTAGATATGGGCATTTTCAGGTGAGTAGCTATTTTTTATAGCCATTCCCTGACTTATGAAGCTCAACACACTTTTCCCTCATTTGATTTGTGTGTTCTCTTATCTTTCCCATGTTGATGTATGAATAAGGGAATATGGCCTCTGTGTCACCTCATATTTATACCCCAGTGAAACAGGAAGTTATGGATTACTGTTTGAAAGTTCCTAAACACTCTGATCAACTTTAAAAAGTAAAATATAAATGGAAAAAATGCTTCAGTTACATTTTGTTCAGAAGAATTTCTAGGGGTGCCAATAATTGTGGCACGTGGTTTTGTTAAAAATTATTATTCCTTGATGAGGGATTTTCTTTTCAGAATAAATTTACTTCAATTAAAGGTTGGATTTTTCTCATTTTTTCAGTGTGAGATTAAGCTAATTCACCAAAAGGTAAATTTTTTATAACCCTTTTTATTCATCTTTACCAGGGGTGCCAGTAATTGTGGAGGGCACTGTATATTACATTACATTACAGGCATTTAGCAGACGCTCTTATCCAGAGCGACTTACACAACGTCTTACATTTATCCATTCCTATACATCTGGATATATAATGAAGCAATTCAGGTTAAGTACCTTGCTCAAGGGTACAACGGCAGTGTCCTACCTGGGAATCGAACCGGCAACCTTTCGGTTACAAGTCCAGTTCCTTAACCATTATACTACACTGCCGCCTACACTATGTTATGATATTTGTACTGTTACTTGGTCTTATTCTGGTCTATTAGAGTTTGAACTTGAACTTTCTCGCGGTATGTAGCTATACATTTTCTAGCGGATTTGTTTATTGGCAGTAATCTTCAGTTTTATTCATGTTTATTCAATGTTCAAGTGGATGTGTAACAATAGTTATGATGATTGCATTTGTAAAGAAATGGACACCATTTTGTTTTGGGTGTTTTAGGTGCGAGGTTTGGCTTGGTCAAAAGCTACAAAAGACAGGAAGTTCAAAGGAGCACCAAACCAAACTTCAGCTCTGTACACTATCAGGTATTTCCAGTATTCTGTTTTTTATATCTGACTGCTATATAGTTCTGTAGCTATGTTGGACTACTGTATTTCAAACAACATATACTCATCACTGGACAGATTGGTTCAAGCCTTCTCTACTAGAGCCTAATTCATACTCTTAAAAATGGTAAGTGACCTATGACTTTAGACTATATTAGACTATAGAATTCCCACTAGGTTTAGACATAGGCTATAGATCTATAATGCACATTTGTTCATTAAGGGCAGCACAATAGTATATATTTCTGTACGTGATGCTGATTATTTTACACAGAAGACTGTGTACATCAATACAGCAGTTTTTCATTGTGACATACCATCATAGATTCTACTCTTAAATTGCAGATTAGAATCATCCATACAAGGAGTAGCCTATAGGCCTATATAGCCTACATGTGGCCACCCCACTCATGTACACAAATAGTATGAAATATATGAAACCATACACTGTTGGCATACAGAGTAGTAGTCATAGCATAACATGTAGGCCTAAGATTTCAGTCATAGCATAACATGTAGGCCTAATTGTCCTGATATGTCATACATAGTGGTGTTCAAAGGGTAGAAATTAAGACAATAGGTGAAAGCATACAATTATACATCTACCCATATAGATTTTAGAATACTTTAAAAATAATTTTAAACAGATTAAAAGATGTAGATTCACCTTTCGAAAGCTACCAATATTATCAAATGTTAGCCATCACTATTGGTATGATCGGCATACGACGAATAGAGAAATAGCCTACACAAAACTGCAGTAGTGAAATACAAAGCCTTTTCATACAGGTCACTATGATGGGCGGCAGCAGCACATACTCTAAGAGTATGCATTAACCTATTTGAGAGAAGGTTGAACCCAATCTGCCCAGTGATGAGTACATGTTGTTTGAAATAAACCAACATAGCTACAGAACTGTATAGCAGTCAGAAATAAAAAACTAAATATTGGAAATCCCTGATAGTGTAGAAAACTGAAGTTTGGCTTGGTGGGGCTCATTTGAATTTCCTGACTTTTGTGGCTTTCGACCAAGCCAAACGTCTCACTTAAAACATAGTTTTTTTTGTGATTAATAACCTCTATCTCTGTGTGCATGATACGGTGTGAATAATCCCCATCTCTGTTACAGTGTACCAGTGTGGGTGGAGTGAGGGGGTGGCAGAGACAGCGGCCGGTTCCTACAGCAAAGTGAAAGTGGGCGAGAGCATCCAGTTTCCTTTCTCACCTGAGGGCAACCAAAGCTACAGAGTTCAACTAAATTTTAATGCTTCTAACATAGTTACATTGCATTCTCAAACATATTATAATGTTCAAGAACAATATAAGGGAAGGGTTACTATTGAAATTGAGTCAATATGTCTGAACAAACTAGACCTGTCAGATTCTGGCCTTTATCAAGTTAAAATTGAAGACACATCTGGAGGCTTTAAGCCACCGGAGTACACAGACTTTCACGTGCATGTTTTTGGTAAGTAGGCAGAAAGCAGATTTCACATTATTTAAATGATTTTGCACCTGTAACACCAGAGTTTGTCATTCATTTTGTTCAGTGTTTTATTCCATTATTATAGGGAATGCATAATTTGATCAGAAATTACAAGAATAGTTCAGGGGCTGATTACACTGGCTGGCCATACATCTGGCGTAAGTCAACATCGAAAGTTGGCCAAACATTAAGCCAGATATTTGCAAAATTCTTTTCGGCTTTTGAAAGTTGCAATCACATGCAACAAGGTCAAATGGTCAGAGTCTTTTAGTGAATGTTTAATGTTTGCATTGTGTTCGATATTATTTCTCCTGCAGAGCCCGTCTCTAAACCCAACATCACAACTGAGAGCCTGGGGGATAACGTCAGTCTGAGCTGCTTCAGCAGTCAGGGGAGTGAAGTGAATTACAGCTGGGAAACTCTGCCCCCCTGTGGTGATGGCGGCTGTGTGCATCTGGGCCAAACGATATACCTCCAGTTACACCTCCTCCCTCCGTGCTCAACATATACGTGTACCGCCCATAACCCTGTCAGCAGAGCCACGAGTGATTCTGCTGATCTAGGAATGTGCCTCATCCCACAAATAAAAGGTGAACCCATAATATTGAATAAGAAAGCAAAACTGTTGCAAATAATTCAATATTTGTCAAATGTTAATTACAAAAGTGAAGTGACATACAACAGGGACATTTTGCACCCTTTGTGACAGTGGTAGTTGTGTGCACATTGGCCAAATGATGCAAGTACTCCACCTTCCTCTTCTGCATAGCGTCACTGGAGGTTTTATGGTGCGTTTTTCATTTGCAAAGGAGATATTGCTAAAGGTGATTGTAATCTGCAGCAATCACACAGTAGAATCAAAGCTAAATATCAATATGACATTGCCTCAACCGAACAACATGTTTTTGCAGTAAACAATGAGTAGCAATTCTCACAGAATCTGGATCTGAATAAGTGCTCTCTCTTTAAATCCTTAAAAAGGTACATAACCCAAACATATTCTAAGTTTAGAGAATTTATTTCACAAACAAAAAACCCAGAAGCTACATGAAAAAATGTAAATGGTTTTGTGAATATATTACTTTGTAATATGTCTCACAGGTAGATGGGTTATAGCCTTGTGTGCCTCATCAACAGTCATTGTCTTCGGAGCACTGATACTGCTGTATAAATGGAAACAGCAAAAACAATATAAAAGTGCAACAATTCAAGGTAATTACCCACACCTCTATGGAACTGCATGACATGACATATGGAATCAATTTCATACTGTTAGCTGAAATAATTAGGGCAGAAAATGACACTAATTTATTAATTGCTTTTTTTTTTTAGTTGAAGTTGATGAGCCAGCAATGGAGGAGGAGCCACCACCCACAGTGACAGCAGTAGTGTATATATATATATGATTGATGGTGTCAAAAGGTCAATTTATGAATATTAATGAGTTTATGAAAAATTATAATTATGAATAAAAATTGATATTTTTTTTATTTTTTACTTATGATTATGATTATGCATCATCATTCGGGGCGGGGGTTTGTGGGTTTTTCGTTTCAAGGGTTTGGCGATGTCATTTTATTGGGAATTGTTGTAAGCGTTGGTGAATGGTTTTGTGACGAATGTAAATTGTTTTTATGGATGGGCCATGGTGCTTAGGGAAACATATTGGCAATGTATTGTGTTGTAAATTTTTTTATTTGAAAAACATCGTGAAAAAGTAATGGTGTATAAATGTATATGTTGTTAGTTGTAGCAGTAGTAGCAGCGGCAATTAAGTTTTATTTTTAAAAAGCAGTTTGTGTTAAACGCAACAGCCGCGTGTTAAAAAGAATAGAATAATTCAAGCAGTTTGTTAAAACGTGAAAAATCGCCGTGGGCTATATTGAAAAAAAACATTATACAGAAACATTGTAAGACTTGTTAGATGCCAAGAAGGAAGAAAAAAGAAACATAGCACTGAAAGGCGAACTCAATACATAGCCAGTGAACATAGAAGATTTACGTGAATTCGCGATACGGTGCAAAAGTAGCCAAACTGAATAGGTAAAAAATGCAAGAGTGTTAAAAAGAATAGCATTATACAGAAACATTGTAAGACTTGTTAGACGCCAAGAAGGAAGAAAAAAGAAACATAGCATTGAAAGGCGAACTCAATACATAGCCAGTGAACATAGAGAATAGAATAAAACTTAGAAACTTTTTCGGGTTCCGTGAATTCACAATACTGTGCAAAATAGACAAAGATAGGTCCAAAAGGCAAGATAGATAGTTTAAAAGAACGCCTAGAATGGTTCGAAAGAAAGACTATGAAGAAAGAATTTAAATAAAAGAATATGTTACGTTTTAAAGAATTAAAACGAAAAATGAAAAAAAGAACTCGGAAGGTTTCAAGTCGTAGCGGAGTATATACTACAAGCATGTTGACAGCTAACGGCTGTCGGGCATGACTAAAATTGTCCAGAGAGAACTTTGTATGTTTCAAACAGGAATACGACCCCCAAACTTCCTGTTACGTGGAATTTGACGCACGTTTACGCAGACCAAGGCTGGAATTTGACGTAGTGATTTTGGCGCGAAAACTGTTTCTGACAAAATAATTGATGGGTTTGGGTGGGGAGGGGGTACCCCCCCACCCCATGCGTTGCTGGCGAAAAGACAGGCACACAGACTTTTCGGTGCAGATATTTAGCAGAAGCTGGTATCGAAGCAGTAACTTGTCAAAGCAACCAGAAAATGGCGAACGCACAACTTACGACACGCAACTCTCCAGAAGTTATGGCGAAGAAACCTTTTTTAATTTTTAATTTTTTACACAGGCCTAGACGGTAATACCCCTTGAACGTAGTGTAGTTTGGGAAGAACCAATAAACAAACACGAAGAAGAAGAAGTATGCCTAGCTTTTGGGCTAAATAATTGGAGACTACGCGTAAAGTACGGTTAGCTAGCTGACTGTTTGTACAACTTTCTTCAAATAGCCTACTCAAATTTAATGTCGGCATTCTAAAACTTGTTAGTTGTTGTAACTTCTCCGATTTTTTTATTTTTACGTTTTAAAAAAAAAAGAAGAAAAAAAGTAAATTAGACGCAGCACTGTGTAGGCTATTCAAATCACAAGGATATAATCTACTGGTTGGTCATGGAGAGGTTTGTGTAAAATATTTTGATTTTATTTGTTCTAAAACTTTAATTTGGAAAACCGTTTGCTACCTTGGTAGGCTATTAAATAGTCCACACGACCACTCAGAAAGTGACCTATTGCATAAAGTTATGTAGGCTAATGTATGGCTATGAACATTTTCAGTATTCCAGGGTCCTGTATAACGAATGGTTTTTATTATAACACATTGGTAATACATTACGGGGGCATAAAGTGTGCGACTTTCTTTGTTTATTTATGCGTCGTCACCAGTTTGTATGCAACACGTGCTTTACATGGGGTAACAAGATACGACTTTCCACTGTTTAGTTTTTTTATCTGTTTATTTATTTTGTCCTTACAAGCAAAAATGTTAGATTTAAGACGCGATAATCAACTGACGCCTTTCCACGTTGGATTTTTTCAGTATACAAAGGGGGAAATTATCAGGCATGCAAACGCAGTAGTGTTTTCAGTTATCAAGGCAACTAAAGTTACATAACGTAGACTATGTTTAGAGTGGAGCTAGTAGGATTTAAAGTAGGATTTCGTTGCATAGTCAAAATCATAACGGTTTTTAAGCAGTAGTACGGGGTGCTGACAACCTAGGCAAACAAAAGCGAATAAAAGTGAAACTTGAGTTAATTGGTCTGGTAATGAAACGTTAATGAACTGTTTTGTGATAAATCCATATCCAGTCATTCTGCGAGAGCCGATGGTCTGTTGAAGTTACAGCCTCGAAGTTAAAACGCTCACGCGGTCTATACCTCTCTGTTAAAGCCCAGAAGGGTTGTTTTTGCGTCATGCTTTTATTACGGTAGCCTAGTTTATTCTCAAGACGTTATTTGATATTTTGGTGGGGTTTTGTGGTATTTATTCAGCTAATTTTCAAATGTTATATTGAAGCATTGTGTATTGTAGGTTATAGTAAATAAAATTATATCAAAGTTCAAATGAAAAAAGATGTGCACTGTGTTTTAGTTGCTTTTTCTTTCAAGTTGACATATTAGTGGATACCATCACTGTGCAGACCATTAAATAAAAAGTGTCAATATTTGAAAAAGTGATTCAAGCCACTTATTATAAACTAATTCAGGCACTGGTGTAATTGTGTGTGTGTGTGCGTGTGCGCGAGCGCACGATGGTTTTTAAATAATAAAGTTTGTTTATTTGAACATTGTTGCGACAAGATTGCAAACGTGTAATGTTTTCAAAAGTATACCAACAGTGTATTCCTAATAATAGAGGACCCCCACAACACACATAATTGAATAGGTCTTTGAATGTCATTCTGCCCTTCAGATTAAGAGGCAGTACACAGCAGACAGTAGATTTTGGTGGGTTTTGTGGTATTTATTCGGCTAATTATCAAATGTTATATTGAAGCATTGTGTATTGTGGGTTATAGTAAATACAATTATATCAAAGTTCAAATGAAAAAAAAAGATGTGCACCGTGTTTTAGCTGTTTTTTTCTTCTTTCAAGTTTACAATATTTGAAAAAGTGATTCCAGACACTTACTATAAACTAATTCAGGCACTGGGGGGTAATTGTGTGTGTGTGTGTGTGTGTGTGTGTGTGTGTGTGTGTGTGCACGCATTGTTGTGGATACTGGATCCAAACCTGTCTGATTATGCCAATTTGTTGTGGATCTCCGAGTGAAAATATCTCAGAGTTGTTTTCAGAAATTCAGAGTTTCTCAACTTTACCTCTCAAATTTCTCTAAGTGTTTAAACAAAGAGGACGAGGCAATAATTCTCAGAGAATGCTAGACTTTATTTCATTAAACATACAACAAAAAGTCCAGCGGAGTGCCCCCGCAGAGACTATCAAAAATGCCAGACCTTATCCCATACACCGCACGATCAAGGTCTTGCCATCTCCCCAGAGACACTCCCAGGGCAGTGCCTCTCCCCAGAGACACTACCCTCGCTGGCTGGCTGTGCCCCTCCACAGAGACACTCGCAATTATTCTTGGTTTACAGTCCATCTTTATACAGTTTCTTATCAGATTGTACATCTCATTATTTGTCCATCTGACCTATTTGACCATACAAACACAGGCAATCTCTATCCCCGCCTTTCTTCGAGAACTTTCCAATCTTCTCCACGTAACAGGTGTCTTGTCTTCTGAGGTCTCATTGGTTGTTTCCAGACATCAATCTCTGGCTCCGCCCTCTTTTCTTAGCGTCATCCCGTGTCGAGAACCTTCCAGAACTTTCTTTCGTAGATTCCGTCACCCATCTCCAGCCCCGCCCTATGGCATCGCCTTTTTTTTAGGCCTGGGAAACCACCTCTTATCAGACTCTGGTTTCTTGGATACTATCCAAGTTCTCCTTCAAATTTCTGAACTGCTGACTGTGTGCAAAAATAACAACGGCTAATTAGTATATTACTATGTGTTCTTTTGCTTATTTTGTACTGAGCCTTGGTCGGTCAGACACCAGGTGTCCAGGTGCCAGGAGCGCCAACTTCTCTTATCTTATCAGACTCTCTGGACTCTCTGAAAACCCCAGCTTTAAAATCCCCATTGTTTAGGAACATCTTATCTTCTTATCAGACTCTCTGAAAAACAGCAGCTTCTGACTGGCCTTCAGCTCCCTCTAGTCAGAGAGACAGAGAACATGTCTCTCTGCTCTTATAATATTTTACTGTGCTTATGAATGCATTTCTCTGTTCTTAATACATTTATACATTCTGTATATTGCTCTTAATACATTCACAGATACATATTCAAATATTATCAATACATATTGTCACAGGTGACCAATGGATTTAATGGAATTCCCAACAGCATGTGCTATGGTTTTTAAATAATAAAGTTTGTTTGTTGTGACAGGGTTGCAAAAGTGTAATGTTTTAAAAACTAGGGTTATACCAACAATGTATCACTAATAATAGAGGACCACACAACACACCTAATTAAATAGGTCTTTCTGCCCCCTTCAAAAGTAACTTTTAATTTAGTGTGCATTTTAAATTCAAATTTAAGAGGCAGAAGTCAAACTTACCATAATGAAAGGTGCTACAGCACTTTTGAAATAAAATGATTCAGTTCAACAGTTTTGTTAAATGACTCTTTGTGTAATTTTATTCTTATACATATCAAATTTTATTTCAGCTTTGCTCATCTTAATGCGCGGAACATACCCAACACATGGTTAAGGCCCCAGCTTAGGTATCACCAGGAGGGGTTCACCAGGAAGTTATTTATTTTTTCAGGATTGTGTGTGTGTGTGTGTGTGTGTGTGTGTGTGTGTGCTTGATACAATTTTATTTTTAAATGGGGGTTGTTTTGTTTGTAACTATGTAGCTTTTAACAAAATAACAGGACGAACATGGACAACGTGACCTATCGTTTAGGTAATAGGACTTATGCACACAAACATAAACATCTAACCATCTAAAGACCGATCTAACCAAGTGTATTTTGGGGGTTTTTCTCTGTTATGGGAAAAGAGGTTGCTAGCTACAGATAGTGCGGTATAAAAATATGTGAAAGTTAAGGTCTTAAACTGAAAAGGTCAAACCATTAAAGCCGGTGATATGTTGCGTTAGAATGTTCGATGTAACAGAATTAAAGTAGGCTATTCATTACTCACTTTACTTACATGTAAATAACGGAACTTTTAAACAGACATCAACAGAATGACAATGAGTTGTTTAAACTTATTAAGTTGTATTTTATTTCCACAAGAGTTGTTGTTGAATGACGATATAGACCTACAGGTGAAAATAGAGGGCACCATAGCCTGATTAAGAGACAGATTTTTGCAGCATCAAAACGCATGCATACCAGAGACTGAGAGTTTGTCTCCAGTCGGGATCACACTATGGTGCCAACAAGAACAGCCAACATGTGAAGAGACTAAGGACACTAAAGTCTCTTTACGGTGGCTGTGTGTGTGTGAGAGTGTGTGTGTGTGTGACATTATGGCACCCTAAGACTCAATATTGTACAAATGTTGTTTTGTTGTGAAGTGACTATGTTTCTAAAAAGCATTTAATACACAAAAAGACACTGTCAATATTGTTTACAAGTTGTTGTTTTTGGTTCTAAGTTTTTGAGGCTTGAAACACTAGATATGGTGACAGTGAGTTGTTAGAAGGGGTATCAAAACCAGGAAAAGTGTACCCTATACTGACATGAAACGCATAACACCAAAGGTGCATAGGGGACGACAGGCATTACTGTTACGGTTCTAACCGTTCCACGCCATGTTTTATGTTTATTGTTATGTCACGCCCTTATTTGTATTCACGTTCTGTCATAGTTTATTAGTTTGCATACATATTTCCATGTTTTTCCGCAGCCTTGCGTTCATGCTGTTTCTTCTCTTGCTGTCACTCACGCTTCCCTAATTGTTTCATTCTCCCTTGTCTAATTACTAATATACTAACATTAGATCAGGATTGGGTAATACTAACTATCTAACCATGTGTTCATGTTTACCTTACGTTTCTCGTACATGTTAATTACTAATTTACTAACGCTAGGTCAGGATAGGTTAACTACTAATGATTTACTAATTGCCTCGTTACGTGTCTCATTTTCTCAAGCTGTTGTGAATTTCCTGCTGCTCTCAAGCTAAGTGTCTGCACCTGTCTACACCTGCATATAAGATCAGTGTTCATGTCATGTCCTTGCGAAATTGTTGCCTCACTAGCACTCTTAAGCATTTGTCAAGTTTACGTATTCTGATTTCCTGTTTTGATCCAAGCCTGTTTTTTGACCACTGTTTTCTGCCAGCCTTTTGTTTTCACTGCCTGTCCTGACCACGATTCCTGCTTGCTGATTTTGTACTTTTGCCACGCGGCGAGGACTCCGGTCTGACCCTGCTTGTTTTTTCAACTATTCTTTTGCCTTCTCCCTTTTGTACCTCTGCCACGCTGATTGCCTTCCTGGTTCCGAACTACTGCCTGGCTTACCGACGACGAGACTGCCTTCTCCCTCGGTACTTTTGTTTATTGGCTGGATTTTTTTGTGTATGACCTTTGCTTGTGCTAAGACAACGATTACTGGACTTTCCTTAATAAAGCCCTTGCGGGTATTTATTACATCCATTGTTCTGAGTCGTGCTTCTCGGGTCCAACCCTCCATGCACTTCGTCTCAGAACAATTTCGCCAACATGGACCCTGCCGACTCATCCGCAATGCACCACGCACTCGTGGAACAAGGTGCCATCGTGCAGGAGCACACCCAGGAGATCTCCTCTTTTCGCCGGGAGATGAGAGAGCTGTGCCAGGAGATGAGGAGACTCATCATTGCTGTCCAGCCACGTCCCACAGAACAGTCTGTCAGCACGCCTGCATTACCCATGTTCAACGCCACAGGAACCTGGCAATTCCGGGAGCCACAACAACCCCCCCCGGAGAGGTTCGACGGAGAACCGGAGAGATGCAGATCATTCCTCCTCCAGTGTGACTTTGTGTTCCGGCAGCAACCACAGACCTACCAGGACGACGAGCGGCGGATTGGATACGTGATGGGATTGCTGAAGGGGAGAGCTCTGGACTGGGCCACAGCTGTATGGTCCAGTGGGTCACTTCCCTCTCGCTATGCGGCATTTTCCCAGGAGATTCGCAAAGTGTTCCAACACGCGTCCAGCGATCAAGAACCCTCTCAACGCCTGATCACCCTCCGCCAAGGCAAGAACAGCGCCGCGGATCATTTGATCGAGTTCCGCACCATCGCCGCTGCTACCCACTGGAACAAGGAGGCTCTTGCCGATCTGTTCCGAGCCAGTCTCAGTGAGACTCTGCAGGACGAGCTGGCACATCAAGAACCCATCACGCAACTTGATGAACTCGTTCGTGCCGCCATTCGCCTGGACAACCGCTCCAGACAACGCCACCACGAGAGGCAAGTTCCGGCCGGCCAGCCCTACCCCAGACGATGGTCAAGTCCTCGACCCAGAGAGGGACCAGTGGAGGAGGCAGAGCTCATGGATCTCTCACGCACTGGGGTGAGAGTCTCGTCGGAGGAGCGGAAACGCCGTAAAGAGACTGGGTCATGCTTCTACTGCGGCAAGCTTGGGCATACTCTACAGCAGTGCAGACTTCGCTCCAAGAAGTCAGACGCCGATGCCCCACTTCGGATTGGATCCCTGACCTACCCGGAGAAGACCAGCGGAGATGACTCTCGCCAGACCCTCATGGCCTTGATCATGTTGCCAGGGAGAGAGATCGAGGTCAGAACGCTGATGGACTCCGGAGCGGACCTCAATTTGATTGATGAGGTGATGGTCAAGGACATGAACATTCCCACCCTTCCATTGCCCCACCCCTTGAATGCTCGGTCCCTTGATGGAAAGACATTCTGTCAAATGACCCACATCACCGAACCCATTCTACTGATTATCTCCGGCAATCACCAAGAAATTATCCAGTTTCACGTCATCCGCTCTCCCAATGATCCGCTCATTTTGGGGTTACCATAGCTCAGGAAACACAACCCCATCATCGACTGGAAGACAGGTCAGATCCAAGCTTGGACCCGCGATTGCCACCAACAATGCCTGCGATCCGCTCCTGCTCCAGCAGAGGACTTACCCACTCCACCCAAAGCCCCCAAGCCTTCACTGGAGACGGTGCCTGCGGTCTACCTGGACATGGAGACAGTCTTCTCCAAGACGCAGGCTCAGACTCTGCCCCCACACAGACCCTATGACTGCGCCATTGAGCTGTTGCCCGGCACACCACTACCATCAAGTCGTCTCTACAAGGTCTCCAGACCGGAGAGGGAGGCCATGGAGAGATACATCCGGGACTGTCTCACCAATGGGCTGATTCGTCCGTCCTCTTCACCCGTGGGGGCGGGGTTCTTCTTCGTCCAGAAGAAGGACGGTTCCCTACGCCCATGCATTGACTACAGAGAACTTAATAACATCACAATCAAGAATAAGTATCCTTTACCCCTCATTGACTCTGCTTTTCATCCTCTCCATGAAGCCACCATCTTCACCAAGGTCGACCTACGCAACGCTTACCACCTGGTCCGTATTCGAGAGGGGGACGAGTGGAAGACGGCGTTCAACACCTCTCTCGGACACTTTGAATACCTGGTCATGCCATTCGGACTCACCAACGCCCCTGCGGTGTTCCAAGCCCTGGTCAATGACGTGCTACGAGACCTATTGGGTCGACACGTATTTGTCTACCTCGACGACATCCTGGTTTACTCCAAGAACCCTCAGGAACATGAAGTCCACGTCAGACAAGTTCTCCAAAGACTGTTGGAGAACAAACTATTTGTCAAGGCGGAGAAGTGCGTTTTCCATTCGGACACAGTGGAGTTCCTGGGGTTTATTCTAGAGAGGGGACAGATCAGGGCGGATCCCAAGAAGATTCAGGCGGTCACTGACTGGCCCACGCCTGCCATGCGGAAACATTTACAGCGCTTCTTGGGATTCGCTAACTTTTATAGAAGATTCATCAGGGGCTATAGCCAAGTTGTCGCACCCCTCACCAAGCTCACGTCCACTGCCTTACCGTTCCGCTGGAGCCCCGAAGCGGAGGGGGCTTTTTGCAAGATTAAGAGACTGTTCGCTTCCACCCCCATTCTCATTAACCCTGATCCCACTCGCCAGTTCGTGGTCGAGGCAGATGCCTGTGACACTGGGGTGGGAGCGGTGCTCTCCCAGGTCTCCGCCACTGACAACCGGCTGCACCCCTGTGCGTTTTTCTCCCACAAACTTTCACCAGCGGAGAAAAACTATGATGTTGGCAACCGGGAACTTCTCG
Source organism: Ilyophis sp. 1 JC-2022 (assembly GCA_022702515.1). Taxonomy (NCBI): domain Eukaryota; kingdom Metazoa; phylum Chordata; class Actinopteri; order Anguilliformes; family Synaphobranchidae; genus Ilyophis; species Ilyophis sp. 1 JC-2022. The sequence continues at coordinate 124,125,343 of CM040395.1, read as the reverse complement.
CCGTCAAAATGGCATTGGAGGAGTGGAGACACTGGCTGGAGGGGGCCGAAGTACCATTTGTGGTGTGGACGGACCACAAGAACTTAGCCTACCTCCAGACTGCCAAGAGACTCAACTCTCGCCAGGCCAGGTGGTCCCTATTTTTTGGGAGATTTAATTTCTCTCACCTACCGCCCCGGCTCCAAAAACATTAAGCCTGACGCCCTTTCCAGGCAATTTGACTCATGTTTGGAGAAAGAGAGACCTGAGAACATTCTGCCCGCCTCCTGCACCATCGCCTTGGTCTCGTGGAAGATCGAGGCAGTCATACAGAGGGCGCTACGCAACGAGCCCGACCCCAGAGCCGTTCCGGGTAATCGCCTGTATGTTCCCTCTACTGCTCGGACTCAGGTGCTTCAGTGGGCCCACTCCTCGCCACTCTCTTGTCATCCCGGCTTCACCCGCACGATGGCAGTGCTCAAGCGGAAGTTCTGGTGGAGTTCCATGGCTTCCGACACCAGGATGTTCGTAAAGGCTTGTACCACCTGTGCCAGGAGTAAAGCTTCTCATCAAGCCCCGGCGGGACTTCTTCAGCCGCTGCCTGTGCCCAGCCGACCTTGGAGCCACATCGGTGTGGATTTTGTTACTGGACTTCCACCGTCCGAGGGTAACACCACGATTCTCACCGTTGTTGACCGCTTCAGCAAGGCGGCACACTTCATTCCCCTGCCAGGACTGCCCTCCGCTCAAGAAACCGCTGACGTTCTGGTCAAAGAGGTTTTCCGGATCCACGGCATCCCAGCGGACATCGTCTCCGACCGAGGACCCCAGTTCATCTCCCAGGTCTGGAGGGCGTTCTGCTCAGCACTCTGAGCTATGGTAAGCCTCACTTCAGGCTACCACCCTCAGTCTAATGGCCAGACGGAGAGGGCTAACCAAGACCTCGGAGCTGCATTACGCTGTGTCTCCGCCAAGAACCCGTCTGTCTGGAGCAAGATGCTCACCTGGGTGGAATATGCGCACAACGCATTGCCCTGCGCCTCCACGGGGAAATCCCCGTTCGAGATCTCCCTAGGCTACCTCCCACCTCTGTTTCCCGACCAAGAGGCCGAGATTGCTGTCCCTTCCCTCGCCACCCACATGCGCCGGTGCCTCAAGCTATGGAAGGACACCAGGGCCGCGCTTTTGCGCACGGCTGACCGCAACCGGCGTGTCGCTGATCACCACCGCACACCTGCACCCGCTTACAAGCCTGGCGACTCTGTGTGGCTTTCCACAAAGGACATTCCCCTTCAATCCACGTCACGCAAGCTCCAACCCCGATTCATTGGTCCCTTCAAGATTGACTCCATCATCAACCCCTCTGCTGTTAGATTGTCACTCCCTGCTTCCCTTAAAATTCATCCCACGTTTCATGTTTCTTGTATTAAGCCTGTGTCCACCCACCCTCTGTGTCCCCTGGATCCCCCTCCCCCTCCCCCCCGTATTATTGATAACCACCCTGCTTATACTGTGAAAAAACTTTTGGACATTCGAAAACGAGGCCGGGGGTTCCAGTATCTGGTCGACTGGGAGGGCTACGGTCCAGAGGAGCGTTCCTGGATCGCTCCCAGCCTTATCTTGGACCGCAGCCTCATTAAGGACTTTCATCGAGACCACCCTGATAAGCACCATGGACCGCCAGGAGTCGGTCGTTAAGAGGGGGGTACTGTTACGGTTCTAACCGTTCCACGCCATGTTTTATGTTTATTGTTATGTCACGCCCTTATTTGTATTCACGTTCTGTCATAGTTTATTAGTTTGCATACATGCATGTTTTTCCGCAGCCTTGCGTTCATGCTGTTTCTTCTCTTGCTGTCACTCACGCTTCCCTAATTGTTTCATTCTCCCTTGTCTAATTACTAATATACTAACATTAGATCAGGATTGGGTAATACTAACTATCTAACCATGTGTTCATGTTTACCTTACGTTTCTCGTACATGTTAATTACTAATTTACTAACGCTAGGTCAGGATAGGTTAACTACTAATGATTTACTAATTGCCTCGTTACGTGTCTCATTTTCTCAAGCTGTTGTGAATTTCCTGCTGCTCTCAAGCTAAGTGTCTGCACCTGTCTACACCTGCATATAAGATCAGTGTTCATGTCATGTCCTTGCGAAATTGTTGCCTCACTAGCACTCTTAAGCATTTGTCAAGTTTACGTATTCTGATTTCCTGTTTTGATCCAAGCCTGTTTTTTGACCACTGTTTTCTGCCAGCCTTTTGTTTTCACTGCCTGTCCTGACCACGATTCCTGCTTGCTGATTTTGTACTTTTGCCACGCGGCGAGGACTCCGGTCTGACCCTGCTTGTTTTTTCAACTATTCTTTTGCCTTCTCCCTTTTGTACCTCTGCCACGCTGATTGCCTTCCTGGTTCCGAACTACTGCCTGGCTTACCGACGACGAGACTGCCTTCTCCCTCGGTACTTTTGTTTATTGGCTGGATTTTTTTGTGTATGACCTTTGCTTGTGCTAAGACAACGATTACTGGACTTTCCTTAATAAAGCCCTTGCGGGTATTTATTACATCCATTGTTCTGAGTCGTGCTTCTCGGGTCCAACCCTCCATGCACTTCGTCTCAATTACCTTGGTACAATTAAATGGAAGCGTTTAATTATTTTGTTGTTTAAAACAGAGCGAGCATATCTTGTTGTTGCTGAATTAAAGTACACATTACACACAAACCATGCAAATAATGGAACTTTTGTACAGTATTTTCTGCAGACTGCCAACCATTGAAAGACATAAGGGTAACACAATCAACTGAACAATAGTTTTGAAACACTTTAAAGTTTGTTTCAAGATCAGATCAATTGAAAAGCACTTTGTTGCAAACCTGTTTGGGGTTTTTCAAGACTAACCGTGTATAATTGCTAGGCAGCCACAATGGCCTGTTTAGATGTTTACACAAATTACAATATTTTAGTGAATGTGTTCAAACGCACCACAGAGTTGATTAATATTGTAATTTTTCAACATTGGCCATTCTAAATCAACATGTTACATGCATTGAATGGCTCGATCTTTTCTGTTTAAGACTTACTCTTTCGCATAATTATGTCACCAACACAAACGTGCCACATTATTTGGACATCTGTGGTCGTAGGCTAACAGCTAATAGATCTCTAAATACACTCGAAAAGAGGGCTGATTTTATCATCTAAGCGTACAGGCAGCTTCAAACTGTTGTTACACATGCGCAAATGTTTGTAAGCAACATATAATAAGCTATACACAACAATAGTATACTAGTTTCTTCAACACCAATATTTTAGTTGTAAGCATTACTCAGATTACGTTTACTTACCTAAATTGTATCTTAAACCATCTTTTTAAGAGCACTCTACCGTGTATGCGGGGAAAAGCAGTGTACAGTCATGTTAAAAAGTAAGTACACCCTTCAAGTGATCCATACATATCTACTGCATATCGGGCTGCAGAGAGATGGTTTGAGGCTCATTTGATACCTCAGACCCTTGATGACTTGCGGCCATTTTACCAACCATGTATTACATACTGTTCCAGCATAGTTTACTGCTAAATCTAGGCCAACGTGATACGTTCAAATGCAGAGACGTTATAGTATCGCTTGTAAGAGCACCAGAAAATCAAGAGTCTTTTGAAACTAATCCTGTGATTTGTTGTCAGAGTATTACGGTCCTTGTCTCGTTTGTACTTGCTTCCCGATTCTCTAGCTTGCTAGACTCTGGCTATACTACCCAGGTCTGGATGCCACACACCCTGGCTTTCCGGTGTGGATCCTGACTCTGCCTCCGCCTGATCCTTCGCTTCGCACCTGGCTAAAGATCGCTCCTTGCTACTTCGCCTGTTCTCGGACACAGTCTGCTGTAGCCTCACCACCGCTACTGCGGTATACAGCTCCGCCCGGCTGGGCTGCTGAATCTGCTAACCGGCGCTGTGTCAGTTCGCTGTGGGTTCCACAGTGGACATGTACCTTGCCTACTGAAAATAAAGACCCTTTATTTTCAAAACTTCTGTCTCGTCGTGCATTTGGGTCCGTCCCTGCCAGTCTGTCACATATAGCTTATTATATGTTGCTTACAAACATTTGCGCATGTGTAACAACAGTTTGAAGCTGCCTGTACGCTTAGATGATAAAATCAGCCCTCTTTTCGAGTGTATTTAGAGATCTATTAGCTGTTAGCCTACGACCACAGATGTCCAAATAATGTGGCACGTTTGTGTTGGTGACATAATTATGCGAAAGAGTAAGTCTTAAACAGAAAAGATCAAGCCATTCAATGCATGTAACATGTTGATTTAGAATGGCCAATGTTGAAAAATTACAATATTAATCAACTCTGTGGTGCGTTTGAACACATTTACTAAAATATTGTAATTTGTGTAAACATCTAAACAGGCCATTGTGGCTGCCTAGCAATTATACATGGTTAGTCTTGAAAAACCCCAAACAGGTTTGCAACAAAGTGCTTTTCAATTGATCTGATCTTGAAACAAACTTTAAAGTGTTTCAAAACTATTGTTCAGTTGATTGTGGTACCCTTATGTCTTTCAATGGTTGGCAGTCTGAAGAAAATACTGTACAAAAGTTCCATTATTTGCATGGTTTGTGTGTAATGTGTACTTTAATTCAGCAACAAGATATGCTCGCTCTGTTTTAAACAACAAAATAATTAAACGCTTCCGTTTAATTGTACCAAGGTAATGCCTGTCGTCCCCTATGCACCTTTGGTGTTATGTGTTTCATGTCAGTATAGGGTACACTTTTCCTGGTTTTGATACCCCTTCTAACAACTCACTGTCACCATATCTAGTGTTTCAAGCCTCAAAAACTTAGAACCAAAAACAACAACTTGTAAACAATATTGACAGTGTCTTTTTGTGTATTAAATGCTTTTTAGAAACATAGTCACTTCACAACAAAACAACATTTGTACAATATTGAGTCTTAGGGTGCCATAATGTCACACACACACACACACTCTCACACACACACAGCCACCGTAAATAGACTTTAGTGTCCTTAGTCTCTTCACATGTTGGCTGTTCTTGTTGGCACCATAGTGTGATCCCGACTGGAGACAAACTCTCAGTCTCTGGTACGCATGCGTTTTGATGCTGCAAAAATCTGTCTCTTAATCAGGCTATGGTGCCCTCTATTTTCACCTGTAGGTCTATATCGTCATTCAACAACAACTCTTGTGGAAATAAAATACAACTTAATAAGTTTAAACAACTCATTGTCATTCTGTTGATGTCTGTTTAAAAGTTCCGTTATTTACATGTAAGTAAAGTGAGTAATGAATAGCCTACTTTAATTCTGTTACATCGAACATTCTAACGCAACATATCACCGGCTTTAATGGTTTGACCTTTTCAGTTTAAGACCTTAACTTTCACATATTTTTATACCGCACTATCTGTAGCTAGCAACCTCTTTTCCCATAACAGAGAAAAACCCCCAAAATACACTTGGTTAGATCGGTCTTTAGATGGTTAGATGTTTATGTTTGTGTGCATAAGTCCTATTACCTAAACGATAGGTCACGTTGTCCATGTTCGTCCTGTTATTTTGTTAAAAGCTACATAGTTACAAACAAAACAACCCCCATTTAAAAATAAAATTGTATCAAGCACACACACACACACACACACACACACACAATCCTGAAAAAATAAATAACTTCCTGGTGAACCCCTCCTGGTGATACCTAAGCTGGGGCCTTAACCATGTGTTGGGTATGTTCCGTGCATTAAGATGAGCAAAGCTGAAATAAAATTTGATATGTATAAGAATAAAATTACACAAAGAGTCATTTAACAAAACTGTTGAACTGAATCATTTTATTTCAAAAGTGCTGTAGCACCTTTCATTATGGTAAGTTTGACTTCTGCCTCTTAAATTTGAATTTAAAATGCACACTAAATTAAAAGTTACTTTTGAAGGGGGCAGAAAGACCTATTTAATTAGGTGTGTTGTGTGGTCCTCTATTATTAGTGATACATTGTTGGTATAACCCTAGTTTTTAAAACATTACACTTTTGCAACCCTGTCACAACAAACAAACTTTATTATTTAAAAACCATAGCACATGCGTGCACACACACACACACACACACACACACACACACACACACACACAATTACCCCCCAGTGCCTGAATTAGTTTATAGTAAGTGTCTGGAATCACTTTTTCAAATATTGTAAACTTGAAAGAAAAAAAAAACAGCTAAAACACGGTGCACATCTTTTTTTTTCATTTGAACTTTGATATAATTGTATTTACTATAACCCACAATACACAATGCTTCAATATAACATTTGATAATTAGCCGAATAAATACCACAAAACCCACCAAAATCTACTGTCTGCTGTCTACTGCCTCTTAATCTGAAGGGCAGAATGACATTCAAAGACCTATTCAATTATGTGTGTTGTGGGGGTCCTCTATTATTAGGAATACACTGTTGGTATACATTTGAAAACATTACACGTTTGCAATCTTGTCGCAACAATGTTCAAATAAACAAACTTTATTATTTAAAAACCATCGTGCGCTCGCGCACACGCACACACACACACAATTACACCAGTGCCTGAATTAGTTTATAATAAGTGGCTTGAATCACTTTTTCAAATATTGACACTTTTTATTTAATGGTCTGCACAGTGATGGTATCCACTAATATGTCAACTTGAAAGAAAAAACAACTAAAACACAGTGCACATCTTTTTTCATTTGAACTTTGATATAATTTTATTTACTATAACCTACAATACACAATGCTTCAATATAACATTTGAAAATTAGCTGAATAAATACCACAAAACCCCACCAAAATATCAAATAACGTCTTGAGAATAAACTAGGCTACCGTAATAAAAGCATGACGCAAAAACAACCCTTCTGGGCTTTAACAGAGAGGTATAGACCGCGTGAGCGTTTTAACTTCGAGGCTGTAACTTCAACAGACCATCGGCTCTCGCAGAATGACTGGATATGGATTTATCACAAAACAGTTCATTAACGTTTCATTACCAGACCAATTAACTCAAGTTTCACTTTTATTCGCTTTTGTTTGCCTAGGTTGTCAGCACCCCGTACTACTGCTTAAAAACCGTTATGATTTTGACTATGCAACGAAATCCTACTTTAAATCCTACTAGCTCCACTCTAAACATAGTCTACGTTATGTAACTTTAGTTGCCTTGATAACTGAAAACACTACTGCGTTTGCATGCCTGATAATTTCCCCCTTTGTATACTGAAAAAATCCAACGTGGAAAGGCGTCAGTTGATTATCGCGTCTTAAATCTAACATTTTTGCTTGTAAGGACAAAATAAATAAACAGATAAAAAAACTAAACAGTGGAAAGTCGTATCTTGTTACCCCATGTAAAGCACGTGTTGCATACAAACTGGTGAAGACGCATAAATAAACAAAGAAAGTCGCACACTTTATGCCCCCGTAATGTATTACCAATGTGTTATAATAAAAACCATTCGTTATACAGGACCCTGGAATACTGAAAATGTTCATAGCCATACATTAGCCTACATAACTTTATGCAATAGGTCACTTTCTGAGTGGTCGTGTGGACTATTTAATAGCCTACCAAGGTAGCAAACGGTTTTCCAAATTAAAGTTTTAGAACAAATAAAATCAAAAAATTTTACACAAACCTCTCCATGACCAACCAGTAGATTATATCCTTGTGATTTGAATAGCCTACACAGTGCTGCGTCTAATTTAAACCTTCCGAGTTCTTTTTTTCGTTTTTCGTTTTAATTCTTTAAAATGTAACATATTATTTTATTTAAATTCTTTCTTCATAGTCTTTCTTTCGAATCATTCTAGGCATTCTTTTAAACTATCTATCTTGCCTTTTGGACCTATCTTTGTCTATTTTGCACAGTATTGTGAATTCACGGAACCCGAAAAAGTTTCTAAGTTTTATTCTATTCTCTATGTTCACTGGCTATGTATTGAGTTCGCCTTTCAATGCTATGTTTCTTTTTTCTTCCTTCTTGGCGTCTAACAAGTCTTACAATGTTTCTGTATAATGACTATTCTTTTTAACACTCTTGCATTTTTTACCTATTCAGTTTGGCTACTTTTGCACCGTATCGCGAATTCACGTAAATCTTCTATGTTCACTGGCTATGTATTGAGTTCGCCTTTCAATGCTATGTTTCTTTTTTCTTCCTTCTTGGCGTCTAACAAGTCTTACAATGTTTCTGTATAATGACTATTCTTTTTAACACTCTTGCATTTTTTACCTATTCAGTTTGGCTACTTTTGCACCGTATCGCGAATTCACGTAAATCTTCTATGTTCACTGGCTATGTATTGAGTTCGCCTTTCAATGCTATGTTTCTTTTTTCTTCCTTCTTGGCGTCTAACAAGTCTTACAATGTTTCTGTATAATGTTTTTTCAATATAGTCCACGGCGATTTTTCACGTTTTAACAAACTGCTTGAATTATTCTATTCTTTTTAACACGCGGCTGTTGCCGCTAACACAAACTGCTTTTTAAAAATAAAACTTAATTGCCGCTGCTACTACTGCTACAACTAACAACATATACATTTATACACCATTACTTTTTCGCGATGTTTTTCAAATAAAAAAATTTACAACACAATAAATTGCCAACATGTTCCCCTAAGCACCATGACCCATCCATAAAAACAATTTACATTCGTCACAAAACCATTCACCAATGTTTACAACAATTCCCAATAAAATGACATCGCCAAACCCTTGAAACGAAAAACCCACAAACCCCCGCCCCGAATGATGATGCATAATCATAATCATAAATAAAAAATAAAAAATATATAAATTTGTATTCATAATTATAATTTTTCATAAACTCATTAATATTCATAAATTGACCTTTTGACACCATCAATCATATTTTGACGTTTACCGAATGCTATACACTACTTACAGCTATTGAGCCAGTATATGTGAGCAAGCCGTGTTCAGTTTATCTCAGCAGCAACAGACGGACGTCCTCTGCACAAACCCAGGGGTGTAGCACACAATTCTGGGCCCCGTGAAAATGCAGTCTCTGTGGGCCCCCTTCTCAAACCAAACTTTTAATTACAGGCCTTCCTGAGGGTCCCTCCCCCGCCTTGGGGCCCCGGGTAGTCAGTCCCACTAATCCCCCCACTACAATGCCCCTGTTCAAGCCTTATATAGACAGTAGACAATGACCAATGTGAAGCACTTGTAAAATTAAACAACAAACAAGTTGAACAGCAAGTATATTGTTAGATAATTGGCAAACATTAATTAACATTAAAAAATGCTAACATGCTAAAAGATTCTTACCAATGATACGTTAAAGAGGTAAACTATGTGACCAGGCAGGGGCTTTCTATCTGTGGTGCATCTCTCGTTACTGAAATTCTAATGGTTATATAAGCCATAGCTGGCCATTGAAACAAAGGAAGCAATGTAATTATATTCCTATATTCTTTTTCATCCTGTGATTTTGTTTCATTGATCTTGACAATACAACCTTGTAAATGACTCTGGATAAGAGTTTCTACTTAATGCATGCATTCCGTTTTTCCATTATTTTTAGTGAATGTTTATTTGGTAAAATATTAAAAAAAAAAATTTTAAACAATTTTTCATAAAGCATGCAACATATTTGTGGACAAAATGATGCTTCCTTATCAGCACTGCATACAAACTTTTCTCACGTTTTGAAACAGTATCAAATTACTTTTTAACATTTTTACCAACCTTGTTTTTGTTCCAGTCTTAAAAATCAATGACTCGCAACTGTCTGTTCAAATGCCAACCTCAAGTTTGTATTTGTCTTCGTTCAGGTGCAAACAAGAATAGTCCGGGTGTGGGTGGCCTTTCAGGTCAGATGGAACATTCTGTGGTCACTCATATAAACCATATAGGAGTATAGCTGAAGACGTTTGTGGGTTCAGTAGTGATGGCGAGCCTGTGCATCAACAGAATTGCATGCATGTGTATATACTGATTGCAAAGACAAATGCCCTCACAAATGAATCAGATGATCACTGGTGTTGCCTGTGTGTGTTTCCTCATAACAATTTTCATAATACATTTTCAGTTTGTAATGCCATTTTAACCATTTAATTGAATTCCTTTGTATGGAAAGAACCTTATGGGTAAAATGCTGATTGCTCTACTTACATTCTATTAAACTACATTCACAGCCTGGTCCCACCACATGAAACAAGAAACAAGAAACAACATTTTGAGGTGTGAAGTTAAGTGTGAAGTTTGGCTTGGTCAAAAGCTGCAAAAGACAGGAAATTCAAATGAGCACCACCAAGCCAAACTCATGGTTTCGGCAAGCAGTCTATCGCATTTTTTCCACGTTCCGGTTCGGGGTTTTGCTTCTCCCCGCTTATCATTCGTTTCACCTGTCCGATTACCTGCTAGGTATTTAAGCCCCTCAATTCCGCTTCCTGGCGCTTTGTCATTTCGTGCTTTCACGTAGTCAGGGTTGGTTAGAAAATAGCTGCTCTATTTTTTCACTACTAGATTGGCTTTAGCTGCCCTTGAAGCTCTTTAGGGAATAGTCCCTTTCATTATTTTTGTTCCTTACTCTCTTCTACTCTCTGCTATATTGAGAGAGAGGTTTATTTTTATTTAATCTATTTTTCACCTCTTATCGGGCGTTATAGTTTACGTTCCGAAGGTGATTCTTTGTTTTCTCCTGTTCGAGTTTATGCTCGTGTATTTCTGTTTAGGAGTCTCTGTTCTTTTACTTTTTCTGCTCGTGTCTATGAGCCACACCCGTATTATTTTGCTCCTGAAACTCATTTAGTGGTCCTCACGTTCGTGAGTGACTTGTTCTGTATCGTGTTTTGTTTTGTCGCGTTCGGCTCATTGTTACAAACCCAAACCCTTACAAAACTTCAGCTCTCTACACTATCAGGGATTTACATTTAGCCATTTTTTAAATATCTGACTGCTATACAGTTCTGTAGCTATGTTGGTCTACTGTATTTCAAACAAAATGTACTCATCACTGGGCAGATTGGTTCAAACCTTCTCTCAAAGAGCCTAATTCATACTCTTCAAAATAGTAAGTGGCCTACGACTGCTGCATTAGGCTATAGAGGTCCCACTAGAGTAGGTTTAGACATAGGCTATAGATCTATAATGCACATTTGTACATTAACGGCACAATAGTATATATTTTCCTGCACGTGATGCTGATAACTTTACACAGAAGACTGTGTACACACTTGCTGCTGGAGTGCATAAATACAGCGGTATTTAATTTGGACTTATAGCCTACCATCATAGATTCTACTCTTAATTAGAAATGGGGGTCTTTCAATTAGCATTAGGTTGCTAGCACATTTATGCCCAAATTTTAAGTCAATGGACAATCCATTTCCGATATAGAATTATAAATGTGTATTTAAAAACTGTACAATAAACAGAAATGTCACCCATCAAAAGCATTAGTCAATGTCACGCCCGACAGTTGTAGAATTTGAGCTAGGTCTTTGGAGAAAAAAAAGTCTTAATATAAATGCTCATTTTTTTATGTACTTGTATGAAAACAGCTTAACAAATCTTTCCCATATTTGTTTTATGTTGAGATATTGATGAGATGAGTTGATCTGGTAATAGGTGCTAAAACGGTTGAGATATTGATGGGCGAAATTTGGGTTTTAACATTTAAGTGGCAACCAAAACTTAAAAGCCTATACACTGCAGTTGTTACATGCAGGCAATCCATGACAACAAGAGTAAGACACATTATGATTCAATTTAGCCACTGCCTGGCAAAAGGCATCTAATCCAGTTGCATAAGCAGCTCAAACTCAGGAAAAGTATATCGTTATTTCAGTTAAAGTTATAGTTATAATTAATTTCCTTTTCCCCTGTAAATACATTAGCACACCATAGTGCATGTTATTGGATAATTTATTGCAATTCAATGTAACAAAATTTAACGGGTATAAGAATGTAATGGTACAGAATTCACAGAAATGTCTCTTCAGTGAGCAGTTAAAGCAGAAAATGTCATGGGTATAGGAACACAAACTGTTGCTGTACCTGCCAGACCCAGGTGAAAAATTATGAGGCTGGTCATGTGCAGCTTCATTTTAGAAAACTGTGGGTTTGTGGGAGAGGCGTATCACACCAAATGAACAATGATAAGAGCTGGAGTGCAGAAATACATACAGATACAGCATGTATGCATTCAACAAAAACAAGACCACAAATCGCACCACATATTGTGTGATCAGATGATCACTGGTGTTGCCTGTGTGTGTATGTGGAGGGATGTTTAGTTGGATCCATTCTTTCCTCTTTTCCTCATAATAATTTCCATTATACATTTTCAGTTTTTGAATAAATCATATTCCCTTTTAATCATTTCATTGAATTCCTTTGTATGCAAAGAACCTTATGGGTAGAGAAGAAGTTAAATGGATTGTTTAATCAGAACAAAAAACAGAACAACACACCCCCATATACCACACAGCACTGCTCCACCTTCACTGTTAACAAAATAATGTTCTGGGTAGTTCAACAAAACCCACAGAGCAGTCGTGAGGTTAGTGCCAAGTTTACTTTCTGAAACGACAACATTAACAATTAAGCAGTTTTACAGTACATAATTTGAATAATCTAATTTATTTATAATATATATATATATATATATTTTTCCCCCCACTGTTCTAATAATAGACAGAGGAGACAAAATTGGTTTAAATCCATGAAATATTAACATTCTATGTTTCTATATGTTTATATTCGGCCAGAGGGAACAAATGTGTTAATAAGAACAAATGTTAATAAGAACCCCACCTGACTTTATTTGGTACTCTGTGACCCATATTCAGATTCAACTTTATTGTCATTATCCATGTACAGGTACAAGAACAACGAAATGCAGTTTAGCATCTGACCAGAGTGCAAAGAGGCAGTAAAGTGCATTGTGTAGATATATAATATGGTACACTATAAACAATATGTACAGGAGTATCAATGTGGATATATAAATAATCTCAATAGTATAAATAAACATGAATAGACAGTAGTAAGGGCCATCAATGACAATAATTGTAAGAAAAATATAAGTCTATGCAGTATGATACAGTATGGTACAGGATGATTAGTATGGGCATTATGTACAGCGGTATATTTAACAGTAAAAGTCTCTGGGGGAGTGACTGGGGTGGTCCGGAGGTAGGGCGGGGGGTTGGTATCTGGGGGGGGCACAGGTATCCGGGGGGGGGTCACCGAGGTGCAGAGTTCAGCAGGGTGACAGCTGAGGGGTAGAAGCTGTTTTTGAGCCTGCTGGTTCTGGAGAGGAGGGTCCTGTAGCGCCTCCCAGAGGGGAGGAGGGCAAACAGTCTGTGTTTGGGGTGGTAGGAGTCCTTGACTATGCTGCGTGCCTTCCTCAAACACCGTTTGTACTGTACCGTCTCGATCGATGGGAGAGTGGTATTAGTGATGCGTTGGGCGATTTTCACCACCCTCTGCAGCGCTTTCCGGTCAGAGACAGTACAGTTTCCATACCAGACTGTGATGGAGCTGGTGAGGATGCTTTCTATGGCACACCGGTAGAAGTTCACCAGGATCTGAGGAGACAGATGGGCTTTCCTCAGTCTCCTCAGGAAGAAGAGACGCTGGTGAGCCTTCTTGACCAGGGCCGAGGTGTTGAGGGCCCAGGAGAGATCCTCGGAGATGTGGATACCCAGGAACTTGAAGCTGGAGACACGCTCAACCTCCGTCCCGTCGATAAGGATGGGGGTGTGCGTGCCTGCTTTGGTCTTCCTGAAGTCCACAATGAGCTGTTGAGGGCCAGGTTGTTGTCAGCACACCACTCCGCCAGGTGCTGGACCTCCTCCCTGTAGGCCGTCTCATCGTTGTTCTTGACGAGGCCTACCACCGTTGTGTCGTCTGCAAACTTGATGATGGAGTTGGAGCCATGTACAGGAGTGCAGTCGTGGGTGAAGAGGGAGTAGAGGAGGGGGCTCAGCACACAGCCCTGTGGGACGCCGGTGTTCAGGGTGATGGTTGAGGAGGTGAGACTGTCTAGTCGCACATGTTGGGGTCTGTTGGTGAGGAAGTCAAGTAACCAGTTGCAGAGGGAAGGGTTGATGCTAAGGTCGCCGAGTTTGGAGATCAGTTTGGAGGGGATTATGGTGTTGAATGCTGAGCTAAAGTCAATGAACAGCATTCTCACATAGGTGTTATGTGAGAATAACAGGTGGGAGAGCGCGGAGTGAAGCACTGAGGAGATGGCGTCCTCCGTACTCCTGTTCTCCCGGTAGGCGAATTAGTGGGGGTCCAGTCGGGGGGATAGGCCTGATTTGAGGTGAGCCAGGACTAGTCTCTCGAAGCACTTCATGATGGTGGGGGTGAGTGCAACAGGGCGAAAGTCATTTAAGCTCACAGCAGAGGTGTGTTTCGGCACTGGCACAATGGAGGTGGTTTTAAAGCACGTGGGGACAGCTGCTTGGGCCAGTGACAAGTTGAAGATGTTAGTCAAGACCTCAGTCAGCTGTTCAGCGCAGACCCTGAGCACCCGACCGGGGATGCCATCGGGGCCAGCAGCCTTGTGTGCATTAGTCCTGCTCAGTACAGCACACACATCAGTGGGGGAGAGAGTGAGGGGCTGGTGGTCAACAGGAAGTATGGCCTTGATAGCCGCCTCGTGGTTGTCCCTGTCGAAGCGGGCATAAAAGTAATTGAGCTTATCAGGGAGGGAGGTGTCGTTGGTTGGGGGGGAGTTGTTGGTGGGTTTGTAATCCGTAATGGACTGGATGCCCTGCCATATGCGTCGGGGGTCGGAGTTGATGAAGTGCTCCTCAATCCTTAGCTTGTGGCTGTGCCTGGCCCTCTTGATACCCCTTTTCAGATTGGCCCTGGCTGAGCTGTAGACCTGCGCGTCACCTGATCTGAAGGCGGTGTCGCGTGTCTTCAGCAGAAGACGGACCTCTTTGTTCATCCAAGGCTTCTGATTGGGGAATGTTGTAATCCGTATGGTGGCGTGTTGACCGTTATGAAATAGAATGTACGGGTTACGGAGGTAACCCTGGTTCTATGAATATGGTCAACATGGCACGCTGCGTGGTCAGGCGGGGAAACTTGCAAATAGTCGGCAAAATAGGTTGGGCGGCGTACAAGTGCCATATTTATGGCGTGACGTGGGTCCGCCTGTAGTGGTGGTTAATTTGCTATTCAGTCTAACAGCTCCTCCTCTCGACGAGGATGACCCATATGGTGGCGTGTTGACCGTATTCATAGAACCAGGGCTACCTCTGTAACCTGTACGGTTTATATATTGTTATAAAAATGGACATCGCATGTTTTTGTTTAGATACCACATTAGTTTAGTTCATAAAATACAAATTTATTAATAGTTTTGTTAGCCTATATGGAGAGTTGAAGTTGTTTTAATGATCTGTTGACATTTTCTGTACACAGAGAATGCACACATTGACAGCATTCTCACAAGTTTTTTATTTGCTAAAAACAATTTTTAGTTTGCTTGTCTGCATTCCCCTTCAAAATAGAATGTTTACTGAACTGCAGCGTCCACACAGAACAAATCAATTCCATCAGTAGCTTATGACAGACGCAAATAGCCGTTGTCTGTTATGTGGGTGGTTTAGGTCTGATTGGTTGTTTGTAATAAACAATTATTTTGCTGTTGCCTCTTCACCGTAATTACTTGAAATTTAGGGTTAAAACACTGCTTTTAACCCGTTCGCACGTACCATCACAAATATGTGATGATTCCAGAACTGGCCCAAAAGCATACCATCACAAATATGTGATTAGAACGTATCATTAGAATATTCAGTTGAGAATTTCATCACAAGGGTCACTGCCTTCTAAAGTGCAAACATGACTCCATAGAACCCTGGATAATAGAGTAGTAATAATTACTTCAGAAGACCATTTCTTGTTTGTAAACAAAAGAGGATGGGCGCACAACCCTGGGGCAAAAAGTGTATCACCTTGGCAGGCAATCACAATGTGGCAGGCTTGATTATCAACGATTTAACTCATCTAGTTTTGTTTCTGGTTCTTTTATTTCACAATCATTTTGGCAAAGCTATACAAATTATAGCTCGCGTTAGTTTTATTACAAGTTTTCTGTATGTAAATATTTTTTTTTGTAAGCTAACTAGCTTTACGTTATAAATTAGTGCAAGCTACCCCTCATAAACTGTCAATGTTTGATCTAATAAATTTTTTACATTAAAATAGTCCAACTCAATAAGTTGGACAGGATCCACCATATTAACAAATTTTAAAAAATGTGTCTGTTTGAAATTGATATTGTGTAACTTCTGTTAACGCTGTTAATAACTGGTAACATTTGGTCGGATATGAGTCTACATGCCTGTCATTCAAGCAGCTAAGTTACTTAACACACAGAAACAAAGGTGGAGCAGCTGACTGTCGCTTCAGTAAATTTTGTGTGAAATGATGTGTTGAGAAGCCCATTGTTAACCATGAAGGCTACTTTTTAGCGAGAACAGAAAAGGCACCAGCCACCAGCATTTTCTTCTGTAACGGTTAGCTAGCTAGGTTTCTCTATCCATCTTATTTTCTTTATCCAAGTGCTCACTGCTGTAAATGTGTTTTTTCGGGAAATGCGTTGGCTAACTCTAAGATGGTTAATGTTAGTTTGCGTTCTTTAGATTGTATTTATGATTTGATTAGTTTAATGCTCATGTGAGATGCAACCAAGACAGAACGTTACGGTGGCTAGTTAAAGTTTGTGGGCTAACGCTACACAGACAGACCACAACCCCCGGTTTAAAAACACAGGGTATGCAAAAAAAAAGTGACTATTAGACCCACCTCAGCTCACCTATGTTTGCAAACTAACGTTAGTCCACCTTAGAGTATGTGAGCGGAATGGAGCGGCATAAATATCCACTCTGCATGCTCTGTGTCCGGGCAATAAGTCAGGAGAAACAGCCCTTAAAGTGATCCATCCATATCTACTGGATATCTGGCAGCAGAGTAATGATTTCAGGCTCATTTGATGCCTCAGACCCTTGAGGACTAGCAGCTATTTAGCCAACCATGGGTTCCATACTATTCCCATTTACATTGTGTAATTTACAGCTTAATCTAGTCCCACCCCCCAATTCCCATAGAGATCCATTCAAATGCAGAGAGGTTATAGTATCTCTTGTAAGAGTACCTGAAAATAAGATATTAAGAATCACAGGAGGATGCAAAGACTGGATGACCGGAAGGCAGCACAGAAGGCACAGCTCTGGAGGGCGGTGGCGGAGCAGGAGGGACCACTTTGGAGGGCGGCGGCGGTGCAGACAGGACCCCTCTTTAGAGGGTGGCGCAGGAGGGACCGCTCTGGAGGGCGGCGGCGGCGCTGGAGGGACTGCTCTGGTGGGCGACGGCGGCGCAGACAGGACAGATCAGGGGGACGGTGGCGGCGCAGGAGGGACCGCTCTGGAGGAAGGTGGCGGCGAAGCAGGGACCGTTTTGGAGGGTGGCGCAGGAGGGACTGCTCTCGAGGGCGGTGGCGGCGCAGACAGGACCGATCAGGGGGACGGCGGCAGCGCAGACAGGACCGCTCAGGGGGACGGCGGCGGTGCAGGAGGGACTGCTCTGGAGGGCGGCGGTGGTGCAGGAGGGACCGCTCTAGAGGGCGGAGGCGGTGCAGGAGGGACCGCTCTAGAGGGCGGCGGCGGCGGCACAGACAGGTCTAAACTGACTTAACATACAAGATGAAACTTTTTATATTTACATTTGTAGACCAGCGCAGGCTCAGCCGTCGCCATCTTGACAAAATAAATGTCTCCGGTGATGTAGTGTATGTTGTTTGCACCCTACATTTTGTGGTGCATTGTGGGGATATTGAGTGTTTAAGGTGCCAAATTTGACATTTTGAATTCAGACACCCTACAAAATGGCCGATACCCTAAATAGTGCACTATATAGTGAATAGGGAGAGATTTCAGACACAGCCCCAGTCTTGGCTGTCCTGAGTGTAAGGGAGAGCTCACTGCTTCATTCCACCACTGGGGGGCCAGAGTAAAGATGAGATGTGAACTGAGAGGAGGGGGCCTTTAGGAAAATAAATGAAAGCCAATAGAAGAGGCTGAGCAGAGAGGTCTGGCAGGAGTGTAAGGCTTGATGTTAGATTTTAGATACAGGGGTACAGTTCCTCTTTCTGCATTCTCAGCTAAGATGAAAGATATGCATTTTATCTGGGCCATGACTGGTGACCAGGGGAGAGTTATGTGAGTGCACTTTGGCTGATTATAGAGAGGCAGGTAGCAGCATTCTGCAAGAGTTGGAAGGGCCTGATGACATGCAAGGAGAATCATGAATTAATAGATGAGATTCTACTCATAAAGAGCAACACTTGCTATGGTCATGACACTGTTTTATTTTTTATTAATAAACAACCAAAATCACTAAGAAGTTACTGTTCTTGATTAAAATTAAATGGATAAAAACATTTTTTAAAGTAATGTGTCATTTCAGCTCAACTGTGAAATAAAACGAATTCACCAGATGTAAATGACTACATTTATCAGAAGAGGAGGGGGAATTAGTGGGGGATGGATGTGACGTTTCTTTCCGGTGTTTTGGGGTCCAATTTAAACATTCCTGTAGGACACACAAGGACCCATTCAGCTCTGCATTCAAAATAAGACAGATTTATTTTACCTCTCGAAGGCAGCACAGCAGGTAGAGGCAATGATACCGTATTCAACCACTTTTCTCAAAATATGTAATCTATGTTTATTGGAGATAATTTTAAGACATTCTGTCCAAGTAACATTAGTCATTACAACTGAAATATGTGATAGCTTGTAGTTGGATTACTTTGGAATCTCTTTTTGCATTTAGGAACGATGAAGTGGCTGGTATTTTTTGGAATGGTCTGTGGGTGCATCTTTCTCAGTCAGTTCAGCAGTAAGTAAATTACTTCTGTACTCTCTCAAGTCATTTTCTTTTAACAAACTTATGTAATATAAATAACTAATTTGAAAGAATAGCCTAAATGTTTTGAGCATTTTCACATTTTTCTGTATGAAATTAAGTGTCCCTGGTTTAAAGATAAACAGATAAAAATAATCTTGCATGTCCATTTGCAAATTATCTAAAAGTTAGTAGATTGACAAATTTTGGCTTGAAATCTGTATTTAATCCATTGTATTTTTTTAATATAGAAAGTGTGGTTTAAACTCAGTGTGGCATAACATACATGAAAGAATGTATTTTTCGAAAAAAAAAATTTGCAATCCCCTGGGAGGACCTCATTTACATGACCTGAATCAGTCCTTTGTGGAAGTGGTCTCCGAATGTAAAAATCTCCTGTCTCTTCCATTTTCCAGATGCCAGAGTCATTCCTGAAGGAGGTAACAGGTTTCTATATTTTTGTTGTTTTCATAAACTAACTTTAAACATGCTCCAGCTTTCTATTTCAGAACGGAAAGCCAAAAGTAAAACTCACCTACCTCACTTATAAAATAAAAACCCCCAAAAAATACTGAACAAAGTAGGAAAACTACACATCAAGACATGCCGCTAATGACAAGTCTTGAAATAATGTGAAGAATGCACAATTAACTGAAATGTACCTTATCTAGGGTAATTTACAGCTCAATATATTTTATACCTCATCTATTCTTACAGCTTGATATTCATTAAAACTATGCGGGACATGTGCCATGATCAAGTGTACAACAGTAGTTCCCAACCTGAAGAGTGAACTAAGAAACCTGCCATGAACCAGCTCTGTTAACCACAACACCACACTACCACTATCCGTTAAAAGACAAACTAGCTGTCAATTACTCCAAGCAGAATATGTTGCCAGCATGGGCAAGAGGATGACCAGGATAGCTACTGTGCTGTACTGTAAAGTGGAGGGAACTGAGAAAGAGTTTGCTGTCACTGGCACATAAAACCCATTGAGAACCTTTGGGACCAAAGATACATGAGCAGAACCCTGGGCACCAGCTCTGGTGTGATGTCATTAGAGTTTGGCATAATGTTGCCATAGGAACACCCACAGACCGTGATTGACCAAGGTCTTAGTTTGTCATTCAGATAATCCAGAGTAACGTACAATTAGTGCACAAACAAAAAGGCCTAGATTTGTAAATCACCAACATTCCAAGTAGCAATTAATGAGAGTGTAATGGTCGGGCCATAACACACCCGCGGTAGGTAATTATTTTGAACAAGAATCAACTTGTGGAAGGGAAGGTAGAGCTTAAAAAAATGTATAAAAATAGGATAGATAGAAGATGTGGAAGAGGGCAATGGGAATGAGGGTGGAGAAGGGGAGGATATGTATTTCCTGAATAGATGCGTCTTCAGGTTATGCCGGAAGGTAAGGAGGGACTCTACTGTCCTGACTGATGGGCAGGTCGTTCCACCATTGGGGGGCCAGTAGGGAGTTGAAGTTGTTCTACATGTGTATTTTGTACAATTATGAACTATTCATAAAGGTAATTTTCATAGATACATACAGTATATACAGTAAAATGTTGTACTATATATAGAAAGTGGAAGTAATTGATGTATTTTGAGATTCAGTAATGTATTTTGAGACAATGTATTCATAATATTGTTACCCCAGTTCCATATGATGAGCCACCAAATGTGCCCTACTGGCCCTACTCTACCACTGACTTCTGGAGATACGTGGAATACTTCCGCAGCATCGGGGCCTACAACCATATCAACGAAATGGCTAGGGCCTTTTTCGCCCACCAACACCTTGGAGACACACTGGGCTATGAAGTTCCTGGGGGGCATGAACATTAGAAATGATATGATAAAGAACGGTGGTGTCCACTCCTGATCCTGGAGATCCACAGTGCTGTGGGATACCGTTCAGCAAGTAGCTGATCAGGTGATCAACACGTTAAAGTTCAAATGAAGCCAATAAACCAATGATCTCCAGTGAACACCACTGATTCAAATCTTTAAATCACAAAAAATGAAATTACCTAAATAATCTTTCATTAATACTATCTCTTGAGTAATTAGAATGAGTGCATAGTTTTGTAATGACCCATTGTACTGTAGAATCACTTGCTAACATCTCAGTTTTGTGCATTCATATTTAAAACTGTTAGAAGTGCAGAAGCATGGGCTTAAGTGTCATGTTGTATTGAAGTGAAATATCAATAAATGGAAATAACCTGCATACTGTTGTTATGTGTCAGTTGATTTTTAACATACATAAACATAATATTGATAATGTATTCATACCACACTTGATTTACTATATTTTCTCCATTGTGTAATTGAAGAGGTCTATGAAAATAAAATTCTAAATTAAAAAAGGTCTAAGAAAATAGTGTGGTCCTTTTTTTACCTAGATTAGAGTGGCCATTATATATGACAGTTATAAAAACAAATACACTCATAAAAATAAAAACCGCACTGTCAGAAAACTATGATATGGAAATACATTACAGATGCACCCGCTTGCTGACTCTTTTTTTTTCGCGAGTATCCTGTCCCCAGTCGGACAGTAATTGACGTAACCAAACCGGAAGCGTTTAGTATTCTTCATAACAGATCGGGTAGATTTGGGATTATTTATGCCACTCAAAGATCAATCAAACTCAACAACCATGAAGCCAGCGGTAGACGAGATGTTCCCCGAAGGAGCTGGACCTTACGTAGACCTTGACGAGGTTTATTACTTGAATATTCAATTTATACATTCGTTAGCCGAATAGCTAGCATTGGTAGCTTTACATACAGCTAGCAAGGTAGCATTAGCTTGCTAGAAAACAAGCTACTCAGTTGTCTATGTTCTACATAGCCACATTGAGAGTAATTAGATTATTTTACGTGCATTCAATGGTAAAGTTTGATCGGCTTACTTGCAGGCGAGTTAGCTTTCGTGAAATGTTTCGCGATTCATCTCACACTCAAACAAGCCAGTGGACGAGCTAATTAATTTGGCTCAAACGTAATTTTCTTGAACGGCAACGTTGGTAAAAGTTGCACACCCCGCAACTATTTTGATAACTGCTGTAAATTAATTGAATTCATGGAAATGTTTTTACCTGTACAGTTAACGTTAAATATGTTGAAGTATTCTGGTTGAAGTCCCCGTTATCTTGCAAGCAACGACTGATGATGAGGCGTGCTGTTATGTAGCCATGTATTACTTTTGTTGGGTACTGATTGAATACGAGAAAAACAAGACTGTCACTGAATATGCTTATCAAGTGAAGCCTGTTTATTGCATGCTTTCGTTTCTCACAGGCAGGGGGAAGCACCGGGCTTCTAATGGACTTGGCTGCAAACGAAAAAGCAGTCCATGCCGATTTCTTCAACGGTAAGGGGGACTTTCTTTATTTTTTAAATGTATTTTTTTTTTTTTTTGGCATTAGTGTTTTAACTAACGTTATGATAAACTAAAATAAGCAATGCAATGATATAACATGCTTCCGTTTGGAAGATTAGCATTTTTCTTTAATCTGCCAATAAAGTGCCTTATTTTAATCCTCTGGATTTGCATACTGTTGAGTGCCTTTGGGAGCAACAGGAAGCCTTTTTACATGCCTCAGAAACACTCTGATCTTTTATTCCCCTCCCTTTTACCAGATTTTTTTCCAAAGTCAGTTTTATAATGCAGTGTGACATCTGCCCCTGGGGCCGAATAACATCAAACGGCAATAACTGGAGAAACTGCTCCCCATCTGTTGCACTAATGTGGACCATTGCACCAGCAGGGCTTCGGTTTCATTGTGTGTGAAAAAAAAGTAAAAAATGGGGTCTCTCTCCCCTTCCCAATGGGGTCAGCTGTTACTTGCTGGAGGCGTTTAATAGTTTACGAGGCACAAGCCATCTCATAGTTTTAAGGGTTGGAGGCATTACGCTTTATCATGATATGTGATGTGAAGCAGCTGATGTCTATCAAAGGAACATCACCCCAAGGCCTTTGTGATGGCATGGTGAGGCTTTGTGAAACCCCTAATAAGGAGGGGTACTGTGTGCACTTTTGTCACTGACTTGCATGAACCAATCAAAATACTTTTCCTTCAAATCAGCAAGTCGCAATGCATAACTCCATCTTTTGTGGGGTTTATTAAATGTCTCTTGCTACAGTACAGCTGGTCTAGTGCTCCCAAATAAAGTCACGGTGGGTTTTTTTTAAACCAATGCCTTGTGGTGGTGAGGCCTTACACTCACTTGGGCTGCTGCCCCAATAAATGCCATCCTTGCTCTGATGGAGATTGTTGACATTAAAACCAATGGAACAAACCGTGGGCTAATCCTAACCTTGGGCCCGATCACTATGTTAAGAATTTGCATTGGAACTGGCTTTTGGACCTCTGTAACACTGATGCGCACACTAATCTAAATGCATTCACAGCCCAGGAAATGAGGAGCTAAATTTTCTTTAAAATGTATTTCTTTATTCTCCACGTTGAAAATTGTATGCCCCCTGAGTATTTGCTTTTTAAAAGCTACCTTTGGTTTTTAGGGAAGAAGCCATAAAGTGCGGTCGGGGGAAAAAAAAAAAAACTATAAACCATTTTACAGGATTTTGTTCTGACTCTAGCTCAGCATGGTTCCAAGATGTGTACGACTTTATCCGGTTTTTAGAGGCCCACAGAGCAGAATGTGTTTCCTGCCGAAGCAGAGAATCTTTTAGTGAGGGGTCCCTGGCAGGGGGGAGTAAAATTTAGCAGGTTGACACCATATCTGAAGAGGAAGATAAGCGCCCAGCCAAATGCACAAAAACTTATCCGTTCCACCTCAGGGCTTTCCAACATCCTGCAGACCATACATAAGTATTCCCAGTATTTTAATATGCATACATGGCATGAATAACTACTTGAAATAAAAACTTTTGAGTCCAGGGTTATTGTTTCTATATAATGCCAATGAAGAATAGCCTAAGAACCCTGCATGAACTGACAAGCAGTTCATTGTTATTCTTCGTGTGTGTGAATGCAGATCTCTTTGCAGCAAGGTATTTTTAACTGGATTTTTAATGCAAAATATGAAATATACAGTCAAGCCGGAAAGTCTGAATACCCCTTTCACCTTCTCCACGTTTTATTACATTACAGACATATTCTACAATAGATTGAGTTCATTTTTTGTCTCAAAATTCTACACAAAATAGCCCATAATGACAAAGTGAAAACATGTTTTTAGAAATATTTGCAAATGTATTAAAAATCAAAAACTGAAATCTCATTTACATAAGTATTCATACCCTTTGCTTTAACATATTTTTAAAGTATCATATTTAATATTTGGTCCCATATCCTTTGCATGCTGTTACTTCCTGAAGTCTGTCACCCATCAACATCAAAAGACTCTTGATATCTTATTTCCAGGTACTGTTACAAGCGATACTATAAGCTCTCTGCATTTGAATGGATTTCTATGAGAATTGGGGGGTGAGACTAGATTCAGCTGTACATTACGCTGGTACAGTATGGAACTCATGACTGGCGAAATGGCTGTAAGTCATCAAGGGTCTGAGCTATTGAATGAGCCCCAAACCATCACTCTGTTGCCAGATATGGAGTAGATGTGGATGGATCACTGCAAGGGTTATTTCTCCTGACCCATTTTCCTATAGAACTCTGGGGGAAAAAGTCAGGAGAAACGACCCTTAAAGGGATCCATCCACATCTACTCCATATCTGGCCGCAGAGTGATGGTTTGGGGCTCGTTTGATACCTTAGACCCCTTGATGACGTACAGCCATTTCGCCAGTCATGTGTTCCATACTGTACCAGTGTAATTTACAGCTGAATGTAGTCTCACAGAGATCAGTTCAAATGCAGAGAGGTTATAGTATCGCTTGTAACAGTACCTGAAAATAAGATATTGAGTTTTTTGATGTTGATTGGTCACAGACTTCAGGAAGTAACAGCATGCAAAGGATATGCGACCAAATATTAAATATGATACTTTAAAAATATGTTAAAGCAAAGGGTATGAATACTTATGTAAATGAGATTTCAGTTTTTGATTTTTAATACATTTGCAAAAATTTATAAAAACATGTTTTCACTTTGTCATTATGGGCTATTTTGTGCAAAATTTTGAGACAAAAAATGAACTCAATCTATTGTAGAATATGTCTGTAATGTAATAATACTTGGAGAAGGTGAAAGGGGTATTCAGACTTTCCGGCTTGACTGTAATTTGAAATGCACATCTCTACTACAGGTGAAACATTTTAGAATGTGCTTGAAGCATGTTTCTACATGCATCCTTATCTACTTTCATAATTTTGATAAAACTATTTCAGTTGTGAAATGTAAAACTGCTTATTTTGAAATCCACTCAGGACACGTTACATGTCATTGTAGTTAAATACTTTTCTATTATTTTGCGAGTTTATGGATTTATTATTTATTTTTTTGCAGATTTCGAAGACCTCTTTGATGATGATGATATCCAGTGATGTCCAAGTTGTGCACATTGTTTGTAAATAAACACAGGAAAAATGAGAAAATACGAAAACGTATCAGAAGTTTCTGTTTTCGTGGTGCTGGGGTGAGGACCAATGGACTAACAGTTGAGCACAAAATAACTTTGCTGTATTATACTATTGTTGGGTGAGTTAAGTTTTGTAATTTCAGACAATTCTTAAAGAGTCTTGAGTCCAGATGTTGCAAAATTCTAAAAATCTCTAACATTCCTCTTTCTATGGTATGTTAAGATCATAACATCTTGTTCATGTTGAAAACGGTCTCCGACCTAGATTGCAGGTTTACGGGCTGTCCCGAACACCTGTTAGGTGTACATCTTGAGTATAATTATATGTAAGATTTGAGAATGCTTGTTCAAGTCATACTTAAACACACAGCAGATGGTAAATGATTAATGGAGCCTCAACACAGAATTGTTAAATTATTTCAAATGGTATTAAAAAAGGTGCAAGTATATAGATATTAAGTCACAAAATACAGTTCATCAAGATGCATCATTGTGTACATCAAGAACAATGCAATTCCTTTCTATGTCACCACAGAAATCAACGTAATCTAGTCTACACACTTGATACTGTGGATTATACAAGTCCTCCTAACATAACATAACATAACAAGAAACCAGACCATAGCTCGTTCTGGTTTAGAAGGGAAGCAACAGCAATAAAAATGTCAATTTAGAATCGTTAACCTTCCAAAGGTTTTCAGTTTTTTTTGTACCCTTTGGCCTTAGTAATCAAACAAGGGAAATGCCATTTGAAGAATATCAAATCCTCCAAGGGTCAGCAGAAAACAGATGGAGAAACATAAAAATGTTCTTTGGCATCATTTATCAACCCGTGTGTAAAACTTAACGTGCTTGATTTCTAAATCTTTACTACATGTAGACAAAGTTTTAGTATAAACTTTGTACAAATTCACCACAAGTTTTACCATGGCTGTGTTCACAGGAAACCACTTTACATATGGCATAAAGAAAAGCTCTAACTAGTGCTTGGTATAAAAGGCTAATTTAGTATCATTATTGGAGAGAAACTCATTATTCTGAAATCATATTACTTGAACTAGAGACAGTTGCACATACGGGAGGTCTACAAAGGGGAAGAAATCTATACATACTTTTTCACTGGTTAATATGTGAAAAATATTAAGATTATTGTGTATATCAAGAAAAAGTACACGGAAGATAACTTTTTTGTGAAACAAAATCAACATCCACAATCTTTTTTAACAACTGAGACAAAATGGTACCATTCCACCTCTTGAGTGGATTCACCATATAAGGATTTTAAGATTCAATATTTGCTGTATGGTGGGTAATGTTTATGTTAGTACTATTGCTATATGGGTCAATTTCAGTGTGCTTGGCTGGAATTTAAACCTTAGGTTTAAACCTCTAGACCATAGAACTGCATTACAACTGGAACGGCTAATCCTTATTCCCGTAGTTGTAATGCAGTTCTGTGGTCTAGAGGTTTAAACTCCAGCTAAGCACGCTGCAGTTGATCCAATTAGTTTTATCATTAACTTATTAGTTTATTGTACTTTTTGTATTTTTTTTTCCAGAACAATTACAAAATGCTGATCATTTATTCCTCATAAGTTACTTCTGAACTGGTTGTTCATAATTGTTGCAGTAGCATTGTTCAGCCACAAGGAAATGTTCCTGTGCATAAACATTTATGAACATATTTATGATGGTAGAAGCCTTCTCTCAAAATGCTTTTTTGATGAATCACATACTTTCCTCAAATATAATCCTACAGATAGATGAGGATGAAATATGTAAGTATACATAGAGCTGCTAAGTGGAATGAGAGTGGGTGCAATGTCGTCTAATGTGTCACTGCTTTCAGGAGATATAGATTACATGTAGGTTTTTTAAATGTTTTTATTTCACCTTTGTTTTTAGAAACCTGGCAAAACAAATTAAATATTCACAAGATTGAAAGATGAAATTAAATAAATCTGACTGTTTTAAATATGAGGAACCAACTATGGAATTTCATTGTTTTACTTTTTCAATCTTAGTTTTTCCCTGACAGATTTGAAAAAATGTGGGTAATCTAGTTTTATGTGACAACCTGAGACTTGTGAAAATACTGAAGATTCAGTTTACTTTTGCTGAAAATCAAGATTAATTTATTTTGGTCTGAAGGATGCTGTGCTCCTCTGGCTGTCCAAACATATCCTTTGTACATGACTTCCTGATGTCTGTGACCCAACAACATCAAATATCTTATTTTTAGGTACTCTTACAAGCGATACTATAATCTCTCTGCATTTGAATGGATCTCTATGGGAATTGAGCATGACATGCAAAGTATATGCAACCAAATATGAAATATAACTTTATTCAAAGTTAATGTTAATTTGTCCAATTAATTTTGGTCTCCTAAAATGGGGGTGGGGGGGGGAGACTATGTATAAAAATGGCTACAATTACTACACTGTTCACCCGATATGCAGTAAAAACCCTCAAATTAAAGCTGAAAGTGTGCACTTTAACCTCATAGTTATTGTTCTATTTAAAGTCCAATGTGTTGGAGTACACAGCCAGAACAACAAAAATTGTGTCACTGTCCAAATACTTATAGACCTAACTGTATATCATTCATTTTGCCTGTGTACCCTCAATTGGCTACTTTGATCAGAGTAATTTGATCAGATGTAGTTATTGGCAGATGTACCTAAATCTCCAATGGGGATAATTTTGTTTGTGGGCCTTCCTTGGAGCATTTGTGATGACAAAATCGGCAAGAACCTGAACCCGAACCGGAACCCAAGTTTGTGGCTTTATTATGTGGATGTGTGATTACATGAGATCAGAAGGTACAGAAGTTTATGTGTTTAAGTGCTGAGAGTCTGTGGTCATTGTGGTTGTTTCTATAGGAAACCCTGAAAAGTGCCAAACACTCAGTGCTGTATAGGTATGGAGCATGCCCCACCAAGCTGTAACTTGGTGGATGGCATACCTGCCATCCCAATTACTGTCATTGTATATGGGCAGATTGTAAATGTGCAGATTTTTTAAATTGCAGCTCTTGAGAATGTCCGTGATCACACTTGACCATTCCAGATGGATTTTCAAACAAAAATTTTAAAGATAACGCTTTGTTGCTACAACAACACCTTGGAAGATTGGCAGCAGCAGTGAGTGTGAGATAAATACTTACAGAATGTTTTAGTTTGGTTGTTGTTTTAATTAATATCTAAGAATAAAAAAGTAATAAAAATTAATTGTTCAAAGTTATAGTTAAATTTATTTGGAGGCCATCTTCTCTGGAAAGGAAAGCCCGGTTAAACACAATGAAATATCCAGTAAGAACCTTGCTTATCACTGGAATGGCAAAAAAAACCATCCTCTCATCTAACCTTTTACTTGAGAATCCAGTCTTCTCTAATAATCTAAGCGTGTTCTCCTGTAAACATGCTGGGGCTCAGTGGTTCGGACAAATATCTACATGCTCAATTCAGTTTATGATGGATGACTGCAGATGTTTCTTCTTTAACATTTACTGAGAAACCATATGCTTTTTAGACAATTTTGAGCTAGAGGTTATTTCTTTTCTTTTTTTGCAGGGGTTGACATATATTTAAGATGTCAGTACTCCTCGGAGGCACAGAAGCCTTTTCTAGGATTGCTTAGGAGTCGCATTTCTGCACCTTTTGCTCAAGCTAACTATCAAACGTGGCGTGTAAATAACAGCCTATTCATTTCTCAAGTGTTGCTTTTATTATATGTTTGTTACACCCCGCCCAAGTCTACAGCTACTCAGTATCACAGCACTTTCATTGGTCATTTAGGAGGCAGCCCAGGAGCCAATCCCAGTCTGTCTAACAGCATGCCCCTGCTGTGTGACGTGCCTTTTGTTTTTAATGATCAAGGCGCCATTTAAAAATGTTGTCCTACTTGGATTGAAACAGTGGGTTCTGAGGGGAGCTCAAAGGTAGGCTGGCCAGGTCCAAGTAGACAGAAGCCCCCGGAACTCCCATCCAAGGTAAGGGCACCTCACCCTGTCCAGATATCCTAGAGGTTTCAAGGGGTAAGGGTCTCACAGCTTTAACTGAACATCGGTAAGTTCTGCATTCAGTGCAACTCAGGCTAATTTTCATTCAGGGATTAAATGCTATAATCTTGAACGTTTGTTCAAGGTTTGCTTAAATTCTGAGCTAAGGAGAATGCATGCAATCAGTATTCTAACAATAAGGATGAGTTTAAAGAAACTACAGGTTTATTGGATGTGTATGAAAAGAAAGCTTCATGTTTGAATCCAAAATTGGATATTGCTGTAGGACTGCAAGATATTGTACTACAGTGCTATAGTACTACTGCCTGAACTGGTTACAAACATTGTGCTGTATAGTGTATAATTTATTTTTAATTAACAAATAATAAATAGTCCAGTGTTCATTCACTACTTTAAGTAGAAGAAAAAATGCTTAAATAATTATTAAATATGGACTTGCACTGAAATTAATTTGAAGTGCTATCTGATTGAAGAGTGTCTCCAAATTCAAACATATTTGCAGGTTCCCAAATTTAAACTGATATCTTACTTAATGCTCAGTTTCAACAAAAACCTTGTAAAAAAACACTGAAGCAGGTGATGTCTGGAGTATTAATATTAAGAACATAATACCATACTGATACTTTTTAATGTCATGTAAAGGCTGGGTGCATAGGTTATAGTAGAATAAAATTGTAGTAGAGCTGATTTACTCAGTTTACTGTGAACTACATTCAATGTTCATTACTAGGGATAGCTGCTACTTTATGGGAAGGCTGTGCTTTGTCTTATCTGTTCTGTAGTTACTTTGATGACATTTCTGTATGCAATTACTGTATGTCGCTTTGGATAAAAGCGTCTGCTAAATGACTAATGTAATGTGTAATGTACCCAAGGCACTATTGTGACTGCATTCACATTTAATTAGACTTATGTTGTCTGAGCTTTGTCACAATTAAAAACATGGTATATATTGTATGCCAGGGGTCCCCGAATCTTATCCAAAAAGGGCCGGTGTAATTTCAGACTTTAGTTCCAACAAAGTAGTTACACACCTGATTCTACTAATCAACCACTAGTGTTTTCCAAGGACCTTGATTAGTAGAATCAGGTGTGTAACTGCTTGGTTGGAACAAAAGCCTGTACCCACACCGACCCTTTCTGGATAAGATTGAGGACCCCTGTTGTATCTACTTGATGTTTAGGGAAACGCTCTAAACCAGGGGTCCTCAATCTTATCCTGAAAGGGCCGGTGTGGGTGCAGGCTTTTGTTCCAACCAAGCAGTTACACACCTGATTCTACTAATCAACCACCTGACTCTTCACTAAGGACCTTGATTAGTAGAATCAGGTGTGTAACTGCTTGGTTGCAACAAAAGCCTGCACCCACACCGGCCCTTTCTGGATAAGATTGAGGACCTCTGCTCTAAACGGTACCACTTTCAATTATATCAGCATTACTCAGCAAATAGACAAAATAGGTTAATATTTTAGCGACCGACTGCTAAAAGTTTGAATCTGAAGTACAGCACAATCATATTTTAAGGATGCACCACAATGCACCTGAACTTTAACATGGCTTTTTATATGGATACCTAAAGCATTGTTAATGCACTTCTTAGACCATCCGAGTAGGCTATTTTTTTAGGATTTAGAGACAATTGGAAACACATAAACGTTTAAATCGGTCGCTGTAACGCATTTAGACAAAGTAGGCTCTTTCTTTAGACATCTGTCTTGCCTGTATTTTTACCATGAAACGAAAAAAAAACGCCCTACACAACTTCCTGTTTGTTAACAGAACATGTTGGGATTAACGACCAGAGTCTACAATTTAAAACAATTTAGGATCCTATTAAAACAATATAGCCTACCAACACGCCAATTGAGAACGTTTGTTAATTCATAACAGATGTTCTCAAATGAAGTTTCCTTTCCGATGTCTGGAATATCTGAGACTGACGACCATCTTTCTTTGGTGCTGAACGGATAGCGCCCAACATAGCTATGGTTCAATAATACAACTTCAGTACGTCGTTGGAGTTATTTTAACATGTAGGGCTACTGTAACAATGTAACGGACCATTATTGGAGACTCTTCTTACTAAATAAAGTTGGCCTACCACAGTTATCCCCATTCCTGCCATCTAGTTTCAAATGCCAAACTTCTATTTTCTTGTAGAAACGGCTGAAAGCTAACAATGGCACAAGCAGGACGGCTAACGCTTTCCTTCATGGTTACTGGCGTGCTGCTTGCAACCGCGTTATTACCAGGTAAGACCAATAATTCACTTACATTTCAAGTTTGAGTTTGCTAGTAAGGTCGCCCCTCTCCCCATTGATTCGGCCAGACTAGATGCGAAACAGCGGTTCAAATAACTGAAATTATTTTCCGTATTGAAAATATTCAAACCAGTAGCCTGGGCACTCTGCTAGAATGCGAGTGGATAAGGTGCGCTACTTTGTTGCGGCTAATGCCTACATGCACGTGGGCACGTGGAAAGGTACACGCCCCCCACACACGTGTTTTGCACTTGATTAACAGCTAAAACAGAACGTTACACCTTTATTGAAAAGTATCAGTTATCAGGGGGAAACGGCAAAGATCAAAAGGCTTCCATAAAGCAACATGCTATTTCTGAATGCCTGCTGGAATAAGTAAACTGCTCTCTACACAATAGAAATATGAACCAAATAATGTTTTGCCAATACGTTTTTGCTAGTCAGCAGGAAGAACATGCTTTCCGAATGGTCCTGCCCCGAATGTTCCACATCACTCTTGTAAAAATTAATTAATATATCATGCAGGTAGTGCCCCAGATTTGTTTATTGTAAAGTAGTAGGCCTACACCTTTTCTCATAAAATTATGCTGCTGACTGCACACTTCTCTTTTTGCTATGAATCTCCCCAATTATGGAGCCACAGGTAGAAGTATGGAAAAAATAATATTGTCCACTTTTTTTTTTTAATGATGCAGTGCCTTTGGGCACATTGCCTACACTTTGTAATTTTATAGTTGTACCTCCAGTAGGCCTCAGTAGCACACACCCCCCATTGACCCTGTTCTAAGCACTGTAATATAGTGTTTGAAGATTAATCCACATGACGCTGTCCGCATCTGCTCCAGCATTGAAACTACCCATCCACATGTTCCAAGGGGCTTATTAGCAGCTAAGTGTTTTTCTTCATTTGAAACATGCAACATCTGGTTCTGATGACTCCTCCTAATGTCCCTCACAGACTTTCTGGGGGCTGGTCCAGTGGGGGAGCGACTGAAAGGAGACAGTAAATATACCGTTTTTTTGTTTGTTTAAAAAAAAAAAAAAAAAAAACAGTTTTACAATTTGATTATAGTCACTGACTAATATAAAGACAGTCACACTGGAATTGGCAGGTACTTTGATGTGGCTTACTTGCATCACAAAAATGTCATCTTGCAAGATATTTACTGTATTTTGTTCAGCTCACATAAGATGTCAGGCGTTTCATTTTGATGGAAACATATATTTCATTGATATGCATTGTAGCTGTTATCAGGCATCATAGTTTTACAATTTGTTAAAATGTTAGAAGGACTTGCTGTATTTATACAGTCAGGTTTTGTCACTTAAAACCCACAAGTACTCAAATACATTATTGTGTTCAAGTTGTCATCACCAAAAATGTACATTTGAAATACAAAACCAATGGAATTTTGGTTTGGAGGGTCTACCATCCAGGATGATCTTGGGACTTGCCTGAGGTGAGGGTATCTGTAAATGTACCTTTTGCTGTGGATTCCAGTGGGAGATGCAGCACTGGAAGAGGAGGCTGGCAGTCTGTCTGTCTTGAAGAAACTGACCCGGAACAGGAGGAACGTCAGCTTGTACAGGCGGCTTCCAGACTTCTGGACCTGGTACAAATTTTTTATGGAGTCTGGGAACCAGGAGGGGGTGAGTACACAGCTGCCCCAGACCTCCTGATGTCCTAATCGGTAATCCAGGGCTTGCAAAATGTTGCTTGCATGGGACATAATATGATACATTTCAGACAGTTCTCTGGTTTAAGGAGCCAGGAAAAGAGTTTGTTTAGTCCATGAGAGTAATTAAATGGTTTCACAGTACCTCTGGTGCACTGAAACCCAACCACCATTTAGCCGGGGAGGGCCAGAGCTGGTCCCCTAGCTCTTATTTAGACACACAGCTCATCACACATGCATGGATTAATTACTGCTTCCACTTCAGTTTGTTTTTCTAAATGGACAAAGAAATAACCAAAAAATATAAGAATACTGTGATCTGCCCTCCACTTGTTTTATGACAGGGTTAGGGAATACTTTTTTAGGTTTTCCAGCTTTGGGCCATTGGTTCCTGTATTTTTCAGGATTTTTGATTCCCTCTGTAAAATAATTAATGTGAATTGCTGTGTAACAACCTGTTTATAAATTGTGCGATACAAAATACATACCGACTGATTTACTCATTGATTTAATCAATTGCAGAGGGTGCCCCACACTGATGTTCCAAAAACAAAAAACAAAATTCCTTTTTTTGGCACAAACTCTTGCTCAACTGTGTTGTGTTTCTTTTGTCACCAGGTGGAGGATCTTGACCGTATTTACCTCAATTACCTTCAGAACAAACATCGGGTGGACGAGGGCGGCCCCGCCTTCAACCACTACCTCCAGCACCTGGGGGAAATCTATAAACTGTGCGCTGACTCTGACGACCCAGAATGCCTTGCTGAGCACACGAGCAAACCCAAGGCTAAGGTTGTGATGCCCAAGCCGGCTCCGGTGAGGGCCGTCTGTGACCCGTTTACAGATCCCTATTGCCTTTTTGCCAGAATGGTGGCTTCCAAACTTGCCTCCGCAGCCCCGGCCCCACCCCCAGTCCCAGTCAAAGGTCCTGCCCCCATTCTAACTCCCCTGATACCCCTGCCTGGCAAAGGTCCCCTGGGTTACTACTATGCTCCGGTTCTCGAACCCTTCCTGTCGGCCGAACAGCGGGGTGAGCTTCTGCGTATCTGCAACCCTTCTGATGTTGAGTGCCTGCAGTATCACCTGCGTGCTGCATTCGGCTATAGGCCGGCTGCTGGACCTGCCCCCTCTTATGCGCACCTGGGCTGCGACCCAAAGAAGAACCCATTCTGCAAACCCACCTTGGTGCAGAAAGCCCCATCGGGACTCTATCACCTGTTCCCGACCTGTGACCCAGAGTTTGATCCCTTCTGCAAGCCAGGCGCACTGGCCCCCGCTGCTCAAACTGCAGAGAAGTCTGACGAGGCCCCCAAAGAGCAGAGCTGCAACCCGCTCTTTGATGACAACTGCAACCCCCTCACCGCCACCATGCTGGCCGGTATCACCAGGCCCGTCTTAGAGTACACCCCCAAGGAGCAGCCTGCCTTGAACCTTGCCTGCGACCCTCGCTATGATCCCTACTGCCTGATGGGTGCTGCTGCCGCCCTGCTAAAGCCGCCTCCGCCCCTGCCCCAGGACCAGACCCGCCCCCGCTTGGGCTTCAAGGGCAAGACCAAGGAAGGTTATGACTGCTACCTGTTCTACGACGAGGGCTGCTTTCCGCCAAGCTCCAAGGGTGACGACAAGGCCCCCGAAGCCCCTGCCTCCGACGGCCCTGACTGCCACCCCTTCGACCCTACCTGCGGGAGGTTTGCCCCCCAGTCCTTAAGCGCCCCTGAGCCCGGCAAACCAGCCAAGAATGGCGTGATTGAGCCCCACCCCGACTGTGACCCAGAGTACGACTATAACTGCCGCCTGCGTCGCCCCGATCCCGAGGCTGCGGCAGAGGAGGCGCCCCAGGAGAACCAGGAGGCGGAGGAGCCCAAGGATGAGGCCGCCCATCAGGAGGAGCCACTTCAGGAGGCTCCCGGGTTTGACCCATTCCAGAGCGGGCAGGGAGACCTCTTCGCTGGCTATGTGGCCCAGGACCACGCTGTCCCTCGTTTTGAAAACTTCCTTAGGGGATATGCCGACCAGTATGGTAGATACGATTCTTTTGCTGGAGGTTACAAGAAGAAATAAGAACACACTAAGAAAAAAGCAGGAACCCTGTAATATGTGCAAGATGCGCTTTACACACACACACACACGCAGACACAACACACACACAGATCAAAAGGAAAACCTGGCCAGTATCATCTATACCACGGGCTTGTGCTGCAAAGGCAGTAGGCCGAGGGGTGGTGGGGTGTGAGGCGTCTGCATCGGTGAATCTGATTCACTCAGTCACAGTACATGAAGTTCATACCATTGCTGTCTGATGTGTGTGGAAAATAACCACACAATGAACATTCTCATAGAATCTCATCGGTCCTCTGGCCGAAGATAAGACCATGGGAAACCCGTCTTGCCTTGTGTTTTTAAAAACCCAATGTCTGTAGTTATGAGCCTTTGTATTCTTGTGATTTTTAAATTAGGGGTAGCATACGTGAATATGGTTTAACCTGGAATTGCATTATCCTCAGTGGTATGTTGCCCATTTACTTTTTATTGTTATGGATCTCTTCCTGAATAATATTTAATTTTGTCCTCTACGTTTTCGCTTAAAATGTGTATTTACGAACCTCAAGAATCTGCTTTGTTTGTTTGCTTGTTGCTAATAAGTTTTCTTTTTTGAATGTTACGAATAAAAAGCTTTGAAAAAAGTAATTTTCTGCTTCTTCTTTAAGATGAAGTCTTCATGGGTCCATCTTCTTTGGCCTATGTGGTTTACCAAAAACGTTTCTCTTCTGAAAAAATGTGTATCTGCTTGTTTGTGAGACAGAGAATATAAAACCCAAAATATAAGGAGTGCTATGTATCACAAAATATATGAATTGCTACCATCATTATATGCATAAATTTACAGGACATTTTAGAAAATGAATGTCATCACATCACATGCTATCAACTGAACATTTTGTTTCTATCATTTTGCTTAATTTAACCTATATTTAATATAAACATATAATTACATATTTAATATAAACATCGAACAAAAAGTTAGGAAATTTGTGTTTGGTAGATTATTTCTCTGTTGTAACAATGCTTCTTGGCAATACATTTTATACCATTGGAAAGCCTGTTTATTTCCCTTTTAAATGGTGCCCCATTTGTAAGGAACATGCATTTGTGAGATGAGCAGCACAGCTGAGTATGTGGGTTGCGCCCATGTAAAATTTGCCAAATCTTCTCTGCCAATGCCAAACAGTTTATTCTGCTGTTGCTATTGACTCTTGTTTTGAGCTTCCGGTACCCCCAGGTGCTGACAATCAGGTGCCTGGGGGGATGAAACGGGGGACGTCAGAAACAGACCGCAAATCTCACACTGAAGAAATCCATTCTTTAATTGAAGTAAATTTATTCTGAGAAAACAAAAATATATTTTTAACAAAACCACATGCGCCACAATTATTGGCACCCCTAGAAATTCTTATTAACAAAATGTAACTGAAACATTTTTCCATTTATATTTTACTTTTTAAAGTTGATCTGAGTGTTTAGGAACTTTGAAGCAGTAATTCATGACTTCCTGTTTCACTAGGGTATAAATAGGAGGTGACACAGAGGCCATATTCCCTTATTAATACATCAACATGGGAAAGATAAGAGAACACACAAATCAAATGAGGGAAAAGTGTGTTGAGCTTCATAAGTCAGGAAATGGCTATAAAAAAATTAGCTTCTCACCTAAAAATGCCCATATCTACCGTTAGGAAAATACTTAAAAAGTTCAAAGCAACTGGAACTGTTACAAACTTGCCTAGAAGAGGACCCAAGTTTATTTTGCCCCCACGCACAGTGAGGAGGATGGTAAGAGAGGCAAAAAAAATCCCCAAGAATCACTGTTGGAGAATTACAGAGGAAAGTAGCATCTTGGGGTCATCAAGTCTCCAAAACTACCATTAGATGTCACCTCCATGCCAACAAATTATTTGGAAGGCATGCCAGAAAAAAAGATTTTCCTGTCATTTCACCATGAATGTAAGCGCCTGGATTTTGCTAAATGCAACTGAAACTTTGACTGGAACTGTGCTCTATGGTCAGATGAAACGAAAATTGGGCTTTTCGGCAACCAACACTCAAGGTGGGTTTGGCGTAAAAAGAAAGATGGCTATACTGAAAATAACCTGATCCCCACTGTTAAGCATGGTGGAGGTTATGTGATGTTGTGGGGCTGTTTCTCTTCCAAAAGCCCTGGAAACATTGTTAGGGTGCATCATGAACTCCATGAAATACCAGAAAATTTTAAATCTGAATCTGGCTGCCTCTGCCAGGAAACTAAAACTGGGTCGTTGTTGGATCTTCCAGCAGGACAATGATCCAAAACATACGTCCAAATCAACACAAAAATGGTTAACTGAACACAAAATCAAGCTTCTGCTATGGCCATCTCAGTCCCCTGACCTAAACCCCATTGAAAACCTGTGGGCTGAGCTGAAGTGGAGAGTGCACATGAGAGCACCTAGGAATCTGTATGATCTGGAGAGATTCTGTAAAGAGGAATGGTCTCAGATTTCTTGCTCTGTATTCTCTGTATAATTCTTATTAGATGTTATGGGAGAAGACTCAGTGCTGTTTTATTGTCAAAGGGAGGTTGTACAAAGTATTAAATGCAGGGGTGCCAATAATTGTGGCACGTGTGGTTTTGTTCAAAATCATTATTTCTTGATGAGGGACTTCTTTTCTCAAAATGAATTTACCTCAATTAAAAGTTTTTTTCAGTGTGAGATTAAGCTAATTCAGGGGTGCCAATAATTGTGGAGGGCACTGTATATATATATTAGCATGATTTAGTTTTGCTGATTAAATGGAGAACTATATTTTGTCTGAAAGCCATGTGGCTTCCCTCCCAAGTATTGTGAATGCAACCTGGAGGGCTGCAAGGTTACTATCCTTCAGATCCTGCGGCTGGAGCCTTGCTTCCAGCTTCAACAACAGGAGGTTTCCTTTAATATTATGGACAACAATTACACATAGATTAAAAAAGTAACCAGCTAAAGTGGCCCGTCCATGACAGAACATGAGTCATACAGGTCCAACTGTATTCATCTCTATTTATTCGAATGGGAGATGTGCTTGTGGTGTTCCCAAGGTACTATAGGTCAGCCTCCTGCATTTTCACAATTTTGTGGCAGATCTCCTTTCTAATTCGTTATAAATCATGTGTAAATTTAACGTGTGGTTTTTGGCAGAGGAACTCACCGAATTTCACAATAGTAAATGAAAGTGAAATTTTTTTTTTGGTTGAAACTAAAGGCAGTACAAACGTATTACCTCCTGATTGACGTATTTGCTTTCGAATGCAGCAGAGATTCTGAGCTAGGTCAATGACAGGGCTGTGGTAGGGGACTGTAAAATAACAACAGGTCCTTCTGAGAATTAGAGAAACCTGTGCCAACAGATTATAGCTCCATATAGTACACACTCACACCACTGTATGGACAATGTATCAGTTGCTATGTGTGTGTACGATACACACACACACACACACACACACAGCAGGGACAGTCTACTGAAAGCAATTTCCCGGTGGTTTCTCAAACACATAGGAAGGAGGATGCATCACAGGCCCTGAGAATCAACACTGAACACAATCCAACTAAAAGACCACTATTCAGATTTACTGAGATTTGAGCGCAATATGGCGCTATGTAACCGATGAAAGCCAGAAAACACTGACCTTTGGAAGGTTGGTAGATTCATGTCAAACAAAATTCAATACCAATGCACTGACTGCTTTTCACATTGTCAAAATATTCCGTGCTTCTCTGAAATAAAAACATCTTTGTTAAAAACGTCACTAACAGTTACAGAATTTAATGAAGGAAGATGAATAACTGATAATAATAAAGGGCAAAACAAATTGTTTAAATATAACATTGGAATGCTTCAGTCCTTCTACAAGACAGGAAGACAGAAACGGCAGACCATGTAACTCCATGGGTACCGTATTTCTTCCGCTGCCGGCCGGCATTCGGAACCCCCGACCACTTGGAGCGAGTCTGGAGCAGCGCTGAGCATCGCCGCAACTGTTCAGGTGCTGACAGCTTTCAAGTTTAAAGCCTTAGCCAGGAGCCCTAATGACTACCTTTCCCCGCCGAGCGTGCATGTGTAAAAGCTTGTGGAAACATTTGCAGTAATTGTAGGTGTTGTCTTGTAAATTCTGCCCATTCTTTGCAGTTTTGAGGCATCTGGAGGCGTGTTGACCTAGATAATCGCAAAAATGTATAGCTCGCTAACATTTGTATACCTGAGCACATCTAAATAATATTTGGAAGGAGATTTCGCTCGAATTCTTTTTCAACACAGCAAGTTGTATCAATATGTAACTCAATAAAACACTGCTTGCCTCAGTGATTTATGGTTGTTAGCATCAAACTGTATAGGTGCAACATTATAAGTAGGCATTTGAATCCTATATTTAGCTGCAATACGTGCAAGCGAAAGATGTATAATAAACAATTAAAGTGTGATCGATTGTACATTTTTTAAAGCACAAAACTGACCATGCAAATTTACAACTAAATGCAAATGAGATCTGGAGGTCGTCCGGCTATGGGTCAAGAATGAACATGCTGCCTAATCTTGAGGATGGCAGATGCTAAGGTATGATTTTGCATGGGGAAAACAAACAGTTGCTGCGGTTCATCAGAACCCTGGCACACTGCGCTATAAAGCAACTGGTGTCAAATAGCCTGGCTTGGCTGCAGGTTGGCAAGATGCTGGCTGAAATCGCAGGGGAGCACTGGCAACTGGAGACGACGAGATTAAACAGCAGAGGACTGTGCATAAATTGGAAAAAAAATTATTCAAATGGCATTTATCATTAAAAATGATACTCTAAATAGATCTGCTCGCATGTTCCAGTCATTTTCATTCGAGCGATTAATCTGAAGGTCAGTTTGGCCATGTTATGTTTCTGAAAGTGAACCTCAAAGACCTTAAAATAGTCTATGACGGTGAGACAGGCTGGTGTTCTGTGAAAAATATTTTCCTTCTTAAACTACATTTGGCTCTAAAAGGCTGTACTTTGCTGCCCCTCGCAGTTTAACAAAGAAATAACATGCAGAACTTTATTTGCAGTCTTAAGATTTTTTTCGATTTAAGAAAGACCATATATTTCCATGATTGTAAAAATGATAAAATCTTAAAAATATCATATATATATATTATACAACTTAACCTTAATATCATACAAATATATGCATATATTATACGTACAATAAAACATATAGATATATATTTTATTGTTATTATCAGAGCAACGTAACAGAAAACAATAGACTACACTTCATTATAAATATTCTGCTTTTCATACATGCCATCTAAGACATCAAGATAAAGTAAAACAATAAACAAACTCAACAATTGTGTTTTGTTGAAACATGTCCCTCCCTTCAACTGAAATAATGCTACCAATTCACATCCTATAAGTCACTGAATGTCATTGGACTCCATAGTCTCATTGTGAGAGTCTGGTTACATTCAAAACCCTGCACCTTTCTATGTGTACAGAGAGAGCTTTTCTAAATGGTACGGGGGCACATGAGTTGATATATTCAGAGTGTCTTGCATAGCCTGGGATTATATATCAGTCCATTTATAACATAATGAAATCTTATCGATTTGTTCTTTGATATTTTATTTCTCTACCCGTCTGTTTTTGAGCATCACCTTAATATGATATTCCTTTAAAAAAAATCCTTTTAGTTTTACTATCCCTCTGTTATCCAATGGTTCATCTCTGTCACCTTTTTAGAGTCAGGATTTCTTTCAAGATGTTTTTGCCCACATTGGCTTGAATTGTTTTCTTTTGTTTTTTGACTTCCTCAAGAAAAATACCCACGAGACATGTTGTTTAACAATCTGATGGTAAATGCAACTTTAATAAAACAAAAGAGTGTTTGATTATTTGATTTACTATGTGCAGATGGTACTCTATACTCCTCAAAGAGATGACTGCTCAGACTACTGAAACGTACAGTCATCACTCATTTCAAATTTTTCCCAAACAGTTGATTGACAAGTGCCGCTCACACC
Source organism: Ilyophis sp. 1 JC-2022 (assembly GCA_022702515.1). Lineage (NCBI taxonomy): Eukaryota > Metazoa > Chordata > Actinopteri > Anguilliformes > Synaphobranchidae > Ilyophis > Ilyophis sp. 1 JC-2022. The sequence continues at coordinate 124,083,836 of CM040395.1, read as the reverse complement.
TATCCCTAATAACAAATTACTGCTTTATTGAGACACAGTCTTTGGACACATACGGATACAGCTTTTTGGACAGACACTGAAAATAACAAAACTTTGTTCAAACTGATTTGACAATCAGATGCTATGTCTCCTTTAGCTGTAGATCCCATTTCTTTGACAACAACTAGCATAATTAGAATATCATGGTGGAGTAGGCAAGACAAGCATGCTGTATGCCTACTCCATGACCTCGGTCATTTAAATAAAAATAAATGCACTGATAGAAAATGGAATAAGCCATGGGACAACTGGAAAGTTGAACAGTGGCCAGCAGATGGTTGAAAGGCCTGCTTGTAACCCGGCACTCTGACAATGGAGCTTGCGCGGGCATGGGTAGCTGACCATACCTCTGTTACAGCACCCTAAGTTTGCTCGATGATATTGTTTACTTAGACGCATCAAGCATTTACAAATCAAGGCTGGTCAAAGGAGTGTCCTTAGCACTCTCCTTTGGTATCAGATTGAAATATGTATTTCCTTGTACACTTTTAAATCATCTCAATCTCAAACTTAATATACAGCACTTAAAAATAGTACATAGTGACTGGCAGCTTAAAAATAATACACTCATGCCATGTTAAAAGGACTAAAAAAGGGCTATTCGCGCATTATGTTCAGCACCGTTGGAAGCGAAGCACAACGGGACCATGACTGAGACCGCCACCGCCGTGCTCCGTCGCGCTCAGGGCTTCTGGCCGGTTGCCGGGGCGTCGGGGTACAGTAGGAACCCGGAGAAGGTGGAGTCGTTGGTGTTGTCGGCGTAGATCCCTCCGTGCTCTTCCTCCCCGTAAACCTGCAGCCAGACCTTGTCCCCGGCTTCCAGGCGCAATATTATGGAGCCTGAGGCCTGGTCCAGGTTGTTCTCCTGGAACTGATCGAAGGTGAACATGACCGCCTTGTCGTTCCTGTACAGGCTGACTCGGGTGTCCTTGGGGTAGATAGTGAGGTGGTAGGTGAAGAAATAAACGCCTGGGAAGGCGCAGAGGAACTTGCCGCTGGCGTCGTCGTAGTGACGCTGCTCATTGTGGAAGAGCTTGTCGAAGCGGATGGGCACGTTGGCGGCGGACACACGGCTGGTGAGGCCCATGCTGAACGCCGAACGGGGGGCAAGGGCGCTTTCCACCTGAACGCCTTTCAGCCCAGGGTTGCCCGGGAAACCCCGAGGCCCCTGTGGGCCGTCGCCACCTTTATTGCCTGGCTCTGCCGTTGCCCCTGGTTCACCTGCAGAAACACAGTCATGTGAAGAGACTTTGAACCCCTTTCCCCTGGTAAAATGGAATGGAAGGTGAAAACCGACGGCTCTTACCAGAATCACCTTTGTCCCCTTTGAGGCCTTCTTTGCCATCTCTGCCATCTCGCCCCGGGAGGCCGCTGTGCCCTGGGGTACCAGGTACCCCTCCCATCCACATGTGGCAGGCCTGCCTGTCATCTGGCTTACTGGCATGTGCCACAGGCTCTTCTGGTTGTGCTGCCTCTTTCACTTTCACCTCCTGAGTAAACCCCAATTGTCCTGCTAACAGCAGGCTGAGTACCAGGGTCCACAGCAGTTTCATGGTGACTGATTTCTAACCTCTGGTACTGCAAGGACAGTGGATGCCTTTAGCACACCTGCCCCCTCTACATACACACATACATCTTTCCCCACTACTCAGTAAACACTACAATTCCCATCTTCCATCACTTCAAATATCAGATTAGAGGGCTGATTCCAAAATATAATATTATAATATTGCAGTTGGTTGACGGTAAAATAAATTACATTCAGAAGCAGCAAGAAAAAAGAGCGCTGAACATAGGCGCTCTTTCTTGGCAGAGATTATGTGCATTACATTCAGATGAAGCGCTAAGCAAAACATTTTTTAATTAATATTCTGTATTTCAGGAGGCTGCAACATTACAAGCTAGTTCAAGCATTATATTGCTAAAAAGGTATCTTGTGCATTATGGTGATTTCATTTTTTATCTTCTTTTTCCTAAATATCTTCAGAACTACAGGCTGCTCTGGAAGTACTTTTACAGTGATCTGTGTCTGATCTCCTGAGGCACTCTAAAATACTTGTGTTGCCACCCTCATACACTCCCACTCCCATACAGATTAAGACCTAGGGCAGCTCATTGAGCTAACATTAACATTAATCTGCAGCCTTCGACGGTCATTTCATGTGAGACGGTTTGAGACTCAATCGCAGCTCTCCCGATCCAGTCTCAAAGTTATTTTTATATGGGTGACTGCTGTGAAAAATATTTTCCCCCTTAAACTACATTTTGCTCTAAAAGGCTGCACTTTGCTTCCCCTTGCAGTTTAACAAAAAAATAACATGCAGAACTTTATTTGCAGTCTTAAGATTTTTTTCGATTTAAGACAATCTTAATGCTAAAGACCATATATTTCCATGATTGTATAAATTATAAAAATTTTAAAATATCATATATATATTATACAACTTAACCTTAATATCATACAAATATATGCACATATTATACGTACAATAAAACAATATTTTATTGTTATTATCAGAACAACGTAACAGAAAACAATAGACTACACTTCATTATAAATATGCTGCTTTTCATACATGCCATCTAAGACATCAAGTTTTAAAGAAGATAAAGTAAAACAATAAACAAACTCAACAATTGTCCCTCCCTTCAACTGAAATAATGCTACCAATTGCTGTGAACTCCTGTTCATTGCCTAAAGACACCTATTCTATAGGATGCAGCCCGTGCCATTGTCATTCTTTTTTAGACATGACACTTATTAACTGTAAATAGAAATAATTTAAGTGTCTTTTCAAAAGGCAACCCTTAACTGATATCCTGGAAAGCTGGAGCGTGTGAGAGTTTTCGATCCATAAATATACCACCATGCAACTAAAGTATATTCTTTGACAAAGCCAAGGATGACACCTATAACCAATTAATTACAATCCCAACCAGATTTCCCCACATATGAAAATTGTTTTTCACAGTGTTCATATGGCTGTGAATGCCAAATGCCAAAAAACAAACACTTAATTCCTGTTCCTAACTTTTTTACTGTCTTAAAAAAATAAAGCATCCCATTGCATGCCCTTGTGATCGGACCTATATATCCTACAGGCAATGAACACAGTCCCCAAAGTAAATAGAGAGATGGACATCTTCTTACCTGCGTCTCGTTGTAGTGTCCTGTGTCCAGTAGCAGAGGATTCCAGCCCTTAGTCAGCAGCTAATCACTGGCGGGTAGGGACTGTCCTTGTAGCGCATCTGAAGCTTTCACCTCTAACCATTGCCCATGCTATATTTATCCCTCCCCAAATGGAATTGCAGCTGGGTGATGCCTGTGGCCATTGGGCGCCCTATCAGTCCCTATCAGGGCTATCTGTGGCTCTATCAGGCAGAGGCTCAGGCCAACCACGTTCCTGCCAGCCTGCTCTCAAGTTCATGGACAAGGAGTAGTGTACCAGAGCCAATGTATTGGAGGTATTATAATACATACTGTACCCGTGTGTATATGTGAATGGGTCCTGGGGCAGGTGTCATGGGACTGTGTGTGTGTGAGAGTATGTGTTTGTGTGTGCATGTGGCCATTTTAATACGTAAATAAATCTGTAAACATCAGAATCCCCAGAAGGTTACAGCTCCATCTAGTGGACATAGACAACATGCTATATTTAGTTATATAGAGCTATAACCTTCTGGGGATTCTGATGTTTACAGATTTATTTACATGCTATAATTAACATTATAGCATTAATATGCTATAATTAGTTGTTTGTACACTCCATGAAAACATGACAAATCTTGTACGGTATATTATATAAAGGACATGTTTTACGAGTAGTTTTGGAGAGTAAACTGGTCGCATTTTCTCATGCAGTCTACATACAGTGCCCTCCACTATTACTGGCACTCCTGGTAAAGATGAGTAAAAAGAGTTTGGTGAATTAGCTTAATCTCACACTGAAAATTTAAAAAAAATCCAACCTGTTATTGAAGTAAATTTATTATGAGAAAAAGAATCCCTCATCAAGAAATAATAATTTTTAACAAAACCATGTGTGCCACAATTATTGGCACCCCTGCATTTAAATAAAGGAATATTTTTCAATATTTGGTCGCATATCCCCATATGCATGCCATAACTTCCTGTTCACTTCATGTAATACAACAAAATCAAAAGACTCTTAATATCTTATTTTCTGGTACTCTTACAAGCGATACTATAATGTCTCTGCATTTGAATGAATTTTTATGTGAATTTGGGGATGGGACTAGATTTAGCTGTAAATTACACTGGAACAGTATGAAACACATGGTTGGCTAAATGGTTCTAAGTCATCAAGGGTCTGACGTATCAAACAAGCCTTAAACCATCACCCTGCTGCCATAGATACAGTAGATATGGATGGATAACATGAAGGGTTTCTTCTCCTGACTTATTTTTCTATAGAGTTCAATAGAAAAATATGTCAGGAGAAACAACCCTTAAAGTGATCCATCCATATCTACTGCATATCTGGCAGCAGAGTGATGGTTTGAGGCTTGTTTGATACCTCAGACTCTTGATGACTTACAGCCATTTTACCAACCATGTATTCCACACTGTTCCAGCATAATTTACAGCTAAATCTACTTCGATTAAAGGTTGAATTTTTCTCATTTTTTCAGTGTGAGATTAATCTTTTTACTCATCTTTACCAGGGGTGCCAATAATAGTGGAGGGCATGACATGTTTTAGCAGTAGTTTGGGAGAGTAAACTGGTCACATTTTTTCATGCAGTCTACATTTTTTCTGGAGGCCAAAGTGTGTATGCAGTGTCCCATGTACTTTTTTATAAAGTGCTTACATATTGGTTGTGAGCAAAAAGCATAGCCCAGAATTAAGAAACCATTATGTGTACATCAATATTCCTTCCCAGACAGCACTTAAAAACTTTTTCATGTAAAATTACCTTCTATTAATGCCATTCATTTCCCACAATTCCACAAAGTTCAAAATGCCATTGCATTAGAAGAATACTTGAATAGCAACGGAAGGCAAGTACGTCAGAAACAAATTAAGCATATGTTACAACTGAAGAATCCAGAACTGAGGTATAAGCTCACATTTGCGCCTTGGTGAGGCTGAAGAAAGAGTGTAGCAATGAAAGCTACCAAAGTAATATTGCTTTATTTTAAAAAACATTTCCTCAAAGCTTTCTAAAAAATGGTATAAATTTAATAATTTAATAAACTATACTTGATACTTGAATAAATATAAAAATCATATTTTCAGACTGAAATATAATAGGGATTCAAATACATTGAAGTTGTTATCTTTTCTCTTATATAAACCTTTACACGTGTGAATGGGTGTTTTGCCATTGTGGCTATAAAAAACTAAATACAAATTTATTTAGAGTGTAATCTTTACAGTAATCCATTTTGATGACACCAGCAAACATCAATGTTCTTGTTCCTGAAACAAAGCTAGCATAATGTGTAATCTTTGTAGTAATCCATTTTGATGACACCAGCAAACATCAATGTTCTTGTTCCTGAAACAAAGCTAGCATAATGTGTAATCTTTGTAGTAATCCATTTCGATGACCCCAGAATTAAATAATATTATTTATGAAATGCAGCTAGCATACATCTTTATGGTAATCCATTTTGATGACACAAGCAAACATCAAAGTTTTTGTTTCTGTGGCTAAGATAAATAATGCTCTAAATCTATTATTTATAGATTTGATTTCACATTAATCTCCCTTAGAAAATGGATTACATGCTCATGGTAAACCTCTTCTGATGTATTAGTAAATCTACAATGTCACACAGCAAACATTTTAATTACAGCCTTTATTCAATATGAGTATTTACCTAGCCTAAAATTTGTTTATGGACCGCCTTGACAGGGAAAAAAAGACAAATCCCAATTTTAGAAAAAAACATTGCTCTCTTTTTTCTTCTCCTTCAAGGTGTAAAATGTTTTCCAAGGAAATTACTTCTATGTCCTTCACTGTAGCCTTGGGAGCATACAACTTTTCTGTTTTTAGTTTGTACTCTGAAAAAAACGTGTCTTTTGTAATCCCAGTGTGGCTGTGACAGAGATACAAAGTTGAGTGTAGAAAATTTGGGATTGTTTGTAGGAAATGAAAACCCAGGAAACATGCTTGGTTGGACATGCACAGGCATTTAAGCCTATACTGTTTAAGCATTTAATCATGTTTTTCTTTATTGCATCCTTATCACCTATCAGTTCTGAAAGCTGCATTCGGTTTGTGTTTGACAAGTAATAGCCAATCCCAACAGTAATAGTGCAATATAATAAAAGTTTAAATGGTGTAAATCCTGTAATATTTCATGTTAAATAATGAGTACCTGAAGATGGTTAGCCTGATACAGCACAATCACATTTCACAGCCGTTAAAAAGGAAACAATTGTTTTTCATTCACCTGTTTGTCAGTGTGTGTCCACTGGTACAATTTGCAGGATATGCAGAAATATGGGACAAACCACTCTTGGCTGATATACAGGATAAACGGGAGATCTTATAATATAATTACAACCCTAATGGCAACCCTAGTGAAGGCTTTTGTAAAAATGTGAGAGTTGCGCCTTTTCTGGTTTTGAGAAGCAAATTGTGCAGAACCGATAGCAGAAAAATGTGATGACATTTTCCATTTCTCTTTTATTGCAACTATTGAATGATCATTCAGTCATTAACTTTTTTTTCTTTTTTTTCGGACTGACCAAGTGCCCTCACGACAGATGAGTGCCCCTTGAACATTTCAGCTCTTGGCTCATCTGGCCGCCAGAGTTCATGCCACAGTCTTAATCAAGAGCGTTACAGCTTTCCAATATTAGTCTGACAAGCCCTGAAAGAAGTCTGTGTTTGATGAATGACTCTTATTTTCCTGTCAGCCTTGGACTTGCTCATATTTTTATCTTCTTGATGTGACTTCATTCTTCATTATTTATACTTCATTCATCTCACACAGTTGGGGGGGGGGGCGATTTTACTCGAGAAAAGAACCGATATGTCATCGATAAATATATTAACTGGGCATTTAGTCACAAGGTCTTCCCTGTACCTGTTTAAGTTGCACTGCTTGGATCACAATAACTATCCTCTGATTTAGAAAAAAACATCTATCACATGAAAATAACACCACAAAGGAAGGATAGATAATGCCGTTTTAAACTGAAACATGAAAGCAGGGAAAGGGGAATAAATTTCAGGGAAATAAATTTCACAAACTCAAAATTTTAAAGAAAACTCAAAATGCAAAGTAAACAAACAGGCCTATAAGCACAACATTATTTGGTCCTATCATGCCAACTTGTTATGTAAAAGGAACAGACAGATATGGGCTTAATCCAAGGTTTCGAGGTGATGGTAATAATATAAACATATTCTGACTGAGGAACATTAAAAACACGGTGCTCATGCCATGACTTAATGGGATCAGGGAGTCTTAGTTCCATCGTTGGCAGTTGCCCAGAATTTTTGATGAACCCCATGAGGAAATACTCACCCCAGTGGCTTTGTGTGTGCGTGTGTGTGTATTGGATGCAACCATACACATATACTATATATATTTATTGGCTAAAATATCCTGGTACTTGGTGGAATTATTATCACATTCATCTCAACAAGGCCCTCGATCGCTGCCAGCAAAACATATCCAAAGTGATCCACCACCATATTTTACGATAGGTATGAAGTGCTTTTGCTTTTATACATCCTTCAATTCCAAGCAAAAATACAAGGGTATACATAGCCAAAAAGTTTAAAATTCTATTTGAAAGAATGGGGTGCCACATGCCAGTAATTTTGACATACATTTTTTTGTTTTGTTGCAAAAATAGTATTACTCAATAAAACAAGTTTATAATTGTACTGCAATAATACAATTATAGTGAATTTATACAGTTAGGTAAAAGTTTTGGACAAATTGCATGTTTTGTTGAATCTACAAGTGAAAAGTAAACAAAACCTCTGCTGGGTACAAACTGTACATTACATATTTTTGCACATTTTAATGCATGATTACTATTTGTTTGCTGAATTTAACCATTTGAAAAAATAAAACCGTAAGTGTGACATGTTTAGGCAAATGTTTAGGCACCCTTCCAGTTGCTACTTGTACGGTCTCAAAACTTGATTGACTTCGGTCTTAATTTAACCCAGGTGATTTCCCCACCCTAATAAATACTCGGATCCTTCTAACCTCTCAGGGTGTTGGGTTTAAAGCCTTTGCACCCCAAGTCCAAATTTTTATGTGGTAAATTCTGAAAATATGAAAATATGTTATTTTTTAAATCCACATGTCCGTATTGTTCCTTGCACAGTGAAGATAAAATTTTGTGCAAAAAAAAAGCATTTCGGAGCCGTTTAATTTTTTGCACAATTCTGCAGGCGAGGAAAGGTGCTTTGGCCATTACTCTAAAAACCATAGGCTCTTTTGCGCAGGACAAAAAAAAAAAACCAGGGGAAGGCTATAAGAATAAAACTAAATGCTTACAGCTTTAAATTTCCACTATCAGAAACATCATTAAGAAATTAATCTTAAAGGGAAAGGCAAAATCTGGAAGACCGAAAAGAAAATCTTTAATATAACTGCTCATAGACTGGCCAGGTATGCAAAAACCCACATATCACTGCAAAGGACCTGCAGAAAGATTTATCTGAGTCACGTTGCTTACACTAGCGATCTCATTTCCTGCGACCTCATCACAAAAGTCAAGGCTGTGAACAGGCCTGGGAACAAGCTTTTGATTTGTAAATGTGCACATTAGAAACATATCTGAAAATGTTATTTGCATTTGTGAATATAATTTTTGCATTCATCCAAATGATGATTTACGAAAACACAAATTGAGAGGTGTTTGCGTGTGGATGGTCAAAATAATTGTGGATTATACTTTTGTGTTTGTTTTATTTTTGATAGAAATCTACCTCCATATAAAAAAAGGCCTGTCTGTAATCAGGGCTAAAGACATGGGATTTTTGGGCTGAACCTGGAGGGTGTGCAATATTGGTTGCTGTTTCTGTTTTTTTGGCTTTTCCTTTGTTGTTTTTTTGGGCAGGTATTTTCCTTTGCAGTTTTGGTTGCCAGATTGGCCTTAACCTTGTTGAGTTCTCGTATTTTCAGTTCAGTGCTTAATTAATAGGTGACAACCCAAAAGTTTTTTTTTTACTTTTCTTGTCTGTTCACCACGTGAGCAGTGGTCACCCCCAGCCCTGCATCATGTTACAAGAAACATTTGGAAGCTGTGATTTCTGTTACTAGGTCCTGGTGCCCAAACTTCTGTACATGCCATTTACTTAAAATGTTTTCAATCTTTTAAATTCAGTTAATAAAAGTAATTGTATACAGAAATATGTTTAAGATCAAGGGTGCTGAAACGTTTGCATACCACTGTTTTCTATGTTTGAGCATAAAATATATATAAATATCTGTTTATTTCATACAGCCTCCATCCCCCTCATTTTTATTCAGGGTGCCAATAATTCTGGACCTGACCCTGTTATATCTTGGATTCGCTGAATTTTGCAATACACCATGCACACATAGCATAGATTGAGGCAATGAGATGCAAACTTGATGCTTTAGAGACTGTCCGGGTCTTGGAATTTCATGGGGGAAAAGACACGCGATTGACAGCTCTATGAAGCACACAGCATAAATAGCTGGATCGTATGGGACAGCACCACAGTCTCAGAGGGGTTGGAAGCAGATGCTGGCAGTGGGCAACACATACATAAATCCCATCTACCTGTCTTCCGTCCAGCGCCAATGTGAGCAAGAAGAGCAGAATTTATGAGTCTACAAATTGAAACTATCCAGTGAAATGTCAGAGAGGCTGACCACTCCAGTCGAACAAATGACATATGTGCTAAAAACTGTCAAGCTTTTGGAGTTGGGGGGTTCCTGGAAACATACAGAGACAAACAACATAACAACATCCCAATCGTAAAGGGACTGACTACAGATGCAAATGACCTCACAGCTAGCTCACAGCTGGGCGAGGGACTGCGAGGAACAGGGTGAGGACGGCAGAGCTTTGGACGCTGAACAGGCTTACCCGTCCTCCAGCACCTCCACCTCCGACCACGTGCGCGATCCGCACATTCATCATCTCCGACAACAGCCCCTTAATAGCGTCGCTCCCGCGGAGAAGAAAAGCCCATAAATCTCACTGCAGATCATTGTTTTCATATCCATGCGGCAGGGAATCGCTGCGCACTCAGGTTTCCCGGAGCCAAAGCACGAATGGTCCCCAAGATTATACGTTTCATTTACTGTACCGTGCCGCAAATTTGGCACATTTTGCCTGGGTAATTACACAGGACAGCCCACAATGCAGCCTAAAACCTGTTCAAAGTTTAAGCAAGAAAGTTAACTTAAATATTTAGTACACTTAGGGCCTGATTTACTAAGACCTTTAGTGTGTGAAAAACCTTTAAAAACTTGATTGACCCGTTTAGTATTTATTAAGGTTTTGCACACGCTAAAGGTCTTAATAAATCAAGTCCTTGGACTCTGGTCTCCCTCCCCCAAGGACAGACCAAAACAATACTAAAGCAAGATTAATAGGGGCTCAAGCCTCATTAATCCTCTACGGGATTGTCTCTTTACAAGAAAAAAAGTAAATGACCAGTGGAACTTTATAGCAACTGCACTTTTCAGAAATGCATAACCAGTGACTCAGGCTCATTGCAGAAAATTATGGGAAATATGGTTTTTCCAGGCCTGTAGTGATCAGGTTGAAGGATAGGCAAGTTTATGGTGAGACCAGCTCGAGTTCTGTTGGTCATGCTGAAGAGCGAAGAACAGACAGGAAAGAATATATCAGACTTGCTCTCTATATGCTAATGATGATACATCAGCCATACATTATTCTTTTCGCTGTATCAGCACCATCCAATAAGAATAATCTGCACTAATGATTATTATCCTGAATGATGTGTTAACTCAACTGTGTAATCAACGGCTTTAACTGATCAATTAGGTGTTGAGCAACAATGAGAACCTGCACACCCTGTGGCTCTCAATTATCAAGGTTGGAGACCCCTGTAATGAACTTTTTCTCTAAGAATCTGTGTTTAAGCTGTGGTGCATAAAAAAAAACACTGAAAAACTGAATCCTGCAAACTTTGCAGAAACCATTTAAACCCTTGAATATTAGGTAAACGTCCCCTCGAGGTGGACAGAGTTGAAAAGCAAGTGTGTCACAGTTACACACATTGGTTTACTGCCCTTTTCCCTCCCTATTTTAGGAAAAAAAAATGCTAATGCTAATTAATAAAAGACGCAATTCATTTGCATCATTAATGTTTCTCAGAAATACCATAAAACATTTTTTTCAATAAAAACAGAATAGAATATAGAATAGAATAGAATAACATTTATTTCCCTTTCAGGAAGTAAGCATAGCCTTAATTAATTGAACAAATATGTATACTATAATAAAATAAAAGCATTATAGAAATGGGAATAACTGGTTATATGCAAAATCTATGACTTGATTTGTTATGACCGGTGGAAAATAGGGACCCAGTAGCAGGCAGGGGTACAAAAAACCGAAGTTTAATGTCCAGTAGCAGTAGAAAAATCAAAATCCAAAAAATTGTATACAAACAGGTCAAAAATGGGAAGGCACCGCAGAGGAACAAAATCACAGTCCAGAAAATCATGGTCGCGGGAACACGGGCAGAAGTAAAAAACCGGGCAATCAATGAAGCACAAAAATAAATCAAAAAGACGGACAAAGAAACAAATACAAAAAAATTAACAGAACTCGGAAAAACAAATACACGAGGGGGGGAAACGGATTCTCGGAAAACAGATACTAAGACAACTCGAAATAGACTGGCAAGCAAACAAACAACGCTATAAAGTATGAGGAACTCGCAAAGAGGGACTAGGACGACTGGGTTACATACACAAGGAAGTGGGAGGGGTTACAAATAACGTAAGGTGAACACATTAGGAGACAATAACTCGATAACAAGGAAATCACAAAAACATGGAAGGGACTCGGAAACAAGAATTACAAACAACAGGCTCAAGTAGGAGCGGAACGTGACTAGAATTAAGGAGGCGTGGTCTCAAAGAAGAGACAGCTGAAACTAGTTAACCAGTATCTCAAGGACAGCTTAGTATCGCAGATAGAAAAGATACAGCGAGGAAACTTGTTAATTGTTAGTTCTAACTAAATACAGACAATTAGTATGTTAGTAAACATTTAAGTTCATGGTTTTAGTAATGTGCATCTAACTAATAAACACCCGAGTGATTGTTAGCACGAGTTAGCAATATAAACAATATAAACATGGAAAACGTAAAGCAGGAAGTAAACAGAAAACGAAACTTCGGAAATACAGCGTGAACCCTCGGAAAATCCCGAAGTCACCCAAACAGTGCATACGCGAGACAGGGTAAACAAACACACGAATGCGACTCGGACAACCCACGAACAGAGGGGAATGTACTGATGAATAGAAAAGTAATAATAATGAAAATAAAAATACAAATCATCCCACAATGGTGATTGTCTCTGTTTCCTTTTTCAGTAGGGCCTATATTAAAATGTAATATGTATTAAAATAATTAATAACAATAGTAAAACTATTAGTAGGTTGAAAAACATTAATATGTGGTGATATGATGCAGATATTTTGTATATACAATGTATTTCTATGAGGATGCGCATGCGCACGCCCAGAGAATTCCGCCCAGCGCGGAAATATCCGCGCCACGTCCGCGAGTCGTCCGCCCGCCAGCCGTGCGTGCGCGGCCGGTGAGAACCGCAGCAATTCGTTAACATGGGAGCGGAAGTGAAGCACAGCAGTGTGCGTGCGCTTGTGCGTCTGGTGGGCTACAGGCGTTATGAAGCGAGCGAGCAGAGAACCATCTGTGAGCGGGGTCCTGTGAAGCGAGCGAGCAGAGAACCATCCAGCGAACTTGGTTTCCTTGGTTTCCAGCTCGAAATTAGTTTCCTGTCGCTCGCTCGCCAACTTGATTTTTTAGACTTTGGGGGCGGGAATGGGATACACAGTGGCTGGTGTCTACACTCCTTTGATTGGTCACTTTAAATACAGGCCTTGACTTGTGTGATTGGCCATTTGATCGGGGAATCGCAGATTCCCATTCGACAGGAACCATTCTTAATTTCTGTTTCTGCATTGTTGCCTACAGAGGTATACTGCGACTAAGAACATGCTGATCATGGAAGATTTATAGTCGTTGACTCAGTGTAGGCCTACTCTAATAGTACGCATTTTGATATATTACAGAAGCCACCTTAAAGTTTGCCAAAAGTTTCCGTCATGGCTAACGTTACTAAAAAAGACCAGAGGACAATGGCAGTGGGAGCAAGGTGTGCAATGCAGGTGGAGAGCAAGCAGGCTGGTGAGACAAGGAGACAAAATTGGAACAGGGATTAAACATAAACGAGCTAGACTGAGGGAAGTACACAGGCTGAGTCACAAAACACAACTAGTCAAATGAGAGTACGAACTGGCGACGAGACATCAAACAAAAAGGGAATATATAGTGAAGTAGATTCAATGAGTGAGTGCAGCGTGAGAATGTATGCGGGAGTGATTGAATGGAAGCGTGTGGAATGCAAGCGGAAAATGCGGGTGATAGGCTGAAGGATAATGAGGGTAACGAGAAGGGAAACCACGCCCAACCTGCACAAACATGGAAGACAAACATGAAACATGAAAGAACTGACAAGGGACAAGAGGAAGGGGGAAAGCACAGGATCAAAAGGGAAGGTGAACTGGAAGGGCGGAGGCGGACGTAACATAACCATTGGGGCGGCAGTGTAGTACAGTGGTTAAGGAACTGGGTTTGTAACCGAAAGGTCGCAGGTTCGAATCCCACGTAGGACACTGCCGTTGTACCCCTGAGCAAGGTACTTCACCTGAATTGCTTCAGTATATATCCAGCTGTAAATGGATTCTATGCAAAAATGCTGTGTAAGTCGCTCTGGATAAGAGCGTCTGCTAAATGCCTATAATGTAATGTAATTTACATTTATTTGTGAATCAGTTGCATGTACTTGTGAATCAGGTAGGCCTACATGTATTTGTGAATCCAGTTGCATGTATTTGTAACTTACAAAAATATTTGTGAATCTCATTTTATTTGTGAAAGGTTCATACTATTTATTTATCAATAATACCCCCATAATTGGACGAGGAGCAATGGACTTTAACAAGAATTTAGGTGGTTGACCCAATGCTGTGAACTGTATGGTATAAGCGCTAACAGTATAGCTGGTTAGCAGAACCCAGCGCTAACGTGCACTAATGTTATTTCTTTTTATTCCTTGCCCTGCCTTATGTTTCAGTAAACATTAACTCGCCCAACTTGCCTGCAATAGAGAGAGAGTGTTTCATCTTGTGTTTATGTGTGAGCGATATCATTGGTAGCCACTGCAACAAACCATACAGACCATGTTTAAGATGTCAAAAGAATAATGCATTTACATGCTTTTCATTTTCTAATTATATTGGCATATACAACTTATTTTATTCAGATGCGTCAACATCAGGCCGAACAAACAAAAAGTTTATCAAAAAGTAACAACCAGATTGCCAAGACATTCTACTGAATGCATTATTTCTAGATAAAAGTTTTAAAAACCATTTTCAGACAAACTCATAATCTGATTTACAAAGACAACGTGCAAGATAGACAGCAGGCAAAGTTTGTGAACAAACTTGATGAAAAGGTATTCAGACTTTATCCCGGTGACAAATGTGCGCTGATTTTCATTCCAACCAACAGTTTTAAGCTCTGAATTGTTCTTAATTATACACTTTTAATGTCTATTAAAGGATCTAACTTCTTAAAGCCACATTATGTCATAAATGCACATGCATTTGCAATGTTCAGCTTTACATCAATATTCATCTGTTTACATAGTTAATTTGCAAAACAAAATCAGTCTGATTCCCCTCTGGACGAGGTTGTCTGCTATGCAAATGATTAATGTAATTTAAATACCTAAATCAATAGCAAGTGCATAACATGCTAATTATCTTGTTTTAAGCTAAATTAAATACTGGCCAGCATAATTATAAGTACTAAATGCATTCTGTCTAAATCTTTCTGACCTCAGAAAGATCTATATTTCTTGTTAATTAAACCATTCAACAATCACCGCTATGCCTTCTTTTGCATTAGATCAAATTTCCGCATCAGTAGTTTTGAACAAAACCCATGAAGAGATTACCGAGCACTACCTAGCATCTGCCGCCAACTGATTGCATTTCATGGATATGCATAAAAGTGTCAAATGAAGAGAGGATAATTATGTACATCGACACATTTGAGCCCTTTCTCTTTTGTCCCCTGACAACGTGTTTGAAAGCACAGCGAATGATCAATCTTTTCTGCTTTGCATGTGGTAGAATATAATGTCTTCCACAAGTGAACAACTGTGTGTTTGCTGAATTAAATGTGATGTTTTGTTAATTACATTTCATGCGTGCTGAGCATAAAAATGTGCTGAACATGCCCAATGCTACAGAATCCGCTGCTGTGGACAAAAGGGAATAAAACAAAACAGGAAAAGCAATTTTGCCCAGATAATCAGATAATAGCAATCGCCAAACAAACAGCATAACATGAATTTCTAATATGCCATAGTTGTTGCACTGACACTCAGCAGAATTCCTACGATTTGCCCTTCATTATCATGAATGACATTTTGAATATGTTGATAGTCTATTTGAGCATGTTTTCATAGATGCCCACACCCCCCAAATTTTTTTGCATCCTTTCTTGTCATGCAACAACTATTGAAGTCGACTCATTTAAAACATTTTTTTTTAATAGCTTCAGTTACACATGTCTGTGTATTATTCAAACTGTGTGTGTTTGTGTATAGGGGGGCTGGGGGTGCATTTGAAATAACATTTCTTGGCAATAAATCCAGTCACTTTTCAATGACCTCGGCAATCTAAAAGGGGTTATCTCCTGATTTTGAAAATGCACATTCGGTATAAAAAAAAGCTCAAAGCCTTTGAATATTATTAAGAATATTGAAGCATCTATTTATTTTTTTTGCCTATTTTCTACCTTTAACCTAATTTGTATATGCATGTGCCCGTTGTTACAACATCCTGTGTTCATTCCGGGGGAGTCCTCTGGGAATTATTACGTCCACCTGCTCCTTCTCTGCAGTCCACCAGTCAGAAGAGGACACGCACACGCACATGCTACATGCAAATCTTGTGCAGGCAGACTGTGGGCATACAATTGGCCAGAGGCCAGTTGGTCATGTGCATTATGTAGGGGATATTTAAGAATCTGGTAGCAGTGAGCAGGATGATGTCACAGTAAAATGATGTCTGAATCATCGGAGTCCTCACATGGGCAGGACCAGAAATGTAGGGGACACGCCTCTACCATTTTTATACAACTGGTGCCGTAGTTTTAGTATGATAAGTCAGTCTCATAAAATCTTATATACCATTCTCAAAACAGAATATATTAACTAAAATGGGCAACTTCAATTAATAATAAAATTACACGTTAATAATTATCTTACCAAAATCACAATATTATGTACTCAGTTGATAGTGAATTCATATAAATGATTCAGCTAAGGTGAAGGCATTTGGGGGAACTCCTGCGATTAGCAGTGGCTGACTCAATTCAACACAAGAGCAACATTAATACAGACAATCTTGGAAAATGTAATAAAGTTTATTGAACACAAAGTACCAAACAGAGCAAAGCACGATCCACTACTATAATTTACAACAAACTATGTGCAAGTGCATGTGTGTGTGTGAGTGTGTGTGTGTGTATGCATTGGGCGCACATGGGGATTTTTCATGTTCTCCTGGATGTGGGGGGTTGCGTGTGCTTGCCTCGGACACGTTTTCAGAGAGAACAAAGAAACTAAAATGAAGGGAGGTTTGAAACTAGCTTTAGCTGGAGCTAAGTGCTGAAATCACCACTGGGACAACGTCCTACGTCACTTGCACAGAAACAAAATGAAGGAGCTGTCATATCCAAGCTTTGAAACATCCACATCACCAAGGCGAAAAGACAGAATCAGATGACCACTGATGCAGGACTGCCTGGTGCTATAGGCTTTTTTTGTATTAATGTGTTGCGCACGTTGTTGCTGAATGATCGCCAGCTGTCAAGCGAGAGTGAAAAATAACAAGACAGCAAAAATGGACAATACAAAGTTCTGACACTGCCTTTTCTCCCAGGCTAAGCTAGTTGCAGATCAAAGGCAGACTGCAAACTACCTTGTCTCTGGCATGCAGTGCAGATTGAGTCCATTACAGATTAAATTAGGTGTGAATTTGATTTGACAGGTGGGCTGAGAAGAATTAATACTTTATAAAGTAAAGACCAGTCATGCCAGAAAACAGATTTTGGCATGGCTGGTCATTTTTTCCAATTGGTGTAAGAGACTGGCGTCCCTATCTTACACCCGCGGTGCTAACCCAAACCCAAGTGTCTTTGCTATTTTACACCCGGCACAGTGTTCATTATAGCCCCTAGCGCTCACATCGTTTAAATACCAAGTAATTTTGCGCCCATAGCAATTGAACTGGGCGAGTTGGTCTTAAAATGGACTTTGGCAAAATGTAACAAGATAAACTCTTCAGGGTTAATCAGAAAACAGCTGTAGCTGAATATACTGGTAAGTACTTGGTTTCCTAAACATATTTATACAAGAAATTTTGGAGAAAAAAATCTTCCAAACATATTTTAGTGGACTATTTATTAGGGCTGGGTATCGGCAAAGATCTATTCGATATAGATACAATGGGTCAAGATACGATTCAATATCAATTCAATATGATACGATTCGATACTCATGTATTGCTATATTGTATACAGTACATGATGAAAATTGATACAAACAGTGGATCATCTGAGTATTCTGATATGACTGTGCATTGCTGTACTTCAGGGTACAAATTCAGTTTAATACTAAATTTACTTTAATATTTAAATTCCTCTTTATTAAATGAAATGTAAACACAATGCACACTCCAGTGTGCTGCTTTGCATTAAACTTGCAATAGTATTAGAAAGTATAATAGTAATAGAAACATTGTTTCAGAAAATAAATACTGTTTTTAACACCTTGGTAAATTTCATAAAACTTTACCACCATTGTAAATTTACCACCTGTTTTTTAAAACTGTTAACAAAAGTCACACAGATTTTATTGACATATTATTAATACTCAGGATGATTAACAAAGCAAAAGTTTGTTAAACCGACTTCTTCACCTCTTCATACAGCTTTGGGACTGTGGCAGTTATGTGTTTGCGCGTTGGTACAACGTAGCGCAGCTCCAATGTGTGGATCATATTCCTGAATCCGTCATTTTGCACAACGCAGTAGGGGCGTAAGTCCTTACAGATGAAAACTGGCACCGACTCAGTCATTTTTTGAGAGCGCGCCGAGGAAGAAGGCAGCTTGCAGACGAAGGCTTTATCAATTATTGGTCCAACACGTTTAGCATTACTAGCCTGTCGAACACCCAGACCCAGGTCATGTCTCGTGAGGTGAGTGCGCAGATTTGTCGTGTTACCAGAGTATTTTAATACCGAATGACAAAGTTTGCAAACAACGTTGCTTTTATAAAGTTCTTCTCACCCCGTTTGGTTTTTAAAGCCGAAATGAGTCCAAACATCGGATTTTACAGTTGAAGGCGCTGGGCTGATATCTGCCATATTGCCAGTGTCTCAGTTACGAATATTTGATGTTGCCGCCTGCACTTAGACTTTCTGTTGGGCCACCGTCGAAGCAAAGAGATGCCTCTTGTGACAGAAAGTGGAAAAAGCTAATGTGCTCTTTTTGGCTGCAAGTCCAAAATATTGATATTAGGATTTCCTGAATCGATTCAGAATCGGAAAAAGATTTACTTGCGATGTATTGGTGTATCGGTTTTTTACCCAGCCCAACTATTTAGGTGGAATAAGAGAGTTTATGAATGGGAGGCAACGTTGTTCCGGTTTAAAAACGTGGAGCCGAAACTAAAGTAACATAGTGGGTCTAACCAATCAGGTGCCGGCTGTTTCCGTTGTGGGCGACAACAATCATCCATATGACGTAGAGGTACCTACAAAGAGGTACTCTGACATCACGATTGGGGCGGGGCAGTGTGGGGAGCAGAATGGAAATGTCAACTGTTAGGGGCAGCACAAAGATGCTTTTCTACCAGTTTTTTCTGATTTATGTTATTATTTAAGAATTGTTGAAATAACGGAATGGATGAATAAGTTTCATTATAAGGTAGGAATACAAACACTTTTACAACTTTAAAAAAAAGTGATCTAGGGTGTAGTTACACTTTAAGTCTCTTTTTGTGGCTGGCCAAGAAAAATCTGAACAGAAATATCGGCAACAAAAGGTGCAAATTTGATAGTCTATTTGGTACAAAAAAAAAGCACATGAATACTTGGAAAATGCTAATTATTTTAAATGAATGTGTTTCACCAAAAACAATCCTTTAACAATTTATGTCTGTTGTTTACCTAATCCACTGTAATCCATACATGCAATTATAGTATCTCAGCACATGTGCAATATGCACAGATAACGTGTGAGGGTTGATCCTATATAAAATGCCCTCAGACTAAAGTGCAAAAACATCAATCTTTTAAGACTTTCCACTATTGTTGTAACAAGCCCCTGGGATCATTTTCCTTGAAATGCATGCCCCTTAAGTAAAATGTGATTGTGAAATCTATGCTGAAGAATAACATGAAGTTGACTGATTAGATCAGAAGAGTATCATTCTGGCAGAAGTTATTGCTGTATGCGTAAATTAATAATGCAGGCCAGGAAATATCAAAGATCCTTAGACTTGAACCACAATGAAATATGTAATCCCCCTTTTCCGCCATTAGACTCGTGATGTTGAAAATGATAGCGATGATGGTCCCTTCTTGAAAGGGAGGACTGTCACCCCTCAGGATAGAGTCATTTATCTCAGAGAGAAAAAGTTTCTGCAGAGTGCTTATTTTCTGGTAATCCGGGAGTGATTGAGCAACTGTTGTGGGGAATTAACAGCTGGTCTAACTCGGATATAGGACAGTGATGAAAAAGGATCCTTTCATAATTCGCCTGGGAGAAGGGAAGTGGAAACCTATGTGCACGGTCCCTTCTTTCTCTCTGCTCATCTTTGTCTTTCTTTCCTATTAGCAAACTGTTCTAAGTTAGCGTTTCCCCTGATTTCCACTTCAACATCCAAAGACGCACACAAACCCACACATACGCACACGGTCTGACATGCACACGCATACAGTTACACAATCACTACAAAGCCCGACACTTTATGACACCTACGAACAGAGAAATCTCTTAATTTGTAGAATGGCCTCTGAAACTATAAACAATTGTGATGGCTATGATCAGAGGGAGCATGATCTCCAGTTATTTCCAAGAAATAGAGGAAGTTCCTTCAAGTCAACGGGCCACATCATATACCCAATTACCCATGCTACATTTTCAAGACTTCTTTGCATGTCCTGCTAGCTTTTAAGGTTTATTGTATAAAAAAATTATATTTAATAGCGCTGCCTGCACTGCTGACAGCATGGAATAAGAAATGAATTCTTCTAGGAATACATGGAATATGCTACATTTTATTTTTGAGAAGTGCTGACATTACAGAGAAACGGATGACCAAAGTGCAAAGGAGGAAGCAAATATATTAATTTTTTACAGTGCAGCACTTTTCCAGAGTGAAACCATGCCGGCTATGCATTATCCAAACAGTGGAAAATAAGGAAATGAAAGAGTGCGCAAATGGCCACTAGAACAGTTCAAGCTATGAAAGTTTTTTAAACAAAGCTCCGCGTCTACAGTATATTTCAAAATATACGCAATTTGAAGAATTTCTCGGACGTATCTTTGTTGATATTTTCGGCGTCCTTTCTTCTGGTGCAATTGGGAGGCAGTTTGAGAAATAATGATCATTGGTGAATCAATGGCCGATTGATTCACCCCAGTCTTTAATTTGATCAGTTAAAAATGGCGTTACCTTTTTTGTGTGTAATTGTTTGCAATATAGCACAATAAGCACACTGTGAACATGGGATTTTTATTCTTCATGACATGCACAGCTATTTCTGACATCATGTGCCTTACAAGGGTAAACAATGCCACTAAACATGAAAAGAACCTAATTAAGAAAAAGTAACAGCTTTTTAAAATTCTGGAATTGCAACTGTGGTTGGAACAAAGCATTTTTTCAGATGGGATAACAAATTTTGAATACGTCCTCCATGTCCCTTTTCTTTCTTAGAATATACCGTATGAACAAGAGCCTGCTGTGGTGTGACACAATTGGGGGGGGGGTTCACCTATGTTGTGCAGAATTTGTGGGATTACCACTGCATGCAGGTGGGAAATCGAAATAGAAAAATTGCAGATCTCAAAAGAGAAAATAATGGGAGTCAGCAAC
Organism: Ilyophis sp. 1 JC-2022; assembly: GCA_022702515.1. Classification (NCBI taxonomy): domain Eukaryota; kingdom Metazoa; phylum Chordata; class Actinopteri; order Anguilliformes; family Synaphobranchidae; genus Ilyophis; species Ilyophis sp. 1 JC-2022. Next base: position 124,062,352 of record CM040395.1, on the reverse strand, counting down.
ATGACTGGGTCTGCATTCAATCATCATTTGTCCTTAATTTTGACAAATCTGCATTTTTTTCCCATCCCAATCATAGTTTGGCATGTTCAGCACTCAACTATTTGAGTCTGAAAAGAAAAAGTGTAACGCTTGCATTTACTGCTAAGTAAAAGTTAAAGACACATTTTGATTGAATGAAGGCATTTATTTTTGTAAGTTTGTGTTTTACGTATATCAACTTTCCATCGCAACCAATTTCATAATGCTAATTATCAACGTGGGTTTCCTGGTGAAATAAAGACTATAAAAGGCTGAAAAAAAAACAAGATTGTACTGACTCCAGAATTACAGAGAATTTGATGCAAAACTGTCATGCAATCCACAACAACAGCCCCTATCACACACACACAAACGCACACACACACACACACACACACAAGTCATTTGTATACAAAGTTATGCTGCTTTGAGATAAATTTTATTGAAATGTAATCTGTTTAAAATGGACAGATCATTCAGCTTTGGTATGGCATAATGCACATGTACATTAATAATAATAATAATAATTTATATATAGTGTCTTTCCAGAGCCCAAGAATGCTTAACCAAGTCAAAAGAAAACAAAAACACAAAGACCGTATGTACAGAAAGCAAAACAGAAACACAGGACTGTAACACAGTAGAGTACAGAGTAAAATATAAAGACAAAACATACAAACTAATCAAAGCAATTGAGGAAGTGAAGCTAAGCTATTAAAAACAGTAATTCATGTGTTTTAATAGTTACATAAAAACAGCCATTATAGTCAAGTGAAGCTATATAAACAGGCATACATACTGTATTTACTTAAATCCCCAAATATAAACATCTGGAGGACATTACTTTACAACTACGTTACATGAGTGCTTTAATTTGATGCCATAACCAGAAGAAACCATGCTCTTTATTATTATGTCCTACGCATTTGCGGCAAGTGAAAGGGGGAGGGGGGTAAAGGGTTGGATGACCCTTCAGTAATTACACTGGCGGGCAACCCCCATATATTTAGGACAGTGTCTAGTGAAATATATGTACTTATTTATCAATGTCATGTTACAATGCCCTTAATAAATTGAAAGTGATGGGAGAGAAGTCAGTTTAAGCCAGGGAGTTACCTATTTTCAAACCGCCCCTATGCGGTGATAAAGGTTTCAAAGCCTTTGCTGAGTCTGCAGGCTGAAATTAAAGTCTGACATGACGTGAACAAGCATCAAATTTAAGTTTTGATGCCAGTTAAATCTGTAAATAGTAAAAACTATTTACAGTTAAATAGTAAAGACATAACAACTATGAAATAACATAAATGCAGTGACCAAAAAGGTGTTAAACAAATCAAAATGTATCTTAGATTCTTCAAAGTAGCTTTGCTTTGATACCAGCTTTGCACTCTTGGCATTCTCTCAACCATCTTCATGAGACAGCCACCTGGGATGCTTTTCCAACAGTCTTGAAGGAATTCCCACATATGCTGAGCACTTGGACTGGAGAATTAAGGAAAAACAGCCAACTCATCCCAAACCATGTCTATTGGGTTTAGGTTGGGTGTTAGATTAGGTGCAGCATTCCATCACTCTCCTTCTTTGTCCAATAGCTCTTACACAGCCTGGAGTTGTGTTTTGGATTGTTTCACAGTGGGAACGGTGAAGTTCTAAATTAAAACTACTTGTTGGGGGTGCGTTTCAAAAACACATTTTTTTTTTTTTGTCTCGGAAAGAAATTCACACATAGGCATCTACATCTACTATTTATATTTGTCTAAGAAAAAGAATGCAAGCATTTAAGCGTAAGTCTTTACATCAAAATGTCTCAGATACGTTTGTCCAAACGTTTGACTGGTACTGTACATAGTTCCTGGTGCTTTGAAGTGTAAATACCATGTAATGAAAGATGGCACACTAAATTAGCATGCAAAATGTATCACATTTCTTTACAAAATCTGAGCTTTTGGTCCTTTTGATCTTTATTTGAGCTGACTTTCCATTATGAAACAGTGACATTCTTGAATGCAGTCCTCCTCTCATCATTACTCTGTGTGAACTGGCTGAGCCACCCCTACTTTATGCAATTGGCTATATTCAAAACTCACACTTTACATATTTACAATGAATAAAGGCGAGAAAGTACACAATTGGTACAAAGAACACAATAAACCTCTAAAACATCAAAGTATTCACGATTGAAAATACAAAAAAAAAAAAACTGCATATTTAACAACATAACAAATCATTGCACTGGCCATAAAATCATTCGATTAACTTCTAAAGCTATTTTTAATAATAATGATGCATAATTTAATGACCCGTGCATCTTAGTGTAAAGCATATCTTTTTCAACTGAGCCTACCATTCCAACATTGTTAAATCTAGCACTAGTTTTCTCACTTTCAGTGGCTTTACATTTAATGAAACAAATTATCTAAATGAAAATAAGATCACCTATTTTATCAGTAGTTTTGTGACAGCAGAGGTAGCTCAGTACTTTTAAGTCTTCACAAAGGGTCAGACACACTTCCCTCCAAACATTCTTCTCCATTCTCTGCATTCGTCATTAGCGGAGTACATTTTACCGTGCCTTTACGCACGCAAGAAAACAAAATTTGAGAACTAGAGATCTGCATCGGGCTAGAAATGAGGCCCAAGCCCGCCTAAGACCAGCGTCTTTACGGCTCGACCCGAACCAGCCCGTCAAGCTCTCGCCAAATGTTATGCCCCGAACCCAATATAGCCAGATCGCTGAAATAACAAGTCAACTAGAGAAGGTGCTTGTGATCACGGAACGGGGTGGGCAACACTTCCACCAGCTGTTTACAACGACTGACAACAATGGTGAAAAGCATTGCCTCAGGAGTTTCCCCAGTCTCTTTCCCCATTTCCTTTTTCTGGCTCTGGTCTTTTCTTTGGCTGTGAAGTTTCAGCTGTTGTAGTGAGCCACCAGAGAGACAACAGCAGGTTTTGGCATATCCAAGGAGGCCCTCTGTTCCCTGCTGTTTGAGGGGTTGGGGGCGCCGATGCTGGGGTGTCCAGTGGAGGCCACCATGAAGGTCAAGTTGTTGTCGTTGGTATTGCGCACAGTTCGGAAGGGTTTGGATGAGCTCCTGAAGCTGGAGCCTCTCTGGTGGGTCTGACACATCAGCAGAGCCAGGAAACAACTGTAAAACTGACACACACACACACACACACACACACTAAAACAACTGCAAAAAACACACTCGCACACACAGATACGCACACACACACACACACACACACACGCTGAAACACCTGCAAAAGACACACACAGATACGCACACACACACACACACACAAAGACCTGCAAAACTGAAAAAACACTGTGGCACCTGTAAAACTGATGGACATGCACCACACACATAAAACAGAACTTTTTGTTTTTGTTCTTCATTGGTACTTCACTTAATAGAACCTGATTTGTAATAACCTCTCTGCCCTCCCACTGAAAAACAAGTGGTTTACAAATTGAATGCTTCCACACAGGGAAGCTCATTTAGCCACATGGCTTCTTAGAGAAAAGCCAGACAATAGTTATCAGTCAGTTAGAAATGTCCGTTTGTTGCTCTCTCTCTCTCTTCCACAGTCAACACCCTTCAAGCTCAGGCTCATCACTTTGCTGATGGATTTTCTCATTTCTCATGCAGGACTGAACTTGACTGCTAATTATTTATGTATTTCCAAAATTACATTAAATGCCAGGTAATGACATTTTGTATCGAAATAAAACTATTATGGAATCTTCAATTGAACACATGCCATGTGAAAGCGTAACACTATGAATGCTATGGAAAAAGTTACAATATATTTATTCAATTCTGTATTTGTTGTCCAACAGAGAAATTATTTTGCAGGGTGTGAATGATTACAGATAAAAGCTTCATAATTAAACTCAGCAGGTGGGCAGCTGGGATAAAATATATCGTCAAGTATTATGAACCCCTTTTCAAGAACCACCTTTTTTTAACACAAGCCCAAAAATAAAATGATTACTGTTCTTGAACCTTTTTTGACTACAGGCATAATCCTTGTCTCTTCTGTAAGGAAACCCTGAGGAGTCAAACATTTTTTTTCAAGAGTCAGAATTACTGTATGGTAAGTAAACAAAGTAGCAAGCTCACACAGTGGAATATATTTTTCTTGTCAAAAATATTATTTTTTTGCTGGGATAACGATACTGACTTTACCATGATTGTGTGTGTGGATTTCCAGAACAAATAGAATACACAGAATTCTCATTTTTATCGAGCCTGTTTTCTGTCATGTTACAAAATAATGAAATATAATATAATATAAAAAATTATATAACATTGATGGAATCATAAAATCATTCAAACAACAAGGCGAACATCTAATTTCATTATGCTCAACATCCCAAAAGTCTGTACTGTTTTTGGCCGTAATTCCTTCCGTTTTCCACAGCACTCAAACTCACAGCCCTCACATAATTTAACACGTTCAAACAAAATCTGCAACAGGTTGCAGTTGACTTCTGTACCTGCTGACCAGCCCTCTCCGCTCTCTCTCTCTCCTGTTATAATTCCACAAAGAATACCCAGTAACTCATCTTCTCTTGCACATAGTGCTTATTGATTTTAGATATATTTTATTTACCTACGCTGTCTTTTGCCGTTTCTTAGGTACTATATGTGTCGTTTTGTGTTGACCGTGTTTATTTTATATACTCTTGCTGAGGCCTCTTGGCCAGATCATCATTGTAAATGAGAATTTGTTCTCAACTGATTTTACCTGGTAAAAATCAAGGTCTAATAATAAAAAACATCTGAGAAATGCCAGAAATCTAAATGTGAATAGCTAGTAGGCCTAATGTTGGTTAATATTGGCTTATAATAGAAAGTAAACAATGACACAATCAGACAATGCACCAAATTTGTTAAGAGGCTAAATTTCGCCGAGATAAAACGAACGGTTCAAGTGAAATGCAGACGGCAACGATGCGCCTTTTGTCGTAATTATTCGTGAAGCTATGTTGAACGTTCACTTCAATACGACTTGACGTCGCACCACGAGAAGAGGCGGTTTGAATTCCACAGTTACGCTAGATTCCTTGTAAATCTCTCCTTCCAACCTTTCCTTGACCCTCATGACGTTTTCTGGCGAGGTCAAAGAAATGTTGCAAGGAAAGGAAAAAGGAGCTATTTTTTTTTACTATTCGAATGCAGCCCAAGGTTGGCATGGTGGAGGACACCATTATGTGTGATGGGGGCATTCATTGTGATGTTGCCGCCACGTTGGCCAGGAACATCTACAATGGCTGTGACCAATGATGTTCCTTCCCCTTCTCCTGGTCTTTTTGAGGTTGAAGCCAGCCTCATCGATGAAAATAAACTCATGTGGGATTACATTAGCATCCATTTCCAGTACTCTCTGAAAACAAAACATAATTAAAAAAAATCTGTTAATATGGTGTAGTCCAGTACACTGGGAAAAAATGCTGTACTGTGTGTAGTGTACTGTAGTCAATCTTGTACTTACATCCACATATTCATGTCTCAGATCTTTGAATCTTTCAGAATTTATCTCAAAAGGCACCCTGTAAAGCTGCTTCATGTGCACTTGGTTTCGATGGAGAATACGGGCCAATGTGGACAGGCGGACTTGCCAGATGTTGTTGAAAATTGCGTTGTACCTTATGATGTGGCTTTGAATCTCTCTGAGTCCAATTGCATTATTTGCCAAAACCAAGTTGATTATTGCTGCTTTCTCTATTTTTAATCTCTCCTGGAACTTGCAGAGGGAACTCCTCCCCCCTTTGTACCTAGCATCTCTGACTAGAGTGTTCCACTAGAATCTCTCATGTACCTAGCGTTCCCAACTGGAGTGCTCCATTACCGTGGAATATCCAGTGTGTTCGACTAGAGTGTTCCACTAGCATGGAACTTGCAGAAGAAATTCAAAATTTCCTAATATCTTCTGGAACTTGCAGATGGAGCTCTCTCTCTCTGTCCCTAACATATCCGATTAGTGTTCCTTTAGCTCATGCATTGCACTGCATTTTACTGTTTTTTTTTTTGTTTTTTTAAGCCCTGCCGGTATTTTTAATCATCTTTAATCAAAATCGTCTATCTATTAAGTCTATTTATCTTTTAAAGCCATTTTATCTTTTATCTTTTATTATTATTATTTATTTGTTTTTCTTTCCTTCTTTTATTCTTTCTTTCTATAAATTGATCTTAAACTGTTAATGATGTATTGTCAAATCAATCTCTTTTGTCCCTTTCATTATTCTGTGAAGCACTTTGAATTGCATTCAATTGTATGAATATGTGCTATACAAATAAACTTGACTTGACTTGACTTGACTTCCTGTGCCTCACTGAACATTTGAAGCCTTCCACCATTATGTCTTTGTCTCTCGGTCCTTTAGAAAAACCAAAAAGGTAATGATTGGTCAGTGTAGCCAAAATAATTTTTTTCCCCACAGTAAATTGTGCAGGATTCTTATAGTTATAGAGTGTATGAAATGGCAGCCATTCATGAAGTAAATATGTGTCACACAACAACTGATGTATACAGTATGATTTGTGGAGTCCTGAATTATGTAGAGTGAATGAAAATTTGGTTACGTACCTGTGCTCAAGTCTAAATGTCCGGATGACAGAGGCAACAGTAAATCGGTTCAAGTTGGGCTGGACTCTCTGTCCCATGGTTGATAACATGGTAAACTAAAGTTGCCCGGATTTCATCAGAAAGTTGTCTCCCTCCTCTTCTTTATACTCTCACTCTCACTCTCTTCCTCTCACTCTCTTCCTCTCACTCTCTTCCTCTCACTCTCTTCCTCTCTCTCTTCCTCTCACTCTCTTCCTCTCACTCTCTTCCTCTCACTCTCTTCCTCTCACTCTCTTCCTCTCACTCTCTTCCTCTCACTGCTATGTTGGCTTCCATTGTTGTTGTAAAAAGGTACTCATCTGTGGTCTTTTTATAGTGCTTACATCCTGATTGATGAGTCGACAATTAAGCAATGAGGTGTTTGGCCAGGTGGCACGTGTATTGGCCAATTAGTCCATGGGTGTGGCATTTTGAATGGCTGTGTTTTGAAATGGCAAAGAAGTGACTTTATGTCAGATTCCTGTGTTTTATGTAGAGAACTGTGTGCAGTGTGTTGCAAAAAGTGCCACGTTGAATTGAAAATTGGGTGCAACGCAGAAAATGTGTTTAGACTTTTGGAGACTTGAGCTGAGGTTTTGCTCTCAGTTTCAATAATTGTGCTTTGTGTCATTTTAGTGTGTTAGCAATTGAAAACAATCTGTAAAATAAAGTAAAGCCTTTTGTTGCAGTTCTTGCTCTTCAGTCCAATTGCATTATTTGCCAAAACCAAGTTGATTATTGCTGCTTCCTGTGCCTCACTGAACATTTGAAGCCTTCCACCATTATGTCTTTGTCTCTCGGTCCTTTAGAAAAACCAAAAAGTTAATGATTGGTCAGTGTAGCCCAAATAAATTTTTTTCACACAGTAAATTGTGCAGGATTCTTATACAGTTATAGAGTGTATGAAATGGCAGCCATTCATGAAGTAAATATGTGTCACACAACAACTGATGTATACAGTATGATTTGTGGAGTCCTGAATTATGTAGAGTGAATGAAAATTTGGTTACGTACCTGTGCTCAAGTCTAAATGTCCGGATGACAGAGGCAACAGTAAATCGGTTCAAGTTGGGCTGGACTCTCTGTCCCATGGTTGATAACATGGTAAACTAAAGTTGCCCGGATTTCATCAGAAAGTTGTCTCCCTCCTCTTCTTTATACTCTCACTCTCACTCTCTTCCTCTCACTCTCTTCCTCTCACTCTCGTCCTCTCACTCTCGTCCTCTCACTCTCGTCCTCTCACTCTCGTCCTCTCACTGCTATGTTGGCTTCCATTGTTGTTGTAAAAAGGTACTCATCTGTGGTCTTTTTATAGTGCTTACATCCTGATTGATGAGTCGACAATTAAGCAATGAGGTGTTTGGCCAGGTGGCACGTGTATTGGCCAATTAGTCCATGGGTGTGGCATTTTGAATGGCTGTGTTTTGAAATGGCAAAGAAGTGACTTTATGTCAGATTCCTGTGTTTTATGTAGAGAACTGTGTGCAGTGTGTTGCAAAAAGTGCCACGTTGAATTGAAAATTGGGTGCAACGCAGAAAATGTGTTTAGACTTGAGCTGAGGTTTTGCTCTCAGTTTCAATAATTGTGCTTTGTGTCATTTTAGTGTGTTAGCAATTGAAAAAAATCTGTAAAATAAAGTAAAGCCTTTTGTTGCAGTTCTTGCTCTTCAGTCCAATTGCATTATTTGCCAAAACCAAGTTGATTATTGCTGCTTCCTGTGCCTCACTGAACATTTGAAGCCTTCCACCATTTTGTCTTTGTCTCTCGGTCCTTTAGAAAAACCAAAAAGGTAATGATTGGTCAGTGTAGCCAAAATAATTTGTTGCAGTTCTTGCTCTTCAGTGAAATTATTTCTGCTTTGATCTTCTTTGGTAACATCCTTTTAGGAAACAAGAATACGGGCCTTGCTGTGGTACAATGTTTACTTGCCTTTACATACTATAATTATAATATCAAAAAGTGGCACACACTCTCAAAAAAAGGGTAGCCATGTTAGGGTATATTGATAGTTGTAGTTAGTGTTTATTGGGCGATTGTGTAATGATTTATATCAATAACTTTCTGTGAGATGACAAGTTACGCTATTTTGGTGGACTTATTTGATTTTCTGGCATGTATTCTATGTTTTGGGTGTCTTAGGGCATTTTGCAAATAAAATGTGTCATTTTGGCAAACGCGATTCCGTTTTGGGGGCAGTGTTAACTGTTTTGCAAAAGTGACTTCTGTTTGGAGAAATGTGCTCAAGCAGTCGAGAAACTAAGTAATGGGTCTAATTAAATAAGTTTCATAGTCTACAATTGATTAATGGGCACAATCTAAAGTGCTTTTTACAATCATAATTATTACGTTTGTATTGTCCACTTCAAAGGCTACATTTAGTCTTGAATTTAACGAAAAATAAAAATTAATTCATAGTCTAATTGACATTTGGAAGCTACATTTAGCGGCATTTTGAATTTACGAATGCAGTACACATGGTCCTGTGCAGGTGTAAAGTTTGTTCGTATGTACAAACAAATCTCAGATACGAAAACTTTGATGAATGCCAAAATATGAAATTACGGCAAAATTTCTAATACGAACAATTTACACAAAAGATTTGTTCTGCTCACGCTTCATGAATGAGGCCCTATGTGTGATACTCACTCACTTGCGCACACGCAAACACATAGGAAGAGGAATAACTAATGTGGCCCCTATGTGTGATACTCACTCACTTGCGCACACGCAAACACATAGGAAGAGGAATAACTAATGTGGCCCCTATGTGTGATACTCACTCACTTGCGCACACGCAAACACATAGGAAGAGGAATAACTAATGTGGCCCCTATGTGTGATACTCACTCACTTGCCCACACGCAAACACATAGGAAGAGGAATAACTAATATGGCCCCTATGTGTGATACTCACTCACTTGCCCACACGCAAACACATAGGAAGAGGAATAACTAATGTGGCCCCTATGTGTGATACTCACTCACTTGCGCACACGCAACACATAGGAAGAGGAATAACTAATGTGGCCCCTATGTGTGATACTCACTCACTTGCGCACACGCAAACACATAGGAAGAGGAATAACTAATGTGGCCCCTATGTGTGATACTCACTCACTTGCCCACACGCAACACATAGGAAGAGGAATAACTAATGTGGCCCCTATGTGTGATACTCACTCACTTGCCCACACGCAAACACATAGGAAGAGGAATAACTAATGTGGCCCCTATGTGTGATACTCACTCACTTGCCCACACGCAACACATAGGAAGAGGAATAACTAATGTGGCCCCTATGTGTGATACTCACTCACTTGCCCACACGCAACACATAGGAAGAGGAATAACTAATGTGGCTTTTGACCTGTTCTACTACAGGCGGATGGTCAGAGACAAACTGAGCAGTACTGTAAATCTCTTCAATCCAAACACCCTACACGCTTCTGGCACAAACCGTAATTCAGCAAAGTGTACCCAGACAGCGAGAGAAAACACATTATTCCATCGCACACACCATGGCACGTCGCTCTGGGAACCCCTTGTCACAGAGCAAACCAAGTATGTTATTGCAAAAGGCCTCGATGCATTTGACTCACTGGGCTTTCTCATCTGTGCAAATAGTGACTCTTCAGTATTTCCAAGGAACAAAACAAGAACAGCAAATATGAGCAACCATTTGCACAATGGAGGGAGAGGGTGCACTTTGAGACCCCAGCAGAAGGCCACATCTAATGGCAGGACCATGCAGCTCTCCCTGGAAACCAAATTCGGTTCAGCCTGGCTGGACTGGACATACAGTGTTTGGTGTGCAATTAGAAACATATGACTCAGATAAGCAAGGTGTTACTGTTGAAGTTTCTGATTTTTAAATTTGGGGGTCAGTCAAGTATTAACTCCTCCCACCCCCTCATCCTGTGAACCGGTTAGAGAGGAATGGAGTTTTCTGTTGGCTTAGTCATTTAGCAGCCCTGAGGATTACATCCCGGTTGCCTCTATTGCATAGACGAGCAGATTAGTTACAGAAAAGGTCAAATCTTCAATGGAAATGTGTGACCAACACAGTAGAAGAAAATGACCATCATTGGCTTATAGCAACAAAGGACTCATTGCCTTATTATCTAAAGGTTTTCCATGTTAACTAACTTTCACTGGCCTGGTCTTAGTGGAGCAGAACTCTCTTTGAATTCTCAGACTGTCCAAGCCCCTATTTTTGGGTAGTATGTATAAAAAATATTGCATGTAGTTACTGTATAGATTTTAACGTAGACTGCACTAGTCGCCTTTGCTCAATTAGCGGATTTAAGTTAGTTTTGGCATAAACGTTCTTGATGCATGTGAAAGCTTGGCCACACAACTGACAGCAATACGGATATAGCAATACCAATGGAAAGCGTTCAATTGCAAAAATAGCTGAGAACCACACGCTGAATTTCAGGTTAGATTAACTAATAATTGTCTTCACACTGTTTGGCAACAGTGGTTAGATGTGAGGCCATCGGTCTAAGGCGCGGACATTGTCTGTGTGATTGCGCCCTGAGGATTGAGGGTTCGATCCCCGGTACTGCTAGATCCGAGTATGGCCGGTGCCTTGAGAGAACAGCAATTGGCGGCTGGGTGGAATACAGGCCTTGCTGTGGTTGCGCACTGGCTCCGGGTGAGTTGGATTGCGGTCAGGAGCAAGAGGAGTCACACCCTGAATAGGACGTGGCGCCCTCCTCCCTACTACCGGCTGAAGGGGTTGTGCAGCGACAAATTCAAGTGGTTGCTACGTGGGGTTCAATAGGCTACCATTTTGTGAGAAAAAGGAAAAAATCTGAAATACATTTATTCAAAAAGAAAAAAAACAGTGGTTAGATGGAATTATTCAGTTCATGTTCTGATTGGTCACTTTAGATCATTTATTTCCTTATGTGACTAGTCAGGTTGAATTATTGACTTCACATTGTTACTGGTCAAATCTGATGAATCACTCACCACAAAAGCATTCTCTCTCCTTCAAACTTGGAACAAGAATGCATTTGTATTTTCCCAAAAGCTACAAATGATGCCCGTTGAACAGTTATTCAGAATATCATAAAGTACACTTAGATAATGGTTAGATAATGCAATCAATTCTTAATTGACATGAGCTCTTAGATTTTTTAAAATGCAAATTATAACTCGATGGAACTAAATAGACATAATACAAATGATAAAATTTTCCAGGGCAAATCAAAAAGGGATTTTCTCATGTATGCAATCTATAACAGTACGGCACTCAATCTGACACTGTGGAACTTAATTTGACTTAATAAAAACTCCCAATGTTACAAATTACTTCCCAATCATGCAAAGCAATATCAAAATTAATGGGCTATAAAATCAAGATGGGAGAACATTAGCTCACAGAGCGCAGGCATTACCACAATGATAAATCTTTTTCAGTACAATTACAGTCACTTAGGAGTGGATGTAGCACAGATTAAAAAAGGAGTGCTGACTTTGATTTTCACCTCCAATTTTATCCTCCCTTTAAATGTGTGGAAATCCTGCTAGTTCTAACATACAGTAGCTGCACTTTGTCCAACACTGACATGATACATAAATATATCATCATTACATATTATACATGATTTATTTATACATCTTAAATTCACTAAATCACCACACTTTTGTCAAGGAAGAACGTTTTCATCCATGTGATGATACAAGGCAATGGGCAATGATTTATATTTGAGTCGTAAATTCATTCTGAAAATATTTACCAACCTTTGAGAAGACTTTCCAGCAAGCATTTTTTGATTTTTTCATCTTTATCTATTACTTATTCTTTACTTCAGTACTTTGACTATTACATGAAATGCAGGTCATTGAATGTGGTGGCCATCAAAGACCGATTTACATTAATAAAATTCAGATTAATCTGCAGACATACCCTGTGCTGTTTCTCACACATGGCATCATAGTGTCCCGGCTAGGGAACCATACTTCCAGCAAGACAGCTTTATGTTCAAGTCCTCAATGGATTCTTCCTTTAAAATCACTTAAGCAATGCACTTTATCTTAATTTATCTAATACATACCCTACTTCATAAATGGCTAAGAAGATGGATATAAGCCATACTAGTCATCCTAGATGAGGATATTATAAGTAAAAATAGGAAGCTAGGAGATGCAACTCCATAAAGAACCTCAGCCAAGACAGCCAGTGATCATTAACCACAGAAAAGCCAGACGGAAAGCATTAGTTACAGTCTGACTTCTATCTTAATTCCCACAAAAAATTATTTTTGAAATAAGTGATCCACAGTCTACCCTTTGAGTTCAGAAAGAACTGGCACACAAGTACTCACCGAGACAGGAGTTCCCCCACCTCTCCAATAGGGGGTGCCCCTCCCATCTTCAGTGATTGGGCACACTTCTTCTTCTTCACGGGCATGTAGTGCTACTTGTATCTGTACAGCATTTTTAGTCTTCAACTCGCCTCAACTCACAGTTTCCATAAATACGGGCTGGGAGGAATTGAAGACTGAAAATGACATACAGGATAAAGGGATTCTTCAGCGGCCGAGGTGAACACTTCTTGAAATACATTTTTGCTGAGGGGGAGGGGGGGGGGGGGGGTTGTGGGAGGTGATGTGGTGGAGACTACTTCAGAAGCATTATTGCCCCACCTACACAATTCAATGATTCATCAGAAAAAGTAACTGACCACTGGATTATTAGCAAAGCACGTCCCCAGATGTTTAGCCGGTACCTTAAGCAACGTAAGTGAAGCTAGCGGTTACACGATCCCCCGCTTCCGGAAGGCAGGCCTGTGCTCACCTGCTTGTTCATGAAGATGTAGATGACGGGGTTGATGACGGTGCTGGTTTTTGCCAAGATGGAGGGGATAATGCTGGCCTCGGGCGTGACCAGACCTGGGGGGCCGAAGGTGGCCAGCAGAGCCATGATGCCGTAGGGCAGCCAGCACAGCAAGTAGCAGATCACCATGGTGATTACCATGACGAGCACCCGCTGTTCACGCTTACGAGTCGCAGTGCTGTTGACTCCGCTCACCTGGAAGAACATAAGGAGAGAGAGAGTGTACAAGGGAGCGTACTATTTAGTGAAGTGTCAACCCTCACATCAACAGCTCTCCTCAGTGAAAAATTAGCCTAAACAAACAGAAGTTTTGGGGAATTTCCTTTAGTAAGTTTTAATCTGTTTTTGTTGTATGAAAAGCTTCCAAATTTAGTTGGAGCCATCAGTGGCTGATTTCTTTCATCTAAATTGCATCTGAGGTATCGATATGACTTTCTCAATTCCAACAAAGAGGTTCACTGAGCTACAGTATTTTTGATGCCTGGCTCCAGTGATGATAGCTTTTGTATTCTATTAGGATACCCACAGAGGAAGGTGTCCAAGTAGCTGATCTTTCACTGGCCCTTTCTACAGCTCGAAAAAACACTCTGGGTTCTGGCCCTTCAGTCAGGTTCTCTTTCCCTTCCTCTCTCCTGTTAATGGTTTGTGACTTTTGTTTTTTTTGCCAGCATAGAGATTTGTGTAGCTGCATTTGCACACACTGTGGCCACCACCCATGCATGGAGGAGGCAGAGTTTGTTTTGGGGTTTAGGTCCAGACATAATTCAGGTCTCTTAATAGTGCTTGAGAGTGAAAGCCCTCCAGTGTACACGCATTGTACAGAAGATTTGGGACAGTTTTTTGTCTAGAGGTTGTTTTGCTTCGCTGGTATGCCATGGATTGAGAAGAGTGAAAATTAAAAGTACACTCGGGGCTGGCATAAACAAGGTCTTAAACATCAACGGCTAGGAGCTGTTGAGTAATTGCTGAAAATTTTGAGCAAGTCAATGCACAAAAAGCCAGGCTCTGCTCTTTGCTTTCCTTGCCTCTTCCTGCCTCTCAAGAGTAAACCTCAGCTGCTACCTGTCAGCTGCTTTGTGTAATGGTCTTGTGTCCAAAGGGGACCTGGATAAGATGTTTTTTTCCTGCCAAAGTCATAAGTGCGGATTTCCAGCAACTCGAATTCCGCGAAAATGCTTCCAGTTGTTAAAATGACAGCCTCCTAATAATTCATTTTGAAGTTGAATGATGGCAGACGGGATGCAAGAAAACTTGCACCTGCCTTCTAAAATCATCAGAGACAGAGAAGTTCATTTATCAAGTCTGGGGGTGAGAGATGCTCAAAATAACTTTAGTTAGATTTTTTCTCATTACTTTGCTGGCTCTCGTTACTCGCCCATGAACAGTTCTCAGAAATGCCCTTGGGACAGTGCCCTTGGGACAGTGGTGTTTGAGTGATTCGTGGCACTATCTCGCGCGTGCCTGCCAGATGGCGTGTCATGCCTGCAAGGCATCATAGGAGCATGGGCAGGGGATTGGAGGATAGGATAGTGAGAGGAAGGAAGAGGGTAGAGTTTCAGGAAATCGGTCAGTACCCATTTACTCCAAGTGACAGTGAACTGGTAACAACAGCAATAACTGTTTGTCAAAGATGCTTTCTCAAAGCAAACAACAAACAGCCTCATCCTTAGTATCACATGACTGGCCTCAACTGATTACTCTGCAGCACAGAGAGCCGCTCATTTTTAATCCTGCCCGTGTCACTTCCTGTGCCTGTGTTCATCTTAAAATGTACCACGGCTAACCTGCCTTAAATTATGGCAAACACCAAAATATCCCAAATATCCTCTTGAAAAATTGTTAGCTTCGAGAACATTCCCAGAAAGATAGAGTAAGCGTTCACTGCGCGTACATTTGTCTGGTCTGCAGAATGTCCGATGAAGTTGGTTGTAAATCACAAGAAACATCACAAAAATGGTCTTCTTAAATATGACTGACATATATCATCCATGCTGTTCTGTCATGAAAACTATTAGTGGAAGATGCCTGTAAATCTGTCTAACCAGATCACTTCCCAACATTCTTGACACATTTTGTGTGAGGATATAGTTTTGATTTCATTCCGTACCTCTACATAAAACAGAAGTAAGTGCATTTTAGAAGGATGGGTGGTTTCTAATAATAAAATAAAGCTTTCAAAGCCCTGATAACCTTTTGCTGTACAATCTGATACCACCCTGTGTAAAACAGAGGGAAAAATGTAGATAAATAATCTGGCATAATTTTCCAATGTAATTTTCCACATCATATTTAATACTTTAGGCATGCCCTTAGAAGGAACAAAATACATATATTTTTCAGTTATATAAGCACTGGAGTTGGTTCATTGGGGAGTTTTGCAGCTCGTATTGATTAATGTGGAGGTACTGGGATCTGGAGGTCTCTGGAAGAGTACTGAAATGCACTTGGCTGGCACTGCAGCTCTGGGCTCTCAGCAGCATTAGCGTTACAAGAAGGAACAGCCACAACAGTAATGATATTGGACGGGCACTACGGGAGACCAGGTGCAGCTGGAATTAGTGTTATTGGGAGGCAGGCTCCCTCCTGGTCACACGGTGTATGAAAACCAGTCTAATAAATGGTGCATTTCGGTGATGGCCTGTCTTCTCTCACCCAGCTTCTTCCTCGCCCGATGGGAACGTTAGCGCTTAATACACTTGAAAAGGTGTCATTGAAAAAAGTAAAGAAAATAAATTCACCAAGCAGGCCACATTCCGCGTGTGACGGCGAAATAACTTTGACTGTCTGTGTAATCGGAGCCTCGATGCAAATGAGCCATGAAATCCCTTCAGAATGTGGGGCATTGTTCCCAGCGGGTCCCTGGACTCTGGCAAGTGTCAAAAAAAGAGCAAAAAAAAGGACAGCATTTGCTAAAGCAAAAACAGGCCAAACATGAAATAAAGCGTGAACCCTTCCTCATGGGAGACTGCTGGTATTTGCTTACCTACAATCAATAACAGTCTTTAACATCTGCCAAAAAATATGGCAGGAACTGAGACGTGTTTACACAGATAAACTGGCGTCTGGGGGTCCTCCAGAATAAGTGAGTGCCTCCAGTGAGACTTTTAAAACTAATTTCCTGCATTTCTACACTACCTCACACAGGTAGTGTAGAAATGCATTTTCTAAAATAAAATGTGTAATTTATGAACATTTTGAGGATTTTTTTTTCTTCAAAGCCCTAGATGAGATTTGAGATGCTTTTATATAAAGCTAAAGCATAGGCTAATCAGTATATTAGTGGATAAAATAATTTAATAAAATTTTTAACCCACTTTCACCCCCCTCATTTTATAGGACAACTTTATTTATGCCCAATAATACCAAATCATTATCTAATCTTATATGGAAACAAGTATATTAAAGATATACTATATTCCTTCATCATTTCAGTCTCTTTGTGCTATTTTCTATTTACATGTGAAACTACGTTACTGTAACTGGATCATCATTTTCATTTATACTTTAGCCATACCGCCCCCAGCCCCCCCCCGGTCTTATGGAGGAGAACTTTATCAATGCCAAATTAAATTATTATAGAATCTTACTTA
Source organism: Ilyophis sp. 1 JC-2022 (assembly GCA_022702515.1). Lineage (NCBI taxonomy): Eukaryota > Metazoa > Chordata > Actinopteri > Anguilliformes > Synaphobranchidae > Ilyophis > Ilyophis sp. 1 JC-2022. The sequence goes on along the minus strand of CM040395.1, from coordinate 124,045,282 downwards.
TTCCTTCATCATTTCAGTTTCTTTTGCCTATTTTCGATTTAGCCTACATGTGAAACTAAGGTACTGTAATTGGCTCATCATTTCATTTATATACAGTATATATACTGTATATATTATATATAATTTTTTTTTATACAGTATATTTTATGCCTGCGACGCCAGGGGGCTTGCCTCTGTGGACGGCTGCCTTTTCGCCATGAGAGTGATAGAGAACGTAAGAGAAAGAGACAGATATGATAGTGTATTTTAATATATGTGAACTATTCCAAAGTTTGAGGAAAGTAGGGCTGACTAGCCAACACGCAGCAGTAGGCTAGCTAACACACACACACGGGCGCTTAACCACGCACACACACGTGCAGCCAGCTAATGCAATGCTGCAGCTGTTCCACAGAATCGCAGCTATAACAACTAGGCTAGATGCAACATGTAATCTATCTATTTAAAATTTAATCTCCCAGACGGAGACTCTCGTCACTATCCTCAACTTACTGAGTAAGCTAGGCTAGCAAATATTATATCCTAAGCAATGCGTAACAGTTAGTTATCAAGAAGAGACAGCATAGATTGATCAAAGAAACTGACCTCTCTCTCTTGCTGCATCTCCATGTTTTATATGGCCAAAATATAAATGTGGCATTTTTTTTGATTGGCCGAATCGTCTGTAGCAGTAATAGCATACTGACGCCGCTATCGGCGCCAACTTCATATTGTTGCATTTAATTTTTTCTAGATTTGGCTTTGGGGGGGGCAGGCGGAGCATTTGGGGGGGCATTGCCCCCCGTGCCCCCCCTAGACACGGCCCTGGTGGTGAATAATACACAGAAGGTCAGTGGTGCTTGAACTACATCCTAAATCACGACTTCTAAGTTGACTGGCGCCATGTGTATTTTCCCCCAGATGCGAGCACAGCCTTTGCTGAGTTTAAGTGTTTTAAGTTTAAGTGAGTTGATGAGTTAATGAGTTAAGCCAACTGTTAAATAATTTCCTTCTTTACTATTTTTGGGTCTCCAGTCCCTGAAAGGAATCACAAAATGCTGTGGAAAAAATTAAAATGCTTGCTTAAACTTGCATTTAAAAAGTCAAGGGCAAAGTAAACTGTTGCTAGATTCGATCTGGGCCTGCTGACAAGAGAAAACGGAACCTGACAGTGAGTAAAAGCAGCAGAAACAAAAGAAAACCCAGGAAAAAAACAAAGCGATAGACATTCTTGTCCATCCTGTCCTTTGCAGGTTGATGCTGTGGCTTCTCTGATTGGGTGTGAGCAGAAAAGAGAGTCCTATTGAATTACCTGTCTGCTTTGTGTTGGGGCTCAAAGTGACTGATTATACACCTTGTGTTCTGAGTTAGCTAGAGAGAAGCTCCTCCACTCCATCAAGCCAGGCATTTAATTGTGTAAAGAACACCTTCGTCAGCAATAAGTCCCATGCTTGGATAGGCCCTGCCACAAACATTCAACATGAGTTAGTCTCAACCCCCCCAACCCCCCTTCCCTCCCGCTTTTCTTTCATGCTTCACTCTATTGGTCCCCCCTTCTCTCCGCACCATAGAGTCATCACCTCGGAGGTAAGACAGGGTAAGACTGTGCCTAATTATAATACTTGTCTCAGAGGACTGGAAAAATATTGAAAACCGGTTGCTTTAAAGCAGTTCTTTGCCACCAGAATGACAGGTGTGATACGGACTGGATCAGGGCCGGCTCTGACCAATTGGCTGCCCTAGGCAGGATTTTATCTGGCGCCCCCTTGCATCACAGTTTATTCACAACCAATAACATGCACTCACACTTTTGTTTTCACATTTAATTTCAAAATGTAATTCTTTGTGTGCACCTGCCAATGTGGAGAGCCTCTCGACAGAATTTATCAATTATTTTAGGCAATCCCCAGGCATTGGCTGGTGTGTCTTTTTCTTTTTCATTGTTCTGTAATGTGGTTCTATTTTGTCATACCTTGACATTGTTCTGTATATATTTCTGATTTCATGCCTGGAAATTAAATAAATAAATAAATAAATAAATAACATTGTATTGCACATGTACATGTATAAGCAGGGAGGTGAGAGTTCGAGTCTCGCTCTCCCTGAAATTAAAATGAGGCTGAAATAAGCAGCACGTGTACCTGTCTAGTTCATTCCTTCTTTGTCATGGTTCTAAATAGGGATGTTCCTAACGACTAATTTCCCTGACGTTTAAACGGAAGTTTATACTTAGACTAGTCTAAAAGTAAGAAAACACTCAGAAAACAGTCAAAATTGAGCACAATTTAATCTATAAAGTTAAACATTGTCCGAAAAAATATTGCGTATATTATAAGAGCCATTTGAAACCGTTAATCACATTCTTCAATAACCAAATCGTATTTTAAATGCCGCTGAAATGTGTGGCACTTTGCGCCTTGCATTATGAACATTGCACATTATCCTACAAAACATGACAACTCACTAAATAAAAGTTAACAAATAACATTTATTGAAAACAATATTCAACGTAACAAAACATTTTTAGGAAACGTGCCTGATTATTACAACGGCATTTTCATTGGGTGAACGCGATCGCATAGCAAATACAGTAAAAAATAATAATCGGTCATCAGAAAAGCTACCAATAATGCAGTGGTGTCAAACTCATTTTCACCCCGGGCCACATCAGCATTATGGTTGCCCTCAAAGGGCCGGTTGTAACTGTAAGACTATAAATATAACCATACTTGGGATTTTTGCGGACCTCGATTGTAATTGTTGACGGGGGGGGCAATCGAGAATTTTTGTTGACGACGGGGGGGGGGGGGGGGGGGGGGGTGCAATCGCCTTTTTTTATTTTTTTATACAAACTTCATTTAACGTTTTATTTAACGTATGTACCGCGGGTGTGCGTCCGCGTCTGCGTTTGTCTGTTATATCGTAAAAGTAAATCCCCGTTAACCACGTGGCGGGCCGGATTTGGCCCGCGGGCCGGGAGTTTGACACCTATGAATAATAGGAACACAAAAAAATAACAATTAGGCCGACTGATCGACGTGACATTAGATTAGTTTTATTGGGCTATTCAACAACGCGATAGGCCTACTTACTCTTTCCACCTCGCTGGTTTAATTTGCAGGGCGAACAGGCTAATGCGTTTTGTTTTTTTCCTTCGTTTTTTTAAATTATTTTTTTCATCCGGCGTTGTTAACATTAGTAACGGATTCTCGTTTTTTTATAAAGCAACATTTGACCATGAAACATGAAATTTCAGTGCAAATTATGTCAATATGTAATTTAAATGTGTACATTAATAAAATAGTAAGTTTAACCGACTAGCATTTCTGGTGCCGACTAGCGAGGGTAGCAACGTTTAATCGGCTAGTCGACTAAACGCGCACATCCCTAGTTCTAAATGTCTGTGACTGTTAAATCACAACCAGCTCTGTGATTTTCTTCTTTATCATATGGCTCTTAGTTGTCATAAATCATCTATTTTGTCATCTTCACATAATCTCTCATACATAGAGAACATAATGGAATACACGGTTCAATGCACTAGCGCCATACGGCGGCTCCGCACTGAATGGACTCAAATGGCGTCAAATCGTTAGTTGTCGCTACTCTCTCTATAAAGGGACTCTACTTCAACCCAAGCGCCCCCGGTACCGGGGCAGGATGCGCCTAAAGTCAGAGAGCACTAGACAATTCATTTCATCACATTAACGTTACTGTACCTCTGCCCTTTTCACGTTGTTCCTCCTCTTCTTTCCTTCTTTTCCTTCCCTGAGCACCGGACAGCTTTGGTCTTTTCGACATGTTGATAGCATATAATGCGAGGGTCACGTCAGATAGCCACACTTTACCATTGCCCAGAGAGGGAGCGCAGGTAAAGTCTAATTGCCTGGCTGGAGGGGGGCGGGGTGACATGAACTAAGAAATTATTATTATTTAATAGGCTATGCTATAGAGCTACGCTGGTTGTTGTGGGGTTATTTAATATTTCGAAATAACAGTGTTAACTAGTAGTATTAGTCAAAAATTATTTAAAAAAAAAATTTTTTTTTAAAGCGAAATGTTTCCCCCCCCCCCCCATTTGTTGCGCCCCCTCTGGGTGGTGGCGCCCTTAGCATTTGCCTATACTGCCTATGCCAAAAACCGGCTCTGGACTGGATGCTGAAACTGAATAGGTGAACCGTTTCCTTGAAACATATTGTTTTTTTATTTTAACTTATATATATTAATTATACTGACTTAGGAAACTACAAACCTGTTGATGCACACTTTATAAAATCCACCCTGGAATCATTATGGATAAATTGGAACTATTCCCGGATTAAACAGCAT